>CM052707.1:76659314-76680944 GCA_028551405.1 Uromys caudimaculatus | reverse complement strand
GATAGATGATGGATAGCTGGATGATAGCTGGATAGATAGATGATGAATAGATTGATAGATAGATAGATAGATAGATAGATAGATAGATAGATAGATAGATAGATGATAGGTAGGAAGATAGATAGATAGATAGATAGATAGATAGATAGATAGATAGATAGATAGATGATGGATAGCTGGATGATAGCTGGATAGATAGATGATGAATAGATTGATAGATAGATAGATAGATAGATAGATAGATAGATAGATGATAGGTAGAAAGGTAGATAGATAGATAGATAGATAGATAGATAGATAGATAGATAGATGATAGGTAGGAAGGTAGATAGATAGATAGATAGATAGATAGATAGATAGATAGATGACAGAGGGAGGAAGTGAGAAGGGGCACCGACATGGGAAATTTTTAGGCAACCTTACCTTTGAAGTCTTGCCATCACCGCTTTCTTACCACTTTTGATTCACTAGAAGTCAGTGAATCCATTGACTCAGGGTGCTGCCATTACACAGGGCCTCTCCAGAGCAGGATCCCTGGATCAATTTAGTGGTAGCATGTTTGTATCTGCAGGGTAAAAGTCCTTAGACTGGTAATTGTTCAACTCAATTCTGTGTCTGAAATCACAACTGTATTACTAAATTTTTCAACCCCATGCATAACAAATTTTTGAAAAAGAAGGTGAGGAAGTGCCATTTCCACACACATGTCTAATACATTGTTGAACTTGAGGTATTTTCCCTATTGAAGTTTTATTATAACCATGGCTGAAAATGTTAAAAGCCATTTACATTTTTCTTTCGACACTGCCTTGTATTATTTTGCATTATCAGATTTTGGCATATCGAAACCCAGAAGGATTTTTATACTTTAGGGCTTTTGTCTAATATTGTGAAAGCTTCAGAAACGGTTTCTTTATCATTTACCTTTCAGCTTCACTTGCTTAGTCTTCTATTTTCGGGACATTAGTATTATTTTGAATATTTTTCAAACATTAACATTTTCTATTTTGATTCATGCACCCATAATAGTCATCTACTGCCTTCCATCCTTTACTCTTATGTCATTTTGTCTTTGATTTACTTGGGATTTACTGTAACAAGAAGGGAAAGAGGGCCTCCAACCTTAGCTCCTAGTTATGGCAACACTCGTTGCTGAATAATACATAGCGCTTCATAGATTTCTTATGCTCCCTATAAAAATAAATACCTTTGCACATTTTGATCTACGTCTGGACTTTCTCCTGTGTACCACTGATCTACGAGTGTGCCACTATTGTCCTTGCTGAGCTACTGAGACTTTATTATGTTTGCATCTTCAAAAGGCTAGTTCATTGCTCAAAAGTGTTCATCATTTTCATACCTTATACACTTGGAAAATAAGTACAAAGTACAGTCGTATATGTCATATCTATTATAACAAAAATGGCTTTCATATATTTATATATATTGTGTATATTCAATACTGTATATTGAAGGTATAAAATATAATTTTTTCAAGCATCTATCTAACATACAAAAGAGCTCAGTGCTTGTTTTGACTTGAATAAAATTTAAATAAATCTTTCTAAATGCAAATATGATACTCAACATTATATGATTGCAACGAAGTCAAATTAATTAATATCAGAGAGTGAGGGCTTCAGAGATGGCACAGTGGGTTAAAGTGCTCGTTACTCAAGCATGAGTTTGAATCTCTAGGCCCTTTGTTAAAATAAAATCTGGGCACATTATATACATATATATATATATAATTCCCAGCTCTGGAGGTGGAGATCCAGAGGCAGGAGGGTTACTAGCATTGCTTACCAGACAATCTAGCATCTAGCTGTAACAAGATGTTTCAAGTTCAGCAAAGACCCTGTCTTTAAGAAATAGTGACAGTAGTGACAGGAAAGGATCCTCTACAACCTACCTGGCACCTGTACATTAAGTGTATGAGTACACCACACACTCACACACACTCACACACACTCACACACACACTCACACACACACACTCACACACACTCACACACACACTCACACACACACTCACAGAAAAATAATTTCAGAAAGCTAAAGCTAACTGTCACATATTACTTTTTTAAATCTACAACGTATTCAGTCCAAAGTGAAAAAATATACCTAAGTCATAAAAGAGCTGTCAATAATGTCAATTAAAATATCATAGCATACCAAGTGACTGTTATGGAATTCTGTTCTCTGGACATGACATATCTCCTGTTCTCTTGGGCTGTCTGCTGCAATTATCACCTGAAGAAGACCTACACAAAATGGATGCACAAACTTTTCCTCCTGAAAGTGTGAGGCCTCCTGACACACTGCCCATTGTTATGAGGGGAGAGGACTCATGAGACCCCAAGCTTCCTCAACATTTAAAGTTACAAGGAAGATAGGTCCATGAAGCCATGCTCCTCCCCAAGAATTTAATTGCTATTAAAGGAAAGAATATTTCTTCAATAGTGAAGCAACCTATTCCCTGTCCACACATCTAGAAATATCCTCTGTTTTCATCAATACACCTAGTTGTACGTAGACAGTTTCTTTGTTTCTATTCTCACTGCACAATTTGGAGTGATTCCATGTTTGCTAACAGAGAAAAAAACAACAACATGTCTATCATATGAGGAAAATTTTAAAGAAAATGTATAGCTAGAAGTTCATGTCATTAGTAGGACTACCTAAAATAGTAAAGTAATATTTTTTAGTGTGCATTTTTAATTAGTATTTATTGGTTCTTCTTATATTGTGCAATTGAGAATTCAATTTGATATCTATCTATATATATAATACCAACATAAAAGGCACTATTGAATGTTTGGACACTGCTTAAAGATGGAAATTACTAGATAATATAGTATATAAAATGTATTTTTTTTGTTTTCTTTGTTTTAATGAGGTCTAGTCTCATTTTTATGTTGGTTGACACATACTAAATGTTTCATCCATTTTTTTTTTCAAATGTTGTATGGTTCTTCTTTATGGTTGAATGATACTCCACTGAATTTTACATTCTTATATTTGTTCTATCCATTGTTTCAATAGTTTGTCAGGGATGTATTCTGAACTGTGCATTCTCTTTGCTTGATTTAAACTGAATTTTTTTGTATTTTAATCTTTTTATCTATCAATTTCTGTCATATTTATCTTTCTCATTTATATTCTCCCAAGCTTTCCAGAATTTCTCTCTTCCTTTTACTCCTCTTGGTTTGCTTTCATTTCCATGATAGTTTTCATTCTTTTTTCCTACTTTGATTTTCAGTTATTCTATGTCATTAGTCATTTCTATATTTCGTCATTTTATGCTTCTCAGTGTAACTTCTGTGCATTCTTTTTAAAAAGTGACCATTTTATCATTTTTTATAAATACAGAATGAACTGGAAACTCATGACTTTGAGTGATTTTTGTAATAAACTTTCACCTCTATTAAAATTGCCACTCTTTAGAGTTGTAGGCTTTCTAGTTCCCACCATGGCAGAATGGCTCACTCCTGTGGCTGCTGAGACAACCAGCTACCTGCAGGTGTGGACACTTTCTGTAATTCATTTGGAAGCTATGCCTCAATGTTTTAAAATTATCAGTCCTTAGAGACATCTGTTTCCACATGTGGTGGAAAAATAAAGAATCTGTTAAAGTTTCAAATAGACCACAGTTTTAGATCACACAAGCACACACACACACACACACACACACACACACACACACACACACACACACAAACAAAACAACTAGAATTTAGTAGCCCAAGACCTGCTGTTATTCCTCAACACTGATTTTTATCTAGTCTATTGCATGATGCTACTATTTGAGCCCCATTGCTGAGGGAAGATTTATTGGAAATGCTGAATAAATGGGTTATTTTTATATCACAGACTTACCAAAAATAGAGTACATGTCTTTGCTATATTTTGTCTTTGGTGGCACTAATTCTCCTCTTCCACAGTCACCCTCTTTTTATTATTGGCATCTCTCAGCCAGAGTACAGATATGGAATCTGATTTCATTACCTGTGTAAGAACAAAAGAAATGGTCTGCTATTCCAAACTGAGATCTTCACAGTTCGTGGTGTTCCCAGCTCTACTGTTTAAGCCAGTCACTGCTGCATGCTGGCCTGTTAGCTATTTAAGAATCATAAAAATGAAAAGAAAAAAAATAGAATGATAAAGCTCAGATGGAGCTGAACAGCCTTGTGTGGCACACCGACCTGCGGTGGGAAACCCAGCTGTCACAGCCATGGAGCAGGAAGCAGGCTTGCGCAGAGGAGCCCAGCCAGCAGGCAGGTGTGGGGGCAATAATGACTGACTGTCACTTTAAGGCACTGAGTGCTGTGTTGTCATGTGCAGAATGTATGCACATGTTTGTTCACATTTCTCTTTTTTGCTTTTAAATCATTCCTAGAAGAAATGAGAAAAGATGACGATCCACTCAGTCATACCGATATTAAAAGACTAACATTTAAAAATGATGTTTCTGGACTGACTAAGGCACACTTTGGTTAATCCATTTAAAAAAAAATGTAGCAGTATTCGCTGCATATTGTCAACTACTTACCCAGCCTCCTTTTGACTGAATACTTCCATTGTTTTAAAATTACATTATTTAAAATGTCTGTAAGGAGTTAGCAGTTGTAATACTGGCTTTGTTTATCAATCTTCCCAAATTCTTGCATAAAACCAGGAAAAGTGTGTGCTGGCAAACTATAAACAACTTTTGAAATAAAAATAAACCCTGAAAAGGTATATCAAATACTCTCAGTGTAGATAGATGAGTAGGAGGTAAAGCAGATGCAGCTGCAAGATCTGTGCATACAATTTTACTACCTGTTAAACTTAGCATGCAAAGTAATGGGTTTCAATGTGACATTTTCATAAATATAATTCATCCTTCTGCTGTTTTTTTTTCACTCTTATTTCTCTGCATTTTCCTGCTCCTCTTTCCTCTGCTTTCATGCTCTTACATCCAAGCATCCTCTCTCTTTTCCTCTTGGTCCTTCCCTTACATCCCCCGCTTCCCGCTCATCCCCCTATTCTCATTTCATGGCCTATCTACACACATGCACGCATGTATTTTAAGATCTTGATTCTGCATATGAGAGGAAAAGTTGCAATATTTGTCTTTCTAAGTATGACTTATTTTGATTACCATACGCATCTATATTTTCACTTATTTTCCTGCATGGATCATAATTTCATTCTGCTTTAAAACTGCAAAAATTTCCATTGTGTACACATGCCAGGTTTTCTTTAACTGTTGATGGACATACAGGCTGGTTATTGTGAATGGTGAAGCAATAGACATGCGGGATACAAATATCTCCGTGGAATTCTGACTTTGAGTCTTTCAAGTATTTACCTAAGAATATTATAGATGGATGCATAAAATTTGTGTGTATTTATGTTTTCAGATAGGATGAAGAGAAACACGGAGGAGAATGAAAGAGAGCAACACAATATGTGCACAGACAGCATACAGGTAAGAAAAACATCCTCAGAGCCAATACTTGGAAGTACTGACAGACAAGCACCCATCCAGAACTGAATCTGGAAAGAGTTTGGTATGCCCAAATGGAGATGGGCACAGGGGCCAATAATAAAGAAGTCCAAAGAGATTATGATGTAGTAGTCCTTACCATGGTTTGATAATAGTCTGATGATAGTAATTCTAAGGCTGGGCTAGGAAGTCATGACTTAGGTCAAAGATGGGAGGAAAAGAGGATTCCAGGTGTACTTTGGGAAGTCCTACAGTAGCAGAATTGCCAGGAAGCAAGCTGTTACTGGAAAGAGCAGAGGGAGCTCTGAGCAATGAGAAAAACATAAGTTGCAAACTGACTAGATTTCAAGAAAGGCGACTTCACATAAAACTCCAAATGACATCTAGAAGGAGCAATGTAACATCAATGCAATGAAGAAACTCAGAAAAAAATATCTTTCAGACAGGTACTTACATGGTCACATTTACACACACATTCATAGAGAACTAAGCCCAACACTATACGTCAAAGCATGTTATCATCAAGTAATAAATAAGGAAAAAATAAATGCACTTACACTGTGAGATTTGTTTTAGAGAAACGCAGAAGAGTGGTACCAAAACTTAAAACTTAATGAGATATCGATCGTAAGCTCTGACTGTTTTGTTCCTGTAATTTGAAACATAAACACATGCTCCAATCTTGACTGGCTTGATTTTGTGCAGGTCCTTGTCCAAGTAACCACAGCTGCTGTGAGCTCATGAGTGTAGTGCCATGTTGTGTCATGTCAGCACACTCTCAATCCTCGGGCTCTTGCATTCTTTCTATCTGTACTGACTGGTTTTATGTCAACTTGACACAAGCTGGAGTTATCACAGAGAAAGGAGTTTCAGTTGAGAAAATGCCTCCATGAGATCCAGCGGTAAGGCATTTTCTCAATTAGTGATCAAGGGGGGAGGGCCCCTTGTGGGTGGTACCATCTGTGGGCTGGTAGTCTTGGGTTCTATAAGAAAGCAGGCTGAGCAAGTAAGAAGAGCAGGAGAAGCAAGCAAGCCAGTAAGTAGCATTCCTCCATGGCCTCTGCATCAGCTCCTGCTTCCTGACCTCCAGGTCAGGTTCCAGTCCTGACTTTTTTAGTGATGAACAGCAATGTGGAAATGTAAACTGAATAAACTCTTTCCTCCTCAACTTGCTTTTTGGTCATGATGTTTGTGCAGGAATAGAAACCCTGACTAAGACACTGTCTTTCTTCCAGGATGTTTTTAGAACTTGGGTAGGGTGATATTGAGTGATAGAGATGATTTTCCTTTGAGTGTCTCTTTTGTAAAAAAGACCCTTTAAAATTAATGTATGTTTTAGATAGCTTTTATGCTTTCTTTGTATTTTGTGCTTTTTCTTGACTGCTCAATAAAAAAATGTATGTGTGTATCTAATATGTAATAATTTATTAAAGACTGCTTTTATAGATGATTCTTCATGAGGAATAGATTTTAAATATAATGTGAATGATGGTTTTTTGTTATATTAATGCCCACATCATTAGAAAGTTTCACTGGTACAAGAAACTCTACAATTTGCACCCTTATACACACAAGCACAAATTTTCTATGTTTACACCTATGAAAAGATCTACTGAAGTAAAGAACTTGTATTTTTAAATCCATTAACTACTGGCCAGTTTGTCTGAGGAAATTCTCCATCTGATATTTTTACCTGCAGACAGAATTCTACTCAAGTATCAGTGTTATCAAATGTTAAATGTTGGCCAGTTTTGATATGTCAATTGTTGCATGAACTCCTTTTCCTTTGATTGGTTTCCTTGAGATATCCTACAAAATTGTTTGTCAAAATGAATGGTTGCTGTTCTGAGCACACATGAATGTGTGAACTCAAGCCCATTCCTTTGATAGTATCCAAATATCTTCCAAGAATTATGACAGACAATAATTAAGGGAATGAAACTTACATCTATTTATTTGAATCTTCTCAGTTCTCTGTTGTCAATATTCACAATATTAATATCTGACACCTCTATGATGAGCTGACAGTTTGTGAGTCCTGACATGCAATTCGGCAAGCATTTAAGCCTCCAAATATAGTTTCCCATAACTACACATAATAACAGCACAAAGTTCATTTTGTGACTGTAGTTTTCATTTTCTAAGCTACCTATTGTCTCATGTTTCATCAAAAGACACTTGAATATTTATATCAACATTCTGTTTACCCCTTTGATTATTCATGCCTGAGTGGAGTGTCAGCTGCAAAGATGGGAGATTTAATGAGTTTCATGGGGATACCTCATTCCAAGAACAAAAACTGGAAAAGGAATAAAACACAAGGGTCTGCATCCTAATATGGCCCCTTGTTAGAACTGATCTTGGGAGTGCCAGATGATAGACAGTCCCCACATGATACTCCTCTGTTCTGCAGGAGCCTTTACCACTGGCTTAGTTATATATCTTTTTAAGTCAGCTTTCCACAGACACTGAGCTAGTACTAAATATGTAAACCACAAATGCCCAAAGGGGAAGCTTGCCATGACTCTGCCCTGCATACTGTGCTCTTCTGCACCTGCCTTTATTCTTTCTTCAGTTACTGCTTTGTTCTGTCTATCTTTTTCCTTTATTGATTTTTAAAGAATCGATGCTGTTTGTCACAGAACTATAAAGCTATGACAACAGATGTGCAATTTTTTATCATTCTGCCCATGCCTTCTGTTTCTTTAAAAATTTTAATTCACTGTGATGAGGGCAATGCATTATAAAGCATCATTTTTTACATGTTTAATATATGCTGTATTCTAACCTACTGGGAGAACCAGCAGAGCTAATGTAAGAGAGTGAAATTTAAGGTGGACATGAAAACCAGAGTGCTGAAGCAATTATTTATGTTTCTAAGATGAGACCTTTCAGTATATGTAAATGAAAAGATTATTTAAGATCCGTGCGATTTGGCTTTGCTATGTTGTGGAATGTCTCTCTGTGTGTGCACCCATGCAAACATGCATGGGCAGCAAAACGCGTGAAATGATCCTTTAGGCCTTTTACTGATCTAAACTTTTGACTTTAAAATTTCAGGGAAAAAAAAAAAGTCTGCAAAGGCTTCCAAAGCATTCTAAATTTCCGGATTAGGTGAAATTCTGAACTAACATTTTCTGGTAAAATATAGACTTTCATTGGCGTATCAGAAGCACAAAAAACACAGCTCTTGGCTTAATTTTAAACCTCTCCTTGAGCTATATTCTGTGTTTCCAGATGGATGTTTTGGATTTCCTGGTTCTCCTCATATTTCAAAGAAAGGAAGTTTTCGTCACTAAAATTGCTGATTTTCTCCAGATAAAAGAACGTTCTGATGTGATGCTCCAATGATGGTGGTCAGGAGACAAGAGGGGAGGGCTGAGTGAACATCAAAGCAATTGCTAATTTATTCGGGACTCTTTGCATATATCACTTATAGCCTGGTTGTAGTCAAAGCTCTCTGCTCTAATCTATGCATTTAGTCCATAAAACCATAGCTTTTGTTTTTGGTAAATGACAAGAGAAAAAAAACATCAACTTGTCCAATTGGTCCATTCAGTAGTTTCCAGCATTAAGAGTGGAGTTCTGTAGTGCACAGGCAAAATCTGTTCCAAAATCCTGTACAACAGAAAAATGGACGAAAGTTTCCACATATGTTCAGTATGAGTTTGCTCTGAATATTCTTTTATTTTATCAAGAAATCATACATATGCTGCTAGCAGTAGTTGTCTGAGAAACATATTTGCTTAGGGATTTAAAAATACTGCACTCTCAGTAGGGCCTGCATTACATAGACTTTATAAGATATTTCATAATTTTAATACTATTTGTTGAGGTATTATTTTTAGCTACTCAGAGTTGTATTATCATGTCTCAGTAGGTCAACAAGCAGGTGAATATTATTAATTAGAATAGAAGAAAACCCTGAACTTCAAAGGCTGGTAGTTATCACAAAGTCCTTCAGGAATGCATCCTTCAGTTAGAGATATCCAAGCTTAGAAGAACGTGAACTCAAAAGCACCTTCCAGCTTTCTTTAAGTAGACTGTAACAAGCTATTTTCTTCCAGGAGCCAAGATCCTGGAATAATGACTCTGAAACTTAAATTATGTTTAAGATGAGATCTTGAATATACCTAGGCTTTGGCTGTTTCCTGACTATCACATAAATTAATATCCCATTTATTCTGTTCTAAGTTCTGCCACATGGCAAGTTACCTCTGCTTGGGTTCCACACATATAGGAGCCCAATCCTCCCCTGCCTGTCTCTATCCCAGAATCTTTTCTCCTATCAGGTGACCCACCCACTTCCTATTTCCTGCCCCAGCTCCAGACCAATCAGCTTTAACTGACAGGTGTTGAATCCAGACAGTACATAAGAGATTTTCTCTACACAGTCTGTCCAACATATTAAAGGTATAGGTTACTCCCAGGACACCAGTGATTTCCAGTTAGGAAAACTGAAAATTGATTGTGATTTTTTTTTTCATCTTTCACATGAATTTTTCTTTTAAAAACAGAGTCATCCATGTGTTTGAATTTCAAAACATCCAATATATTATCTGAACCATGTCTTTCACTTTCCAACACATTAAAAACTGCCTTACCAACAAACTGGTCAATGTGCACTTTAGAATTTATTTCAGTAACAGAACTAATTATGTCATTTACAGGAGAATTAATGGAACTGGGGATCATAATAGTAAGCAGAATAAGTCAGCTATGGGAAAAACAAATCACTTTTTTTTCATACATAGAGTCTAAAATATGCATGCCTTTTCTCATATGCAGAATTTAGAATATACACACACAAATATATATATATATATATATATATATATATATATATATATATATATATATATATATATATATACACATATACATGCATACATACATATACACAAATACAAGACACAAAAGTAGAAGGGGAACTATTTGGGAATGAAAAATACTAAGAAGGAGGAAAATATAGGACACTGGGGTAAAAAAAACAAAATGTATATCACATTTAATCTCATCTGCAGATTCTAGATCACACACACACACACACACACACACACACACACACACACACACCTCAAATAGAAAATCAGAAGTTAGGGGTAAAGTACACTGCTAATCCATGTATGAAAATATTTTAATGGAATCTATTATTTTGTATGTTACCTCTAAAAACATAAATTTTATTTCAACTAGATGGAAAGATAGCAAAGAGTTTTTTAAATATGTTGGTAGTAAGTGTCACAATGCGCCCTGTGCTTTGGGAAGAGCATCGTTCTAACCATACACCATGGCTCTGCAGATTTCCAGAATAAAAATATTAACTTTAGGGATTATGACTACTTTCTGTGATGATTACAAAACAACTCTGAATGTGCCCTTCCTCATTTGTATATTGAGAATAATATGTAATTTGAAATTTTTACTAATATCACAAAACATAACTCAAATCAGCCTTAACCAGAATACATTGGACCACGTAAGTAAAAACTTCAGAACGTTCAAGTGTTTGAATCTCAGGTCTGGCTCCATTTCCTTAGATTTCTGTGTCATAGTAGTCAGACTGCAACAATACTGTTGACCCTTTATTTCATGATTCTTCCTATAGAATAAGAAAACTGGCTTTTTCTCACCTTTAAATAAAAACATATAGATGTAATTGTGTGATGGGAGCTGCCCTTAAAATATGTTGGTCATGGGTAGGCACAGCTGTGAATTGCATAGTGCCTTAATGATGGTGGAAGAGACAGGATGTCACGGTGCACACAGAAACCAATGTCCTCTGCAGGCCATCTCGGAGGATTGTTACAGTGAAACAAATAAAAACAAATAGTGTTTAGCAGAGACTCTGTGATAAAATAAAAATGCATAAACATTAAATAGACTTCTAAAACTTTCCTTTGTTTAGATTTCGTTTTATGAGTGACAATATAAAATTTCAAAGCAATATTTTATGCTTCACGTGACAAATAATTTTATTCAGGATAACTAAGTTAGACTGGGGTTGCTTTATGTCTGGGCTCTGGTTTCCATGAAGAGATAGGTTATGACTATCAGTTCAAGTTAACTTTACTGCACTTTCGACTCATTTCCCCAGGCCTTGGCCATGTCTTATTGTACCTTATTTTAACCCATTGGGCTGTCACCTCTTAGAGGCCAGCACTTTCCTGGAAAGGGAATGGATGCACAATTGATCTGAGGAAAAGGGGAGGTGACAGGGAGCTGAGAGGAATGGAGGGAGGAGAAACTAAAGTCAAGATGTATTGGGTGAAAGAAGAATCTATTTTCAATAAGAATTAAAAAATAAAAGAAAATTAATCGATCAACAGCAGTTGGTTTGTGAGTAGTGACTACAGTTGTTGCCTAAGCTTGCAAATTCACTCTCAAGTAGTATGTGCTCATGGGTGTCTTCTCTGCAACATTTTTGAGGTGCATACTTAAAAGAAAATGGGCATTTTTTACAAAGAAAAATAAAAGCACATTTCAGAAATTTGAAAGGAAGAAAACTCCTTACTTGACTGTTATTCAGCTACTCTCTTAAGAACTGGGCTACTCAATGGTTGCATTTTCTATTCTGAGAACATTCTCAAGAATGTTCTAATGAGTATCTTCTATCCTTTCTTCTCCTTTATTTCCTCCCTCTCTTCTTTTCTCCTTGCAGGACTTTCTGTTTCCTTTTACCGGACTCCACTTTCTATCGAATCTGTTCTTTGTCAAAGACCATCTGAAGTCTTTCATGTGCATTGACTATGTTCATTCTGATGGTGGCATTTATGGTGAAAGATTTTAATGAACTTTTATGTGCACAGTGACGTTTATCCATCATTGTGAATCATTGAACAATGCCTCTTACAGCGAGTTAACTTTCATAGTTACTTTTCTTTTCAGTTTAAACAATTTGTCACAAGAAAGAATGAACACACACACACACACATATACACACACACACACACACACACACACACACTCACATACTCACACACCACTGCTATGTTCTCTATCTGGAGATCTGGAGCTCTTCAAATAGCATAACTATGATTACCCATACCCAAGAACCCCACATCTCCAGGGCTTTGAATTTCAGACTCACTTACATGCAGACTGTCGCTCTCTATGAATCATAATTTCACATTCCTGGAAAAGAAAATTTGATTATATCAAATGAGGTTAAGTGTTCATGAGTGATTCACTCATCCATGTTCAAAAAAATGAATCTCATACTTTAAAAACCCAGAATAAAGCATATTACAGTCTGGTTAGTTTTGTTGTTACAAGGTATCTGATAAAAAGAATGATATCATATCAAAGCTTAGGGGAATGGGAGGAAAACGCGACATGCTGAGATCAGCAGATGTCCAACACAAAGGAAGAAAGCTATTTTACAGTTCCTTAGCTAATGTCTGGGGACCCTCGCACACGATTCAGTAATGAGCATGGGAAATCAGTGAATTACTTATAGTTCATTAATTAACTTTGCTGTGGTACCAATTGAATCATTCTCATTCAGATTCTTATCCTTTGAATCAAAAGAATCTTTTGAAGGTTATTATATTATTGGATCAGGATAGGGACTTTCATGGGAAGGAGGAGCTTGGATTCTCGTGCTCAGGAGAATGAAGATCATGCAAGTGGCCGCTGTCACACCGAAGCACAGAAAGATGGCATATTGTGGAAGTATGGAAGCGTTGCTAGTATGCTCACTAGTTTAAAACACACAAACGCATGAAAGAGAATAAATATAAACAGCACCCATAAAGCAGTGACTTTTATTCAAAAGTACAATAGTCAGCTCTTAGGACATAATATTGACAAAAGTTCTTTCATATCCTTTCATAAAGACTAACTTAGACTAGGAATGGAGGGTTTTGTGAGCAGTACCTGCCTGGAAATATCTGCTGTTCTTGGCTCTTCTTTACTGTGCTGAACAGCACCGCAGTGTCTCTTGGGAAGATAAAGAATGGCAGATTTTCTCTCAGGGAGCTAACTCGTTAAAAACTATACTGCTTGTTTGGGACTAGTAGGCCCCCATTACCAATTCAAACACAATCTAAAATCAAGGATCTAAACCCTACCTAACTTACAAGTCCTGTTACATAGATGTTTATGGGCTGAGACAATAGATCCGTGGATAAAGCATTTAATAATCAAGAATAAGGACTTAAGTGTGAGCCCTAAAACCCATGTTAAAATGCAGGCATGGGGCGCCCCGTTGTAACCTCAGCACAGGGGATGCTCGCTGAGCAGCCAGTTTAGCACAACCAATGAGATCAAGGTAAAGGACCCACCTATCTGGAAAAGGTGGGTGGTGATTCTTGGGATAATACCACACCTGAAGTTGTCCTCTGGCCTGTCAATAAGTGAACACACAGAGGGGAGGGGAGGGAGGGAAACAGAGAGAGACAGAGACAGACAGACAGAGTTAGACAGAGTCAGACAGAGTCAGACAGAGAGAGAAGGTACTAATATTTTATTTGATATCATTAGTCAATAACTGCAGCATCTGTGCACTGAAATCTCATTATGGTTCCAAATTGCCTTTCCCTCAGCACAAGTGATGCGGAGCATGCTTTCCTGTCATTTGGCCAACCAAATCGTCCAATTTCTTCAACCGTTGTCTTATATACTTGAGTTTTATCTTTTTATTTGTTGATAGTCTTAAACTCACTGTCAGTTGAGTGGCATGTATACTCTGCAGCTGACTTCTGTGTTTCATTATGTGAAACGGCCATCTTTTCCTCAGCAATGGATTGGTATGGATTTTCCCCTCACAAGTCTTCTTTATAGAGCATATGTTCTTACCCAAGGAGGATGAGTCGATACTTTCTCTTATATCCTATTTGAAGTTGTTTCAGATACATGTATAGCCCCCAAGCACATGAAAGCCGTCCACATTTTTTTATTCTTGAAGCTTTATTCTTTTATATGTAGGGCAATGATCCATCTAAATTACTTTTTAAGTGTCAAAGTCAGTTATTGCTTTTGAATATCTACTTGAGCTTCCATCATTATTAAAAAGTCCATACTTTCTCCACAAAGTTTTGAAGTATATCACAAAAGAGAAGAACATATGTGGTAGGTCAATCAGTATGGTCTTTGTCATGAATTTCTGCGTGTACTCACACTGATACCTCATACAATGAAGGCAGATTTTGTGATAGGTTTTCATGTTTGATAGTATAAATAGTACAACTTTATTGTTCAAAATTTCTTAGGATCATATCCATCTCTTGCCTTTTATTATAAATTTTGGAATTAGACTTACCTGAGGATACCACTTGGATATACACTTGGATACCAGTGCCATACAGTCGGACATTAAATGTATGGACTTCATAGCGGCTTCAGGATGACAAGACAGACATTTCTGACTGTTCTCTGCTGTCAAAACTGTCTTGAAAGGACTCACAGTCAGAAAATTATTTGCTTTACTTCAACTTGTTAGCTCTATAACTATGTTTGCAGGATCCCTCCACATTTACCATATGTCATAATTTAATTATGTGTCATATGTCCCTTACCACAGTCACATTCTTATAGTTAGAGGCAATTTAAATGTCCTGTCCACAGTAAAGAGAAAAGGAGCATTTGTCTTATATAGGGACTCTGTCTACTGCAAAGTAGTATTCTCCCAATGCAGAAACACTATGTTTACCTATGCTACTTGGAAGTTCTCTCTACTTTATCTTGTAGTTAAATTTGTAGAGGTCTCACACACATCTTTGGAAACACTTCTTTTTAGAAATTTAATTTTTTGAACTTTACAAGGAGATGTTATAATTATTTTCTAATTCCACTTTTACACAGAGAGACATTAATGTGAAGTTGGAGCTTAGCAACATTGCCAAACTAATTGTAATAGTTTTGCGGGGGAAGTTTTTATATGTACAGAATCATGTGATCACTTCGTTATACAGTCTGAGAGGTATAGACTTTACCACTATATGGGACCTACAGTTTAAGACATAAGTGACCCAACAGACTCCCTGCTCTGTTCTCAGCTCAACTGAGAGCATTTAATAGTTTAACATGTTGTTAATGTTGAGATTTCTGGTGAGGGCTCAGGTGTACTGAAAAACCACCTAGGGCATTGCTCACACTCAGGATATGCTAGTGAGCTCTCAAAGCACTGAGATCTCCTCAGCATTATATATGCATATTGTATATATTATATATGTATATGTATATATAGTGTGTGTATGTATACATATATAAGATATATATATATTGTGTGTATGTATGTGTGTATATATATATGACACTTTTATTGTTGAGTTTGGAAAGTTTATATTTTATCATCAGTGAATCAAATGGAGATAATTGTGTAACTTTTATCCATCATTCTCTTATGTAAATAATCATAATGTTAAAATTCCTGATACTAAATAAAACCTCCCTTATGAAATAAATCCTTTTTATGCAATACATTGTATATTTCATATATTATTTTATTGACATGGTAGTATTTTCTCCTTTATGTCAAGGGAAACAAGGCCTGTGTTGTTTTTCTTTCATAGCTCTTGTCAAGCCTTAGTACCAGATTTATTTCAACTTCATAAAATACATTGCTTAGCACTCCATCTTTTAAATGCCCTGACAATCTGTTTGTTCGCACCTTGGCATTATTTTTCTTATACATTTAAATGAGTCTATCAATAAAGCTTGAAGTTTATATTTGTAAAGGCTGCATTTATTTTAAGGAATTTAATTGGGCTAAATTTTATATGCAGTGAACTTTGCATATTTTCTGTATGCAAATTTTGAGTCTACTGTAAATTGATCCCATACTCAAGGTTATAGACATAGCTATCACTGCACAAGCCACTTCAGATTCCAGTTTGTGTTTTCTCTTCTTGCTTAGAACACTTAGAATAAGAAGTGCTCTCTTAACACTGAAGATTTTAAGTTAAAATTCAAATTCTTCAATAGAGGAAGAACTTTTAGACAGTGTTTGGGTTGCTTTTGATAAGTTCACTCTCCTACAGAACTTTTCTAGTGCACTTTCCTGTCTTCATTAGTTGTGAATTCATTATTTGCATTAATCAGAGCCACTAAATCAAACTAATAAAAGCTTCTTAATTTTCCTACCCACCTCCAACTACAAACAATAAGTTAGTGTTTGGCACAGACCTCCTTGTTATAATGAATAAGATATAACCAATAATCAAATTATTTACATTTAATTTTTCATCTACATTTAATTTTTCATTTACATTTATTTTCATTTACATTTATTGTTTTACTTCATTTTCCCAAATTTGGCAATAGAATTCAGAGCCTTTTGTACATTTGACAAACAGTATACCTCTAACCAATATCTGATTCCTAATTTATCTTCTTAAACACTTCTCTGTTTCTATACATTTTATTAGTAAAGTCTGAGGTACTGCCAGTCAGAGTTTTAGAAAATATTTAGTCTTAATAATTTGATTATTGATTATATCTTATGGTTTATAACAAGAAATTCTATGCCAATCACTAGCTAACTTTTTGTTCAAAGTTGGAGATTGGTGCTAGTATTGAGAAGTCCTTATTGATTTGATTTGATTGCATTAATCAATGCAAATAATAGATCCACAGCTAATGGTCGATAATCTTTTCTCATATTACTCTCTGCACTACATCAGATTATTAGTCCATGAATTGGTTAAATTATAGCACTTGACTAGACATCAAGCTACCTAGTGTACTCTTGTAGGGATGAGTAATTTATGACAGATAATCCTTAGTTTTCTTATCTGCATTGTTGAGCCATAGATTAGATAAATAAATCTAATGTACATGGGTTATGAGTTAATATTAGTACACCTTTAGGATATGTTTATGTATATAAATGATAATACCAATGCCATAATTGGATAATCAAAAAAATCTAAAATTATACCTGATGAGTGAGAATCATATAAATTTTCAATAGTTGTTGATATAAGGGGTAATAAAAAGGCACAACATTATTAAAATGAATTTTTCAGAGGAATAACCAAAATAATATGAAATTTTAATGTCATTTGATCAGTGTGAACACTTATAAATATATGTTGTCTAATTTGTACATTCAAATATTTCACATATAAATGTGATGTCTATATCCATGGTGCATTAATGTTGAATGTAAACCATTCAGACCTCACTTCCTGTTGTTTGTAGCTCATTATTTGGTATGGTTTTTAAAATGCCCATTCCCTAACCTATCAGACCACAGTAACAGGAAAGTAACTGAGGTATATTACAATATGTCAGTCCCTTTAATGAACAAAACTTAAGCCACCCAATAGCTTTATAAACATAAATTGTGAGGCTAAGCAATTAGGTAGTTATTACTTGAAGGTCATTTTTTTCCCAGTAAATGCAACACTGATAGATAATTGACTCGCAGTTTATTTAACATAAAGCCTTTCTTCCTAAGTATGATAGCAGAATGCCTTCTAGTGACTTCAATAGGCTTTTAGAACACTCTGTGTCAAAATATTCTCCAGTAACTATGTTTTTATTATTAATTAAATTTTTTAAATTATTTTTTTTATTTTTGGGGATTAGAGTAATTATATCATTTCCCCCACTTCCCATTCTAAACCTTCCCATTCGCCCCCCTGATTCTCTTCCAGTTCAGTGACTTTTTCATCAGTTGGTGTCATAGACGTATACTTCTATACATATATTCCTAAAGACATAAATACAAGCTGCTCAGTCTGTGCAATGGTATGTGTATGTTTTTAGGGCTGACCATTTGGTTTTGGATAACTAATTGGAGTGTCCTATCCCAAGGAAGACTATTTCACTCACACTCAGCAATCCTGAGTTGCCTGTAATTCTTTGTCTAGGGCTGAGCCCTCCTATGCTTTCCCCTTGTACTGGCTAGTTTTGTGTGTCAACTTGACACAAGCTGAAGTTATCACAGAGAAAGGAGTTTCAGTTGAGAAAATGCCTCCATGAGATCCAGCCGTAAGGCATTTTCTCAATTAGTGATCAAGGGGGGAGGGCCCCTTGTGAGTGGTACCATCTGTGGGCTGATAATCTTGGGGTCTATAAGAAAGCAGGCTGAGCAAGCCAGGAGAAGCAAGCAAGCAAGACAGTAAGTTACATCCTTCCATGGCCTCTGCATCAGCTCCTGCTTCTTGACCTGCTTGAGTTCCAGTCCTGACTCCCTTTCATGATAAACAGCAGCATGGAAGTGTAAGCTCAATAAACCCTTTCCTCCCCAACTTGATTCTTGGTCATGATGTTTGTGCAGGAATAGAAACCTTGACTAAGACATCCCTGTTCATCTTAGCATGTCTATTATTGATTTTTTTTGTTCAGTTCATGTTTAGGCAATGATGTTGATGAAACTTTATGGGTGCAGTTCTAACATCCCTAGGGATATAACCTCACAGAAAATTCGCTAAGCTCCACAACTCTGCATTTTGACTGGTTAGTTTTTTTTACAATGCTCTCTATCTGCTACCAAGAGACATTTTCTTGCTGAGGGCTCTGGGACTACATCTATCTGTGGATATAAGGACAAATGATTAGAATCAGTAGTTAGGGATTATGTTGGCTTTATAAGGTATAGGTTGTGGATTCTCCTTCAAAACCAATTATTTCACTAGACCAGAGTTGTTGGCTAGGTTTCCAGTACCAGGCATGGTCTACCTCTGGTTGAGTAGACCTTACATGAAGTTCAAAATCTATTGGTCATTGCTCATGTATGCATGCCCTTAGTATATTTTTAGTGTTATACTCCCATGCTATTTTTTATTACGACTCATAGGCATCATAGTTGTGTGGACTGTTGGTTTCTTCCATCCTTTGGAAAACTGTTTGGTGCCTTCTGGTACCATGAAAGCTAATCTCATGGAGGAGGCTTTCAAATCAGCTCTAGTTCAGGAGCTTCTGGCCCTGGGTCTGAAGTACATAGTATCTTCAGCAAAGTGTGCTTACTTTCTATCTCTTTGGGGACAACTAAGGGCAATAGCATTGGTCTGCAATGTTCAGGGTATATCTTGGTCTACCTGATGTACAGCTCAACAAAACAAAAATGGCTTCTCATGTTGGTGATGGGGTTTTTGTTAGGTGGTCTTTGACTAGAATTTTTTATTTAAACTATATGTATAATGTATACACAGACTTATGTCTATTGCAGGTTTTATTTTAAGTTAGAAAGATAATAGTATGAGTCCTTATGTCTTTTCCAAGCATTCTTACTGTTAATTTGGCTACTCTCCTTCTGTGTTTGTCACTCTCTACCTCCTTAATTAGAGCCCCTCCATTATTCTAATTTCCCTCAACAGATCCTGTGTACCTTGCTATTCCCCTGTTTATTGCTTTTCCTCCTCAACCCTCACACTGGCAGGGGTCCTTCTCACATTCCAGGTCTCTAAAGTTACTGCAGTAACTATTTTCATAACTCATAAATATGGTGATGTGTAAAGTATATCAACCACCTCAGCCTCCTCCCACCCATGTGTTACTTTCTTAATTGGTTGCACAGTTGAATAGGTCAACAATATGCAAATTGAGGAAAGTAGTTTGCAATTATATGGCTTCGACACTGAACATAGAAACCACTGCATCATGAAATTATTGTTCTGGAAAAACTTTAGGTCGACACCGAGAGAGATAAAAATAAAATTATTACCTGCATTTTTTTAGTCTAGGACTTAGTTTCAAATACTTTAAAAATTATTTTTAAAACATATAAAGTAATGTATTACTATGTGGTGTTTCCATAAACACATTTCATTGTACTTTTTTTTCTTATTTGTTCTTCTCCCCTCTGTCCTCTGGCTGGTTTCCTTCCTCTCAAAGTAGCTCCCTCTTCTGTGTTTATATCACACATATGTCCTAACTCTCCCATTTCCCCTTCCCTCAGAATTGATCCTGTCTAAAGGAAATACAGGAACAAAATGTGGAGCAGAGACTGAAGGAAGGGCCATCCAGAGACTGCCCCACCTGGGGATCCATCCCACATACAGACACCAAATCCAGACACTATTGCAGATGCCAAGAAGGGCTTGCTGGCAGGAACCTGTATAGCTCTCTTGAGAGGCACTGTCAGAGCCTGACAAATACAGAGCCAACCATTGGACTGAGCATGGGGTCCCCAGTGGAAGAGTTAGAGAAAGGACTGAAGGAGCTGAAGGGGTTTGCAACCCCATAGGAAGAACAACAATATCAACCAACCAGAGCTCCCAGGGTCTAAACCACCAACCAAGGAGTACACATGGAGGGACCCATAGTACCAGCTGGATATGTAGCAGATGATAGCCTTATCTGTCATCAATGGGAGGAGAGGCCCTTGGGACTGTGATTACCCAGTGTAGGGGGTGCCACGGTGGTGAGGTGGGAGTGGGTAAGTGGGTGGGGGAACACCCTCATAGAAGCAGAGGAAAGGGGGATGAGATAAGGGGTTTCCAGAGAGGAAACCAGGAAAGGGGATAACACTTGAAATGTAAATAAATAAAATATCCATTAAAAAAAGGTAAAACAAACAAACAAACAAACAAACAAAAAAACTGTTTCCTTTGCTCTCACAGAACCCTTCAATATTCGTGTCACACACTCAAAAATATTTGTATCTAAATTCCACATGGGTCATTTATCTTTCTGAATGTGGCTAATTTCACCTGATACAATGACCTTTAGTTCCATCTCTTTTCTCAAGACTTGTATGATTTTGTTCTTTAGAACTATATGAAGTTCTGTTATACATTTGTACCACACTTCCTTTATTTATCAGATGTTCAACAATGCTGTTCCAATTTGTACCAATTGTCAATTGTGGGAGAATACGTATAGATACGCAAATACACACGTGATATGTTGACTTAAGTGTTCTTGTAAATGTACATTTTTTAAAAAAATGTCAAATGTTCTTGTTTTGCTTGAATTTGTTTGTTTGTTTTGTTGTTGTCCTTTTTTTTCTTTAAGTGGTAGAATAAAAAGACTAAGGCAGAATAGACAGCGAGGAAGTTTAGTATAACAGGTGGAGAATTGACAGACTGACGTTTAGCATTTTTTTTCTTTTTTTTTTTTTTTTTTTTTTTTTTAAATTAAAATTTCTTTTATTACACATGCCATTAAAATAACAAGAAAGGATATTGTGACATTCTAGGAATCAGGCATACTATAATAGAATGTTGAAATAGCTGCTGATACATTTT
>CM052707.1:76640011-76658814 GCA_028551405.1 Uromys caudimaculatus | reverse complement strand
TCCACCTCACACCAGTCAGAATGGCTAAGATCAAAAACTCAGGTGACAGCAGATGCTGGTGAGGATGTGGAAAAAGAGGAACACTCCTCCATTGTTGGTGGGATTGCAAGCTGGTACAACCACTCTGGAAATCAGTTTGGCGGACCCTCAGTAAAATGGACAAAGTACTACCTGAGGACCCAGCTATACCACTCCTGGCCATATACCCAGAAGATGCTCCAACATGTAATAAAGACACATGCTCCACTATGTTCATAGCAGCCATATTTACAATAGCCAGAAGCTGGAAACAACCCAGATGTCTCTCCTCAGAAGAATGGATACAGAAAATCTGGTACATTTACACAATGGAGTACTACTCAGCTATTAAAAACAATGACTTCATGAAATTTGTAAGCAAATGGATGGAACTTGAAAATATCATCCTGAGTGAGTTAACTCATTCACAAAAGAATGAACATGGTATATACTCACTGATAAGTGGATATTAGCCCAAAAGTTCGGAATACACAAGTTTCACTTTACAGTAACCGATGGACTGAGTGAGAGTTCCCAGATGGAGGAGTTGGAGAAGGGACTGAAGGAGCTGATCGAGTCTGCAGCCCCATGGAGGGAGCAACAGTGTCAACTGGCCTGAGCCCCCGGGTCCTCCTGGAGGCTGGACCATCAACCAAAGAATACACATGGAGTGACTCATGGTTCGGACCACATATGTGGCAGAGGAGGGCCTTGTTGACCATCAGGGGGAGGAGAGGCCCTTGGGTCTGAGGGTGTTAGAGGCCCCAGTAAAGGGGAATGTCAAGGTGGGAACACGGGAGTGGGTGGGTGGGTGGGTGGGAGTTGGAATTCCCTCATAGAGATGGGGGAGGGGAAGGGGATAGGTGTTTTCCAAAGAGGAGACCTAGAAAGGGGGAGACATTGCAAATGTAAATAAAGTATCAAAACATAATTAAAAAAAAAAAAGAAGAAAAGCCACCCTTCAAATTTTTCCCATTGTCATGTACCAAGGACAATTACCATGTTTTAGGCAGCATATTTCAATATGTTTACTAAACAATTTTAATTATTAAATTAATATTTATTTATTTACTTATTTATTGACCATTCCTTGCTTGTAAACAATGCACTCTGATGGTATCCACCTTCCTAGTGCTAACTCACTTCCTCTGCTCTCCATTCTTACTGATTACCTTCTTCTTCACAATGTTCTCCTCCTATGCTCCTGGCCCTCCTTTCCTTTCCTTTAGTTTTCCTTCCTCCTTTCTCTGTCTGCCATGTATTCCTTGTAGGTGTGTGTGTGCGTGTGTGTGTGTGTGTGTGTGCGTGCACTTTGTGCTGGTGGTCATAGTTGTCGTGTGTTCATGATTACTTTGGCCATGCCATATCCAGAAGACTGCTCTTCATTTTACTCTTCCCCCACCTCTGGTTCCCACTCTCCATCCACCTTCTCTTTCTAGATGTTCTTTGGGATTCTGAGGGGGTGCCATCAATTTCCCATCAGGGCTTACTCATGTCCAAAGGGAATTTAATTTCCTCCAGCATGAACAGACACATGGCTCAATAAATTGAGAGGAGCTCTAATCCAGGGAAGCTAGTTCTAGGTTTATTCCCTGAGTCCTCAATTGAGACGGCTTCTCACCATAACATCTGGATGCAAGGTGCACAAGACTGTGGTAAGATGTATCTGACACCTTCAGCATTATATCCTCAGAGTCCAGACCATGGTCTTGTGCATTAAATATACAGAGTAGCTATTAAATAAATGAATTAGAGGCCTTTCTCGAACAAGACTGGTAATAGACACTTTTCTAATGTATTGTGGGAAATCTCAGGGTGACAGATTTAACTTTGCCGGAAAGAATCAGGCCAGGGTTTTGAAGCAGTCACATGTGAGCGGCATTAAAAGATAGTCACTGCAAGAGGATCCCCGCTGTGCTGAATGGCACTTGCAAAAGCTCAGAACCTTGACATGAATGAGATTCTACTGCTAGATATTAGTAGAATAAAGCGGGAATGAGAAAAATATACAGACCGTCTGGGTAGGGCAATGGGGGTGGTATATGTCAATCTCCAGAGATTGTATTCAATGCTGTAGTAAGTGGAAGAGCTTTGATTTCCTCACTTCTTTCCCAGTCTGAATGAAGAGAAGGCTCTCCTTTCCCTCAGGAGACAATTCGAAAACCTCTCATAGAGACATAACATCTAGAGAGGAACAAATGTTACTTATGCTATATTATTTCTTGCATATGAATACCTGTGGTTGTTTTAATTTATAAACTGGAGTGCAGTAAGAGATTAAAACATTAATAATAAAATAGAGGAATTAATTCTAATAATATATTATAATAATTGTTATTTAAAATGTACACATAATTGGCCCAAGTAGCTCAAACTCTGGAAAGCAAAAGCAAGGCTCAAGGAAGGCCATGGATGTGCACAGAAGTGCTAGCCAAATAAACCCATTCTTCCCCAAGTTGCAGTGTTTTGTTGCAGCAATAGAAATCCTAAGATAGTCTTTAAACCTCCATATTTCAGATGTTAAAGCAGTGTAAGAAAATATTTATCAAGTGTCCATACAGCCAAGAAAATGACCACTGATGTACCTATTTATTAGGAAAAAAAGACAATAATATTTTCAGAGGACAAAAATTCCAAGCAGTCCTATGCCTTTCTTCACAGTGTGAAGAATAAAGTTAAGAGTCCTATTTTCAAAGAAGGAACAAAATATGACTCGTTGTCAGTCAAGGTTAAATGTAATTTTCAAAGCTCCAGGTTGACCACAGTGTTAGAAATGGCAGACAGGGGATCCACAGAAGTTACTAGGCATAGTTTCAATGCATCTAACAACAGACTGGAGAGAACAGAAGAGAGTAACACATATCAACTGAAATTATGCTATCTGTAGGTAGGAAATAAGCTTAGGGAAAAATGAAATAAAATAATAAATAAATAAATGAATGGAAAATGGAAATAAATGAGGTCTCGGTGAATGGTAATAAATACTAAATCTGACATACACGGAGCTAGAATTCTAGAAAACGAGATGGGGACAGTAACACAGACAAGCTTTGAAAGTCATGTGATAAATATGGTGCAGAAACGGAGTAATTCAACACACATTTATATAAAGATGATACAGTCAATAGAAGCATAATTAAATCACCAATGACTATGAAAGGCAAGTAAGTGCATTGTATTAGAAGTGAGAAGATACATTACATTCAAAGTAATAGCAACCCAGGGTGCGGTGATACCCAGGGCCCCAGCCCTTTAGAGAAGGAGAGGATGGTGGAGGGTCTCTGTGAGGAGGGAATGGGAGGAGTCAGCATTTGGGATGTAAATAATTATAAATAAATAAAAAAGTAATAGCAACATGAGTTTTTGTGTACTGCTTTCACATCAAATTGGAATATGAAGAAAAGGGGAATATTATATTTAATGCAATAAATGACTAAAATATTATGTTCAATATACAAAAGAATATATGGGAACTAAATAATTAACCACTGAAGGAATAAATTAATCAATAAGACTACAATTTAAACATTTTCCAAATGAGGAATTATTAAAGATCAGTAAATATATAAAGATATTCAATAATTTAAGCCACTGGGAAAATGCAAATCAAAAGACGAATGAGATTTTATTACATCCCTGAGACAGCAGCAATCATCAAGAAGAAGAAATCAAAAACAAAAGTTGGCAAGTGTTCCTCAGGAAAGAAACACAGACCAATCCCGGTCTGCAGTTAAAGACAGAAAAGTCAGCATATGATAGAGATCCCTGCACTCCATGGTTTATTATTATATTATTTACAATAGATAAGCCATGAAATCGACTTGCTTATCCATCAACAAATGAAAGGACTAATAAAATGCAGTACACATAAAGGACGAGGTACTGCTCAACCATTAAAAGGAAGCCATCATGTAATTAGGACAAAAATGTATTAAGTTGGAGATCATTGTGTCAAGTGAAGTAAGGAAGTCCAGAAAGGCCAGTATGAAGATGTCTTTCATGTATGGAATTAACATGCCATGGAAGGAGAATGGGAACCATTATGGAATAGAAAAGACAGAGGGAAGAGAAGGCAGATAATGAAAGTGAACTATCACCATGGATCCTTATGAAGCCCATTATTCTGTAGAGTTAAAATTCACCAATGTATACTAACATTGGTGTATATTGGGAAGAATACAAGATTACAGCCATCTATGACAGCCATGTCCTGTTAATCACATAGATAAGCACACGTTCTCAGAGTACTCTCTCCTCATTCTCTCTTCTTCCTAGATTCTACTGAAACTATCGACCCACAATGGTCTCCATTTTACTGTTTATAGGGTTTGCACTGGAGTGGCATGCATACTGTATGTACCAGATTTCAAATTAATATCACACACCTCCCAAGTCAACACAAACATATTCAAAGTCTCTGTGATAACATGCTTGCTTTATTTTCCTCCTAGTTCATTAGTTTCTAGGCACTTAAAAAGACTATAAATAAAATTTAAATATATGTGTACTGAAATAGCTTTTCTATGATACACTGATATCAACATACATCATAGTATCAGTCTACCCTTAACTGTGAATAAATATAGATATGTAGCATGTAAAATAAATTGTAAAGTTATAATTCTTATGAATTTTAAGATTATCTTCTGAGTCACTAGCTTTGACTAAGGGGTTGGCTGCACCATACACTTTATCACTTTTAAAAAGTATATTAATATACTTTTTATAGCATCTTCTTAATAGTAAAGTTAATGTCAAATTAAGCTTTCTCATCAGGTATTCTATTTTAGGTTAATTAATGTTTAGGTATCCTGAGCCTATTTAATGTATGATTAAAAATTAAATGGAGTTATGCTGAGGGAATTGCACTGTCAAGGGTAGGTGGATTGCATGGTGGTTTATAGAATAATGATAAAAATAAAGTGAGTCTGAAAAAATTCACAAGTTATTTCAAGGTTTCCAATTTTTAGCATCCTAAGGAAATCACTGTAATGATCTGAGATTTTACCAGATTTTACTCTTTCATTCATATGACATCCCGAACCACTTTGGGGTTCTTTTTATGAGTCTAATAGAGTTCATTTATGTGTGCAGTCAAATCAAAAATTTAATTTTGGACTCTTTTAAGCTCAAATAGAAAAATCCTCCAAACAACAAAAATCTAGCAAGGAAATGAATGTTTTACAATTTCTTTCTTTAAGCAATGTCTGCTCTGTAGCATTAGGCAGCACTCAACTTACAACTCTCTCACTTCCTTGCCCTAAGTGCTGGGATTACAGAGAGGTGCATGAGTGCCCTATTTTATTTTAAATCTTAAGGAAAGAAACATGATCAAGGTCATATTTTTGTGATTTTGGCTTTAAATCAAAAGGCATCTGTGTATACCCACACACACACTACCACCACCACCACCATCACCACCACCACCACCACCACCATCACCACCACCACCATCACCACCATCACCACCACCAACACCATCACCACCACCACCATCACCACCACCACCACCACCACCACCACCACCACCACCACCACCACCACCACCATCACCACCACCACCATCACCACCACCACCAACACCAACACCAACACCAACACCAACACCACCACATCATACACACATATAATTCTTCTTCAACCTATGGTCTTTAATAGGTAAAATCTTGATTCACCACTGCTGTGTAGTCTCTGTGCCGGTTAAACTCTTATTAAATTCTAGAAGATTCTAGGTGATATATTTACATAAATAAAGATTGTTTTATGCTTCACGCACATTTCAAATGATCACACACCATTACCCTGAAAAGTCATTTTCCTTGCTTTGTTTTGAGTAATATATACATAGGGTGCATTTTTACCATGCCACGTGTTTAGCATGAATTCCTGGGCATCCTTCTTTAATGGTCTTCATTCCAACATTCTATTGTTATTTGCCTAGCAGTTCCCAAGCAAGCGTTGCATGAAATTTACTTAGGAGAATTAACAATATTTTTGACAAGGTGTTAAAATAATATTATAATTACCATACTAATATTTGTGTAATGTTAACAGTGCCTCGTTTTGATGTAATTCAACTGCCGCCCCACAGTTACTCATTTCTCTGTTGAAACTAGTAATGAGTTGTGATCGTTTCCTTTTTCCTAGACTTTATCATATGCTGCTTCTTTCCACTGTTGTTCTATTTTAAAGAACATAGGTAGCATATCTAACCTAGATTGTTTTGCTCTATTACATTTATTGTCTTTTATATATCTTTCTAGTGCATGCACCTATTATCTGCTTCCCATCCTGGGAGGAGGGAGAAGCATCACGAAGCTCCATGACCTCGTGGATATTGTCTGTCTTTGCTGATGTTCTAGCAACTGACACAAGGATATTTCGGTGAATAGATTAGACTCTCATTAAAAGTTTATGGAATAAACAGGAAACAAAACCTAGAATGAAATAAACATTAAAGAATAAAATATTCACAAAATATCAGGAGGGATCAAATTGTAATGAAGAATGTTCCTGGTAGATTATTTTTATCGTGTTAAGTAACATAACATTCAAATTAATTTACTATCAGAAGGAGGATTTGGTGTTCAGTTGTTTTCTTTTCTTTTATTGCAAATTTCTATAGTTTCCTTTAATATATGCAGTCTTATCAAGCTACATTTGAAAAAATCTTCAAACAAAAGAACAATGCAAACCTCAGTACTCTGGATTAATACACACACACACACACACACACACACACACATATATATAGTGTGGATATTTAATTATTAGTCTAATGATGAGATGAGCATTAGCTATGAAGTATGGGAGTTTGAAGAATTTAGAACGGTGAATCAGATGTACTAGCAATAAGCTGCTAATTTTTCTCAGATGCACTCCCTCATTCGGTCACCCTCACTGTGACTCATTTCTCAGCACCATGAGTATTCTACGAAAAAACAATATGACACTTTTGCTCCTATTGATTTTCCAATTGTCTGATACACTGAGTACTGGAGAAACAAAGGCTGCACGTACAGCCAGAGTTCTTCCAGCTAAGGTCTATCTTGGTGTCTAATGAAGCAAAGCACTCTATAACTTAATAGGCGGGGCCATCAGTATCAAAGCAGCTGGAGTCATATCTCATTTTGGCACTTATGACTGATATGGATAAGAAAGTAGCTCTGTGCCAGGTGGTGATAAGTCACTTAGCCAGCTGATTACATCAAATTGCTTGCAGTATAATCATCTGGGACACATCTACCAAATTGGCATTTCAAATCATTGTACAGAAGTTGAATTAATCACCCAGGTATGTGACTTAATATTATGTGTTCAGAATGTTCTCATAAAAGACGCTTAATAAAAGCTCATTTTAATATCTAGACAGTAAAACTAACCAACAAAATCACAGCTGATTTTTGTAATGTTAGATTTATCTTTACCTTATGAATTGAACTTTGATTCAATCCAATATTATTTTACTTACCAATGAATTCTTAAATAGGTTAAAATTTATACTGATACAACAGATGAGAAAAACATAGGGAATTAGACTGACTGTGTGGAGTATTTCACACCTGATTTTCTTTGTGCCATTTTCCATTGTGAGTCGAGCAGAATCAACTTAAAACTCATTTTTAAATTCTCCTAGTTTTCCACTGTTATGTGTTTGTCAGCCCAGGGGTCAGAATTCAGCTGTGTTTTGTCAGACATACATTCTTCTTGATTAAGAGACTCTGTTGGTTGATGTGATGAAGTTTTAACATAGTCCCTTGATCCTACAGAGTTCATTTAAACTAGCTTGCTATTTTCACATTTAATTACATAGAGAAAATGAAACGTGAGCAGGATAGCAGGATAGTGTACATAATTTTTCCAATCTTTAAAGCTGATGGCATGACAAATGGTCATAAAAATATGCTTTATATCTTAAGATACTTGCACTGAAATGAACATAAATGGTGGTGTTCTGTGACTATCTTCCTCTTCGATTAAAAAAAATGACAAATGTTGAGTACTCTTGTCTATGCACTGTAACAAAGACGATGCCTGCTGTTTGTTTAAGCTATTCTAAGAACTAAATGAATCCTTTTCTTAAGAACTTTCAGGATCTGGCAACATCAAAATTAGAATTTCTGCATATCATGGTGCCTATTGTTAATGATTCTATGTTGTGCCCTGCAAAAAAAAAAAAAAAAAAGATTGTCAAGATAGTTGATTTTATGTTGTGTTCTTACCAAAAAAAAAAAAATGTTGTCCTCTTTTCCTCTTACATTTATAGAATTGTATTTCTTTTGACTTCTATGAAATAAAACTCACAGCTATAGAGCGCTTATAAAGATGAATTAGTAATTAAGACCACTTGTTGTTCTAAAGAATCTCAGTTCAGTTCCCAGCACCAAGTCTGTCGTTTACATTCTCCTGTAACTGTCATTGCAAGGAATCCAATGCTGTATTCTCCGTGGGTACCAGCACATAAGTCACACACACACACACACACACACACACACACACACACACACAGAGAGAGAGAGAGAGAGAGAGAGAGAGAGAGAGAGAGAGAGAGAGAGAGAAGTTAATCTTTAAAAAAAATCTCTCTTTAAATATCAACTGACAAAATGTTTTCTTTATAATTTCAAAGTTGGCCAAGCAAGCTTGAAAAATATCACTTCCAGGACAGAGAAACACATCAAAATATTAACAACTCATTTTTCCCTGTATATGTATGTGTGTGTACATATGTGTGTACTTATATGTTTTTATGTATATATGGACTAGAGATCAATATGAGACATATTTCATGATCACTTTCCATCTTATTTATTGAGGTGGTGTCTTCGACTGAACAATTGTCTACTGTGGCCTTCCATGATCCACCTATCTTGCTTTCCAGCATTAGGATTACAAGAAGGGCCTTGTCAAGCCAAGCTTTTTGTGTGGGTGCTGGCAATCTGAAGTCAGGTCCACATATCTGAGCACTTTACTCATGGAACCCTATCACCATGCTTAATGATTTTTTTTATTATATGATTTATTAAAATCAACCAGAAATGAAACAAAAACAGAAAATCAGTACAATAAAATCAGTTAATCTGAGAGTTAGTTCTTTGAAAAGATAAACAAGATCCACAAACCGTTAGTCCAATTAAACAAAAATAACGAAAAAGGAAACTCAGATTAGCGGAAGCAGAGACAAACAGGGAAACATCACACTGTGTCACACTATAGAAATTCAAACACAGTGGTATACTGTGAAAACCTTTATTTCACTAAGCCTAGGAGAAACGAATATCTAAATTCATCCAAACCACCAAAGATAAACTAAGAAGAAATCTACAATTTACATAGACATATAACAATTAAGGATATTAAAGCATTAATAGAGAGCTGTCCAAATGAAAGAACCCCAAAGCTAGATAGACATAGCAGAATTCTACCAGACTTTCAAAGAGGATCTATAATTAACACTTTTTGTGATTGTTTTGTTGTTGTTGCTGTTGTTGTTTTATCTGTTTGTTTTTATTTTGAGACAGGTTCTCACTATGTAGCTCTGACTGTGTTCTTGAATATACCAAGTAGACCAAGCTGGCCTGGAACTCACAGAGCCCTACCCACCTCTTCCTTTAGAGTGGTGGGATTAAAAATGTGTGCCACCACACCTAGCCCACACTAAATAATCCTTAAATTATATTAAAAAGAAACAGGAAGAACTAATGAAAGAAATAAGAGCACTTCCAACCTTTTTTCTACAAAATCAGTATTACTCTAATGATCAAATCAGACAATGATACAACATTAAAGGAAAAAAACAAACAAACTACAAGCCGTTATCCCAGATGAACATAGACTCAAAAAATCAAAATAAAATACTTGCAAACAAAATGCAGGCATATATCAAAAATGATCACTCACCACGTTTTTGTTGGATATATCCAAAAGACTAATTAATTTACTGAGTGTCCTTTTAAGGCAACCCCAATTACACTATGGCATTACAGTAATCAACTACAAATTGATTTCTCCCATACTACCATTGAGAACTAGAGGAAAAAAGCAGAGAAGAAACACTTTGATGAACTTGAACCCCACATCAGAAAAATCCATGTAAAACTGAGGTTAAGGACCAATGGTCCTAAAATTATGGTTGTCACTGACTAACATCCAACAAGTACTTTACGTTAGAAAGAGTAAAGAACGTCTTGTCAGTTTCTCAAGAAGAACCCACCGCAGGTTCAGGGGTATGAAAGAATAAACTCCCTTGAAAGACTTTCCCGTGAGAGTGCTGCTTGGGAACCTTTCCTAAGGAATATGTCTATAGCTTCATTCCTCTGGGGTCTCAGAAGCCCCTGAGTTATATTCCATCCTATGTTCAAGGTAGGAGCAGACATTGACATGACTCAAATAACTCTTGGGTATCAGGTATGCAGAATTCTAAAGTTGTAGGTTTATAGACACTTCACTTAGATGCCAAAAGGAAGACTGTGGGGCCAGGAAATGTGTTTGAAAGCCACTATCCCAGCAGTCTTTGAGATGGTGAGTAACTAAGCTGTGACAGTGAAGCAAAAAGATACATCAAAGGCCCTAAGAAACTAGAGGAGATGACACAAATGTGGGACTGTCTACCAAAGGAAGATACAGACAAGTAGACCCAACTGCAGAAGGAGACCTTATGGGGTATAAATGGCAAACCCATAGGGTGAACTGTCCATGACATTCAAGGCTCATATCATGCCACCATGTGCTCTGAACACTGAACATGGATCTCCAGATTTGAAGGTCTTCCTGGCTTTCAATCTTATTTGGGTCTCATCCCTCCTTTCTATGCTTCCTGAGAAGAGGGTAATGTGTACTCTGAGCTTTTGTCTACTCCAACTTACTTTTCTTTCCTAATGGGAAAATGGATAATATATTAATATATATTTGTATAATACATATAATATGTATGTTACTGTCTAGTAATGAGCTTTTTAAATTTTAAAATAACTCATAATTAAATTTGTCTTGAAACTTACAGGAGTCCTAGGGCCAAACTTTCGAACACTATGAGAACGGTTAATACTACTTGAGCTATAGGAAATAGACAAAGTGCATTGTGTATTATGAAATATGAGTGATGTTTTGGGATCCCAAGATATATGTTAAGATTTGGCTATAATGTGTTCTTCACAGTCTCATTCATTGTCTTAGAGCAGCATAGTATGTTAGACTCACAAAGCGTTGTTTGTCAGAAAACGTGGTCCTCAGGTGAAGGTACTCCTTTGAGAGGTCCTGGAAAACAAATTTTAGGAAGGGGATCTTATCTGAAGATAAAAGATCATTGACAGCACTGGCCTTGGGTGATATATCTTGCCCTTGGAATCACCTTCTCTCTCTCTCTCTCTCTCTCTCTCTCTCTCTCTCTCTCTCTCTCTCTCTCTCTCTCTCTCCCATGAGCAGAATAATTCTACTACTGTCAGAATGAGACCTTCCTCTCTATAGAGAGAGCCAAGGACTATGGACTAAAATCATAACCTGAAATAAATCCGTTCTGCCTTGGAAAATTTAGGCTTTGTTGCTGTTGTTACAGAGTTGAACTTCTGACTAAAGCAGAAACTTGTATGAGGAATTTCTGAGCGCTAACAAATATATCTGAAAATGTGAGGGAATGAATATAAATGAAAGCAGATATCAAACATATTTAACCATGTAGAAAGTAATGAACTTTAAAAATGATATCACGCTAAGCACACATCCCAGAGATTCACAATTCAATATATTAGCTCAAACAGTGGCCTTCAGTACTTGCTCCCCTGTACCCACTTGTTACTGTTCATCCACAAAACTGCCCCTTGGAGAAAGATTTGTCCAGGACTTCAGGGCATTGGTATGCTAAATCATTATGGATTCCTGGTTTCTCGAAGTTATTTCAATCTGAAATGAAAGGTGACTGCAGTTTGGTAAGCTGATTACAAGTCAGTAGGTTTAGACTCAAGCCTGCCTTTTGATTGACCCAAAGGAAACTGTTCATAGGAATGCTATTTCACATGTTTCTAGAGTACTTCTACCAGCTTCGTCTGTACTAAAGCAAGCTAGAGTCCATTTCTTTCTTTTGCAACTAAAGGTGCTTTGTACAATCGAGCTGATACAAATTTATTATACACAGTAATGTCTCTGACTTATGGAAAAGGGCAATTAATGCAGAAAAAAATCCACCATCTTCCATATCAAATTGGAAGCTGGTAATTGTGACTTTTAAAAGTTGTCTGTTTACGTGTCAAGTTTGGCTATCTGGCTGTCATTTAGATCGCTTCCACCTTATTTTTTCATGTTATGAGGTTTTTAAATTTTATGTGAATTTATTATGTGTGTGTACACATATCACAAAGCAAGCATAGAAGTGAGAGCCCAACTTTAAAATGAGACTTTCTACCATCTGGGTTCCAGGGAGAGAACTTCCTCGGGCTTTATGACAAGTCCCTTTACTGGCTAAGCCATCTTAAAGCAGAACACAGTTTAAAGTTCTGGATGATTTACTTCAAAATTAGTGTGTACATAATAAATGACTGAGTAAATTTGATTTACTGCTTCATTGTTGGACAGTGCTTAACTGAAAAACCTGCATGACTGGAAATACTCTCAAATCCTGCTCTGACCCTGATGACTTTGATTCTCCTGATCCATTGAGATTCTGAAACAGAAAAGTGCCATTCTCCAGTATCTCTCCTGAAAAATAAAAATAAAAATGCTGCTTTGCTATCCTTTTATACTACTATGTGGCTATAATCTCCCACTGTTAACTTACCGGCATCATGACTAAGCCGACTTCCCCGCTCCTTAATGACACAATCCCTAGGCCAAAGAAGATGATCACCATGAAATGAGTAGTTTCATAAATGTATAGTGACTGTGCTAAGTGCCACAAAGTGTGATCTAAAGTGGAGAAGACTAATAAGCCACTTGGAAGATAGCTGTCTCGGAAGGAAACAGTGGGTTTGTAAGATGTAGCTAGTGATGGAAACCCAACCATATTAATACTGGTAGCATTGGGTACAGGGCAGAAGTCCAGTTAGTATGTGTAATGAATGTCAAAATGAAATGCAAGGCAATAAGCAACACGCCCATCTGCTGACATTCATTAATATTTGCCTCTCAAGGTTGTGAAGTTGAAAAGCCTTCCAGTCCCCCCACCCCCCACACCCCACGGTCAAATAAGCGTTTCATATCACTTGAGGAAGACACTAATGACGAGACAAATAAATGTCTTCGGGTTGCTTCAAAGTCCAAGACAGATGTAAAACTCTGCCTTAGAAGTGTAGTGGTTTTTTTTTTTTTTTAGTCTCCAGGTTGACTCCATCTTCTCCTAATTGAAGAGAATAAAGGTTTCTTTCTGCAGAAAATAAATCCAGAGTTTTTGAGAACCAGAAGTTTCCCAGAAAACTACTATCCACAAAGCTGAAAGTAGATCTTATTTTAGGGTTCTGTCCTCGTTTTCTTTGCCACTTTAGTTTAATTTAGGTCCTGGGTATGAGTTTATTTTCACAAAGGTATTTATAGAAAGGAGAAGAGAGAGAAGCTTAAATTTGAAGTTTTTCAATGCCTTGAAGCGATCAGACCTTTCTCCAAGGAGCAGAGTGCAATCCCTTCATGGTATAAGCTCCCTGAAGATGCAGAACTCGCAAGTAGGCACTGTGCTTAGGATGCCTGAGTAGGGCTACGGGAACTGTTTGTATCATTTTGTGTCCCTTGGAATGGGCAGATAAGTTGCCTAAGCCTCAATCTGTCGGTCAGTAAAAAGTGAGCCACAGTTGAGTGTAAATGAGTCATACGCAATACATACATGAAATGCTTGGTGCCATTCCTAGCCAATACGACCGCCATCAGTCTTAGTGGTCAACTTAGCCAATGCCAGTGCCTTAGAGGAGGAGAGGAATGTATTTGCCAAGGTCCAGGGGAAGTTTGTGTATTCACATTCCAAGTTACACAAAACTCATACATACCTATCTAATCCACTTTACCCATTTAATTCTTTTTATTTTGGGGGGATTATAATTACATCATTTCCCCCATGCATTTCCTCTGCCTAAACCATCCCGTAGACCCCTCCTCCCCTCACTCTCATGTTCGTTGCCTTTTTCCTTGTTTTACACACCCACCCACCACCCACACACACACAGACACACACACACACACACACACACACACACACACACACACCCCTAAATATAACCTTTATGTATGTATGTGTTCGGGACTCACCATTTGGTATTGGATAACCGATCAGTGTGCTCTTCCTGGGGGGAAGACTATCTATCTTTCCTGGTCTCAGCATTGCTTAGCTGCCTGTAGTTCTTGTGTAGGGTTGACGTTTCCTGTGGTTTCCTCCTCTAGTGTTAGCATTTCTATTAGTGACTGGTGTCATCCTTGCTCAGCTCATGTTCAGTCAGTGTTTGTGAGGCTTCACGGGTGTGGCTTCTGACATTACTAGGAGACACAATGTCCTAGCAAAATCTTTGTTCCTCTGGCTCTTAACAATACTTCTCCCCGTTCTTCCAATTGTTATTTTCCTCTTGTTGAATGAGTTTTATATTGAATTAAAGAGCTGTGGTCTAACCACTTTTTTATTGATTGCATCTCTTTGGACTGGCCTTTAGTTTAGCAGTGAAGTGAACAAGAGTTAAATCTTTCAGGGAAATGAGGAGTCAAAGTATCTTTCTGGAAGATTCTCCTTTAACATGCTTTCTAGCTCCATCCCAGCTGTCTGTTTGAGTGGACACAATACCTGTCTTCCATAATCAAACATGAGTGAAGTCTCCAGAATGCCTGAACACAAATGTGTTTTCATCACTTTCAAACTACGTGATGTCTACAAGTTCCTTTCCTTAGGCCTCTGTGGTCATAATTTACGACAGTATCTTTTCCATGGCGTTGAGGCAAGGCTTAAATTAAATTATAGTACACGTAAAATTTTCAGAACAATCTAGCGCTGTGTACATGCTTAAGAAATATTGATTCAATATAATTATGTTGCAAACTACAGGTTTGTGTATATATGCACATTCTTGTGTGTGTGTGTGTGTGTGTGTGTGTGTGCATAGACCTGTGTGTATATAATCCTATGTGCATGTGGAGGCCAGAAGTCAACCTTAGATTCCATTCCTACGATTTATCCTTATGCTTTGGGAATCTCCCATTACGCTTGCTCGGCTGGCTAACTGTTGAGCCCCAGGAATCATCCTTTCCCACCCCCCTGGGACAAAGGTTACAAGAGTATGCCACTATGTCTGGCCTTTTTTATGTGCTTTCTGGGGGTTGAAATCAGGTCTTCATATTCATACATCAAGCCCTTTACTGCCAGAGCCATCTCCCCAACCTAGAGTAAAGGATTTCATAATATTTCCCATGAATCTGCTATCTTATTTCTCATCCTGTAATGCCTAGTTAAAGGAGTTTCTAAGTGTGAAGAGCTGGTTTATCAATTTTTATTTAAAATACACAGCTAAATTTAGTGCTGTCGCCAAATTTCAAACTTCCAGAACTGTTTGCAGCAATATTGTGATCTTACTTGCAGTTTAATGCACCTCCAGTCTATGGGAATAAACAAACATTTAGAAGAAATTTTGACAATCACAATTATTTCGCAGAACAACAGCAATTAAATCCGCCCAAGGGTTTATGTCCTCAATATCCATGGGTTTTGCCAACTCTTACCTTATGAGACATGAATCTTGTCCTGTGGAGCAGACTGTAAAGCCAAGCACAAAACAATTGATTACCCCTACATTCCTGATACTACTACACCACTGGGCACATCCATATATGATCAGGACATGCAGCATGCATACATAAAATTTTCAAAGAATAAGGAAAACCAATTAGTTTTAAAAGGAAAGAAAAATTTTACTTAAATAAAGAAAAAGTAATGGTGCATTTGATATTTTAAACAGAAACAAACTAACTGAGCCAAGAGCTATTTGAGCAGGACTGGGGCATGAGGGGCCAAACACAGAACTCACTTAGTTTCAGTGGCTGCTGTGAGAAGCCTAGTATTGTTCTGGCATCAGAGGAATCTTCTTCCCTCCCAGCTCTCTGATCAGCAAAGCAGAAAGAGAATAATTCCCAGGGTTTTTGGTTACAAAAGAATCACAATCTGTTGAAACCCACAAGGATTCACTCCTGGACAGAGAATAACAGTTTCTTCTTGTCCTTGGCCTCTCAAAGCTTTTGGCCTCTGCTTGGTAGATTCTAAACCAGAAAGCTGCTGGCAAGCATTCTGGATAATGTGTTTCTTAGGCCTCCAGTCACTGTGAAATGGAGACAGCCAGAAAAAGAAACCACACTACTCTCTAATTACTCTCTGGAAAATATTGTGTAACATATTCACTACTGTGGCTATTCAGAACCTATGCACAGCACTAAAATAGCACCCTCAAATCTAGCCTATTGCAACGATTTCTTATTAAAATAGAGAGGGGAGGGAATCTGTCTACAAAGAAAAGAAACTCAGTTCTATCAGCTACTTGAATCAAGGTGATGCTTAGTAACACATTTACACAACGTTCACACAAGATATTAGGTTGTTTCCTATAACATGACTGCATATAAAGTTATATATGCTAGCACATATAACTGAAGTTATAGCTGGGTATTACAGTTATTCCTGAACCGGATTAGGCAGCAATAATTGATACTAAATACCTTTCTTGTTTCTGAAAGCTTTGTATTGTCTCATGTGTCTTAGCCCATATCTTCATTGCTGTGGGCCTTTACTAGGTAGGATGTCCAGACCCTAGAGCTTTATGTCCATCAAAATGCTGTAGTCTCCTATTAGCATCTCCCACTGGAGAAAGAGGAAGAAAGGTTTTCAAGAGCTTTCCCCCTTAGTTTATATCCCTTACCATTGCATAACAGCAACCTCGTTTTCTCCTAATAATCAGAATCATTCAGCCTAAACTGTTTAGTAAGACCTTTCTTTGGCTGTGGGTTCATTACCATGAGCCATTAAGGATGCAAACTTAATTTCTAGCTTCATAAGAATGTTGCTTTATTCTCACTTAGAAACCAGCAGGCATTGAAAGTATGAAGATGGGCCAGTCTGCTCATTTTCTCAAATCCAACCTGTTATGTTTCCATTGTGCTTCTAGGTAGAGGAATCCCTAGGAAGGTCAGTGAATCACATGGATATGAGTTTAAACTCTCATTTGTCTCAGAATCTGTGGGACTCTTGGGCAGGTACAGTACTCAGGGTTCTACAACAGTGATTTGTCCACTACCTCGCTCAATGACAAGTCTGCTGGCAGAATAAGGAACTGAGAAGAGAAAGATGTTCATAGTCTACCACCAAGAGCTCAGAGAGTTCCTTTAACCTGATATAGAATCCCCACCCCTACCTTCTGGTAACTGATGTCGTTCCAAGAGGAATAGGATTTTCCTTACCAGATTCAAAGATTATCATCAAAGTAGTGAACCCAAAGACCTATAGAATAGAGAAATGATCAAGACTTAAGTGAAGTATTCTTAGAAGATGAGGGAGGCAAAAATATATATCCTGATAGGTGGAAACAAACTGCCACTAACTATCTTTTAAAATTTGTTTCTCATGAATGACCAATTAATGGAATCATTCTTCCTATCATGACCTTCACTTTTAAAATAGCAAAAATTCAAAGAGGAAATATCCAAATGATTAATTAGTGGTGAAAATAACACTTTTACAATGTTGATGGCAAGAAATTCAGACATTTAATTTGAAATATAAGTGTGCAAAATATCTATATATTGAACACCCAAATATACAGGTTCTTTCATTTGCACTAAGGGTAACCTTTATTCTGGGACACCAAAACAGTTCTGTGGAATAATTCTCATTATTCTCCGCTGGTGCAGTTAGTCACATCTACACTACTGTTTGTAGTGAGAAAACTATTCCTTGCTTTAGAAGTGACACTCTTTGCTTCAACTGAAACAAAATAAATAAAAGAAAAATGTTTTTCCTCTAAATTCTATGCAACTTACCCTTTTTACTAATGCTTTTTGCATCTGAAAATTTGCATTTTATGACCTTATTTTATGATATTTTACCTGTGTATATTTCATAGTTCATTTTTATGTTATCTCTTTTATAGTACATATTTATGGTGCATATTTTATGTAAATGTAGTGGATTTTTAAAATTTAGAATCCTGTTCCAGGACCTTAATTTCATTAGGTCTAAGTATTAGCATTTTATGTTCTTAGAACAACAATGCAGCAAGTGAAAGAAGAATTGTTAAAAATATGTGTCAGGCATACTCAGAACATTGATGCCACATTGATTACAGCACAAAAAATACACAATCACTGTTCTGTGGAAATCTGGCACTTACTATATTTGTATGCATTATATATATATATATGGTATAAAACAGTCAATCTTCCTCATTTTGCATGCCTATGAATAAATTATTTAGTCTCTTTTATCAGTGTGTGGTATTTTCTTTATTTCTCAACATAGATATTTATTGTTAATTTGTTAATATATCTTAAATCAGCAGAATTCCATTCTGAGAATCTTTTCACTTTTCAGTACACCATTTTTTAAAAACAGTCTTCACTGAAATACTGTTTATATAGCATAAAATTCAATTAGTTAAAGGATAAAATTCACTGGGTTTCAGGATATTCACTAATGTGTAATTTTAGACAAAAATATTCCTCCCTGTCTTAGTTATGGTTTTATTGCTGTGAAGAGATACCATGACCATGGCAACTTTTTTCTTTTGATACTTTATTTATATCTCCAATGTTTCCCCCTTTCTAGGTCTCCTCTTTGGAGACCACCTATC
>CM052707.1:76518822-76629949 GCA_028551405.1 Uromys caudimaculatus | reverse complement strand
TGGGAATGGGTGGGCGGGTGGGTGGGAGGAGGAATTCCCTCACAGAGGCGGGGAGGGGGAGGGGACACGGGGTTTCCAAAGAAAAGGGGAATCATCGGAAATGTAAATAAAGTATCAAGAAAAAAAAAAAAAAACCTATACAAGATCAAACCAGCCAAATATCTAGCATGGACAAGGGAGGGCCTCACAGAGTCCTGCCTGTAGCTGAAGAGTTTTTGGATTAACTGTTCATGAGGGAAGGAGAGTCAGATTTCTTCAGCGATGCAACACCTGGAAGGCTATTAATGCCTCAGTAGATAGGGCCACACCCATATCCACAGTAACAACATTAAATGGTCTCAATGTCTGTTGGTTGATTTGTTTCTTAAAAAGTCGATAGGGAAGAATGGTGGTTAGATTGTGGGGGGAGCTGGAGGAACGGGAGTGAGGAGTTGGGGTTGTCCCGTGCTGTATACATGTATAAAATTCTCAAAAAAATGAAAAGATGAAAAGAGAAATGACTACAGCAATTCTTTTTCGGACCTTCACATGAACACCTTAGCACTGATGCCTAAATATCACACACACACACACACACACACACACACACACACACACACACACGCACACAATTATTTGTGTGCGGGGGTGGGGGCAGTTTTCTCTATATTAAGGGATCGGAACTTATAGAAACAAGAGATACAAAACAGGAAATCAAAAGAAAAGCAAGTAAACTTGAAAATGCCAAAAGGTGATTAGATGAAATGAAGGGCTGTGCAAGGCATGGGAGAAGGGGTTCATTGAAGACTACCAGTTGAAAGGACAATCCTCATGCCATTAGCATGATATAGGTACCCATTACTATATCACCTCCTCTGAACTGCATCGGTGCCACACAGAATAAGGAAACTAAACAACAATAGCAAAGGAGAGAAAACTGCTTTGAAAGAAATGTTAGTTGAGGGGGGGCACATAGTGAGCCAATTTGACTGCAGACAGAGGATCTGTTTGGCCCCTCTAATGGTTCTACCCACCACTAACTTGTACCTTCTCTAGAATTCAGTCTTGCTGCAAACCCAATTAGAATAATTTTCATGATAAGAACAACAGGGTTTTGTATGATATGAATCACACTGCCATCTGAGCCTCTGCTTTCGGCTCTGAGCAGTGTTCCAGGCACAGAGATGTACAAAGTCATTTCACTTCAGCTTGAAAATGTCATCTGCCTGACATTCACCAAACACCGTCATTCTTAACACAGTGTTTTTGCTGACTGATCAAAGAGGAATTATTCTTATCAAAACTAAATTGAAAGTGTCAACCAGATGAAGTTCAAGTGCCTCATAGCATCAAAGGTACACTGTTCCACGCTAATGACCAATGGAACAGCTATTTGGAGAAGCTACAGAGGAAATAATGCAATAATCCTCAGATACAGTGGTTTGAGCTTCTTGTCTGTGCTGGGAGGGCTATTTTTGTGCCACTCTGCACAGGAAACTAAGCATGTTCTCTTCATCTCTCTTACATGTTAAGGCAAACGAAGGCTCCTACACTGATGTGTATAGTCCAAAAGAGGAGAGGGAAGGTATCCAGGTTTCTTTAGAACCTTAGACATGCTCCTCAGACAAGATGCTGGATAGTTCCTACTCATGTACCCTTCAGGGTCAGAAAGACATAATCGTTGGAGCGTTGGTCTCTGTCCTTCTACGCAGCCTCAGGTCATGTTCTTAGTCACTCTGCAGTGTTTGCCTGGACACAGACCTGGAGACTCCATAACAAATCTGTGCAGTGAATCAGTACAGGAAAGCAGTCTGCAGAATCTGACCAGAGCAAGCGAGAGAGAGAGAGAGAGAGAGAGAGAGAGAGAGAGAGAGAGAGAGAGAGTTGATTGAGGGGGACAGTCAATGCATCAACTATGTGTGAATTATACATATATGTACTCTTCTTTAAAAGAGCTGAAGGAGCAAATAAACAAAGGACTTTGTCACCTTCACTTAGATTGAAGAAAGCAAAACAAAAACAAAACAACCACCACCACCACAACAAAAACCAATACCTCAGTAAAGTAAATGGAGCATTAATGCTGAGAAGGGATGAAGAGAGGAGGTAAATGCCTGGCGTGAGGTGAAAGCCTCCCAGGGATACCCTTAGGCAAGGACATAAATTAAACGGTTCCCGGAGGCAGCATTTGGAGATCAGTCATTCTCTTAACAAAGGATTGTTAAGGTTCTTTATTTATTGTCTAGGTTTTTCTGGGGTTGTTGTTGTTGTTGTTGTGGTTGTGGTTGTTACTAAACTCTATTGGACTGTCCCCTCTCACACCTTTTGATCTGAACCAAGGTTATAAAAGTACTTTGAATTGTATATGAGCCATTTTACATCCTCAGGAAACCTTTTAATATGACACATTTGAAAGTGAATGATTATGAGGGGGTGTTCAGAATAGTAAAGCCTTACCAGGGAACGTGAATTGCATAGCTGACATTAATCCATAAATGAATTACTCACACGCTCATGCATATGCAGAAATGATTGAAATTTCTCCATTAGTTAATTACCGAACGAAATTTTATTAGAATTTAGGTACATAGCATTCAGGCATTATTTTCTTAGGTGACTACATCGTGTAAAATAAAATGAGTCTCTAGAGTAACTGAAAGAAAAAAAAAAAACCACTACATTTTACAATTATCAGATAAGGCGTAGGGCAATAAATACTACTTTTATAACATCTGGGAAGCCATTATTCCTAAAAAATTAAATTGTAAACTAAGCATGATTTCATTTTGCAGAACTTTAAAGCTATGAATCAATTTATGGTTGCCTCTGTTCCTATAAGCTATTGTCTTTCACAGCCCATGTTTCTAAGGAAGTGATACATAAAACCTCACTGTGCCTTCTAGGCCCATTGTGAAGGCAGTGTGGTAATATACATGAATATACTATAAAGTACTTGGAAGAGCGTGTGTGCGTGTGCCTGTGTGCGTGTACGCGTGTGTGCGTGTTTGCATGTTTATATATTTGTGTGAATTGGACAGATATTGTGGTTTTGAGGAACTACAGAATGAAGATATAATGAGATGTTTCCCTCTTATTTAAATAGAATGCCATAAAGGTTTTCAAAAGAAATCAGTGGCTTATTGTACCTTATGATTCAGGTTATTTGGGAATAGGACTGAGGTTTTTTCCCTCCTAACTTCATTATCTTTTAAGTTACTTTATCACATCACTAAGAACCGTTTCACTGGCACGTGCTTGAAAGTTTTGGGCCTAAACTAAGAAACACAATGTCTTATTCTACTTAAGTCAACAGCTGTCCACAGCTAACAAATTACATTCTTAGCATTAATTTCTAAAATCCATTCTGTTCATTTAATCTTAATGGTGCTGTTCAATTTCCTATTTTATCCCTAAACAAAGGGGAGCAATGAGGTAAGTTATTAGAAGCTGCAGACAATCCATTGATCCCTCCATTGGAATAAGCCGTTGAGTTCTGTACAGACAGTTGTGAGGATTGCCGACCCGTGGCTGTAACTGAGCTGAGTTTTTCTCCCCTTGTGGCTTTAGCACATTATTGAAGGGGAGTTCCACCTGAGGTCAACTCCCAGGTTGAATTGTGTCTATTCCTGGTTCCAAGGTCATCAAAGCGAATGCAGATTAGTGTAGGGAATTGAATTTAATTCTCATTACCCTGGAGAAATCGCTCTGAACAGCTGCGGTGCCCATTTGTCTAATAGTCCCTTGTGTGCTCCTCCTGCACCTTATCTACAGTAATATTTTCAGCGAGGCAAGTAAATAATCCAGAAAACGACATATCATTGTGAAAGACAACAAGCGTAGATTGTGCCCTTTTACTGCCAGAGACAAGAATAATACCTGGAATGGAACAGATGTGGTTTAAAATTTGCTTCTACAAATGAATACCTAGAAAAACATCTTACATTAACCCTTTTAAATGATTGATTTTGAAAAAAACTGTACTCATATTCGGAAGTCAGATAGAATTGGAGGGTGGATCTTGGAAAGGAACCGAGATAAAATGGTGTGAAGCAGATCACAGGTCAGAGCTGGTTTGGCTGGACAATGAGGAGATTTTATAGGTATTTGGTTACACACAAATAAAGCAAGGATTCTGCCTCCTCCTTGCTCTTGAAGTAAATCCTGTGTGCCTTTTAAGAACTTTTTTTCCACACACTTCCTTTCACTCCAAATCCAACTCCCCTACCCCAGCTTTCACTCCAGCAGGATATGCAGCACTTTCTTAAAGTGGAGTGAGAATTCCTATTTGATCAGTTGCTCCTGAAATAAAGTGGCCTCAGCTACAGACATCCTCTGAGCTCTACTTGGGAATCCACTTGTGGGCCCTCTGCATTTCCCACACACTGATCAAAGTCCAGGAAGGGCTCCTTTCTGCCTTGTCCTTCATTTGAAGAGAATTGTCATTTAGCTTCTGTGGAAGGATGAGTAATACTCTGCTTTAAAAGGTAGAGAGTTGCCTTATCCAGCCTTAATGTCATAGTATGTGCCTAGTCTTATTGTGGCATTATTATGTTGCATTTGGTTCATATTCTTGGGGGTTCATAGTTGGGGAGAGGAGAAGTAGTGGGGAAAGACTGCAGGGAGTCGAGCCAGGGGAAATTGAGGTTGGGATATACCATAAGAGAGAAGAATAAAAAATAAAAAAATAAAAAATAAAAGATACAGACTGTGTGGTTAAAGGTGATATGCTTGATAAACAAATCTACCAGATCCCTTCCCTCAAGTATGCAATAAAGTTCTGATGATACGGTTTTTTTGCTAATACAAGAGCACTGAGTATTGTTTTACTTTCAATTACTTCAAAGACACTTTAAACATGTTGTACAAGTGGAAGTTAGAAACATGAAGTATTAAGTTTGGTCCTCAGTACAGCTTAGATACTATCCAACATGATACTCATTAGAGAAAGCACAAGACATGCAAAATAAATAGAATTACATAGACTTTGTATTTTCAAATATAGCATTAAGTCAATATTTTCTCTTGGTTACTTGTTTATATGACTTCTTAGGTATGTTGATAGAATAAAGTACATTAAGATTAACTCTAACTTTTATATTGATGCTTTGTATTGTGAAAAATAAAAAGCTTCCAAATGCACTGTATGTCACAAATTTCTACTAGATGGTGCTTTCTAGTAACACAAAGATGATACCAAATGTTCTCAGAGGACCCTCACTGGACAGCAAATAGCAGATGTGTGATTTAATTCAAAGATAAAATAAGTAGAAGACTCTCAAGAGCAAGCTTATGAAATATCAATCAGTGTGTGGTTAGCATACACACACACACACACAGACACAGACACACACACATACACACACACACACACACACACACACATATATCTCCAGAACTACTACAAAAAGTAGTATTTGTTATGCTATGTACAGGTTCTTGTTGAACTGCTACAAAGAAAATAAAAACAAAACCTCATGACTTCACTATGCCAACAGTGAAGAGTTTATGCGCGCACGTGTGTGTGTGTGTGTGTGTGTGTGTGTGTGTGTGTGTGTGTGTGTGTGTGTATGTGTGTCTGTCTGTCTGTCTGTCTTCTGTTTGTACGCTACATGCACGTCGGTGTATATGTGTACCTGGGTGTACATACCGAAGTGTGGAGGCCAGCAGTTAAGATCAGTGTCTTCCTATGATGTTCTCCACATTATTATATTTTGAGACAGGCTAAGGCTTAGCAGTTCAGTTATACCACCTGTTCAGTAAGCTGCAGAGATCTACCTGACCTCCCAACCCAGACCCAGTACTGGAGAACCACTGGTGTGCTGATTTCATGTGATTATCCAGATTTTGTTTGAGTGCTAAGGAGCCAGACTCGGGTCGGCATAGCGAGGGCTTTATCCATAAAGACATCTTCCCAGCCCTGAAAATGGTTTTTGAAATTTCAAAACAATTACCAAATGGCATCTCCTAGCCATTCTTGGACAAATTATAGAAGTGTCAATTGAGTGCTACAAAAATTAGATACACAAAAGGGGTTAAGAAAATAGCAGAAGTTTCTCAAGGATGAAGGTCAAGCCACATTCTAAATCCAAAAGATGCTGAGGAAGCTGATACTTAGAACGTTTACTCTGTCTTATAAAGGATTTGTGGAGTCGCCGAACTCTGTGTTAAAAATTGAACCAAACTGTTGTCTCGCAAAACATTTTCTATATGTTTCCTGGAGAAATCCTAAATCACTGAGACTCTGTCTTAAGGACAGAATTCTCCTTTGACCAGTTCTATGACAGATCTGAGAATATTATGGGATGTGTTCAAGTATAGAATTGCACCTTTAAAATAAAATAAAAATGGTTTTATCGCGACATTGGGACTTTGAAGTTTCAATATTTATCAATCTTGAATATGTTTTGAGCCTGCAGTCAGTAAATACATAGTGCTTAAAACAGGGTTTTCAAGGTAACTATAACAATCAAGGAAAGGGTATGTAATGAATTTCACTTAGCTGTAATCTTAGTTTGTAACATATATGGTGTTATACAATATGTAGACTACATTTGTAGATCTCCAGCCTGCATAGACAGCAGATATAACTGTGATGTTGAGGTATGTTTAGAAGGGGAAAGAACATGAGTTTTTCACTGATCATTTGTAGAAGCTAAATAGGCAAAATACACTTTCCTAAAAAGAAGTATAGAACTCATCCAAACAAAGAAATATGCCCATGTGCGTGCTAACACTTTAATAAGGGATTACACCAAAGGTCAAACACATTTTAAGGCGGACAAAACTACGTATACTCAAAGGAAGATAAAAGTGCTGAGAACATTGCTAAATTAAATACCAAACCCTTAAATGTCCTCTAGTACAAAGACTGTAAAGGGTGACCTTTGGGGATAGTTTTTCCTCTCTCTTGGACAGAATCATTTGTAGCTCAACTGGACAAAAATCATTTGTAGTCTAACAGTTTCCGAAAGGTTAAACTTAATTATACAGTCTGCAATGTTATCAGTATTCATATAAATCAAACCAAACAGAAGCTGCTTAGAGAATTTGGTAAGGTAAGAGGAGGATGAGTTTATGGTCACCATCTTCTTGCACCGCTGAAGTTTGGATACTTTTTCATTGTAGAAGAAATAAAATAAGATCTGGGAAATCCCATCTCAATTTTGAATGAAAAGATATTCTTGCTGACCAGAGCATGCATTGCCAGCAAGGATGCTGACAAATGCGTCAGTCATTCCATGTAGGCAGCCATCACCTGGCCTCAGCTATTTAGAGGAAGGCCAGAAACTAAGTCCTGAATGAGCACTCAAGAATGGACTTTTTTTTTCCTAAGTCTGACTAAATTATGGCCAGGTATTTATAACCTCTTCTTTCCTGATGTTTTATGAAATTAAAGCAAGGGAATGAATGCTCTATTTGGGGATGAGGTATTTGTATTCCTCACGAGCATAAGAAGAGTGGAATAGTGATTGATTTGGAATGTAGCCGCATATAATGGTCACATAAGAGAAGGTGCCTAGAATTGAACAAATATGGAATTATTTAACTTTGTTGTTGAGTACCCAAAGCAGAAACACCATCTGGATCCAGCTTGTCCAGTAAGAGACAAATGAGGGTCATACATTCTGTGAGATAGCCAGGCAAATGCATATCAAAAAATATTGGGAGAAGACCTGAAAAAGCTTAGAGTTTTTTCTTCAGTCAAGCAACTAGAGCACAGAGTGTTAACTGCATGCTGAATTGTAGAATATTTTTTGAAAGATAAATGCTACATTCATGTTATCCTGTGTTTAAGTCCTAGCTCTACATCTTAGTAGCTATGGGAACTTAGTCAAATAACAAAACCATTTATGCTTCAGTTTCCCAATTATTAAAACATGGACTAAGCCAGGCAGTGGTGGTGCACGCCTTTAATCCCAGCACTTGCGAGGCAGAGACAGGCGGATTTCTGAGTTCGAGGCCAGCCTGGTCTACAGAGTGAGTTCCAGGACAGCCAGGGCAGAACAGAGAAACCCTGTCTCAAAAAACCAAAACCAAAACAACAACAACAAAAAAACCAAAAAAAAACAAAAAAAAACAAAAACAAACATGGACTAATGCATTTCTGCCACAAAGCTTGCAGAGAAAATTGAATGAATATCATCTGTCTTCCTGGTGGGCTATCAGTTTATATCTCCCACACGTCTTCACATACTTAAAAGACAAATACTTCAAATGCCTGAGCACATTTTGTCAGTTTTTCTCTAGTTATAAGTTCCATGTCTTCATTTTTATGATCACCTTTAAGTTACAGGCATGATGGTTTGCAGACTGCATGGCATTTGTGATTTGCTCTGAGACAGGAAAGAAGGAGAAATGGTACCATTACCCACTTCTCTTGCCAAGTCATTTGGCAGATGTAGTATCAGGATAGATGTACCAGTTCCCACATGCTTTTGTGATGCTACGATCACATGGACAGAGTCTTCAGGCAAGTAGTGGTAAAACAGGACTAAGCCTTGTTAATGTCAACTCTGGACCAAGAGTTGATTCCATTCTCTTTTTAAACCAATTCCTTGCAGCAAATCACCCTACAGTTGAAATAACTAGTTTCTGTTGTTCAGACTGTACACAGCAGCTTCCACTGTTGTTAATATCCGCTGCAGCAGCGCTGTTATATCCCACAGAAATACTTTCTAGGGATGGAAACATCTCTCAGCATAACCTTCCTATGTGGCTTTTGCAATCTATTTCCCCCATCCGGTTCCACAGAAACTGTCCTTAACCTAGAAGTGTGTACACGGGGTAATTAATAGTTATATGAACTGATGCTTCATTTAACTCTCCTGTAGGTTTATTTTCATACCTCATCAATGGTCTAATGCAAGGAAAGATTTAGTTTATTTAAAATAAGTCTACGATCACTGGCATTTTGGAGTACAGATTTTTGGACAATTAGAAAAATGTATAATCAATAAAAGAAGAGTCCTTCTGTGCTACAAGGAGAGCTTGTCTAGAAATATGGTGTGATTTACCTTTAACACGTTATCTTTTCAGCTCTTTATTGATTAGTCATGACTTATAACCATTTGAAAGGAGGAAATATATACTCTACAGATAATGCTGTCTCACAGCAAAGCAAAGGCAATTTGTTTCTAACAGCTGGTCTGTCTGGGTAAAAGGCACATGGGTCAATGCACTAAATATCCAAAACTATGCATTCATGCAAGATTTTGTCATTGTGAAGACTTACAACTAAAAAATAGTTCAGAGAATGTTCCAGTGAAGTCAGTATTGAGTAGAGGGAGTATATTTGTCATAGCAATGAATCTAAGGAACATTTGTGATTGTGGTGACCAGTCTATTTGTTAAATTTTCTTTGATTCCCATTCTCCTCTTTCTTTAAGAGTTTAATTATGTCTTTAAGTTGTCATGTCCACCAGTCTTCATTGTCTTTCCATGTTAGGCTCTGAAGAGCACATTTGCTGAACTTGTCACCTTCAATGCTGGCTTGTGCTTCCAGACAACAGGCTTCTTGTTATGCAGTTCGACCTATAAATAGCTGGGCATTGAACCTGTTAGCTAGAAGATGTCTGTATTGAACAATTCTTTTTCAGGAACATTTTTATAAAATATGCTTTTGGGTAAGTTTATTACTTTGTTAGTGATCTAGAGCGTATAACTGCACAATACATTAATATAAATAAAGAAGATTTGATATTCAAGTACAGTATGTAGAATTACAGTCGTTGTCACACTTTCAACTCGTGGAATATGAGATTAGTATATAGTTGAGATAGTCTATTACTAAAAAAAAAAATACATTTAGCTCTTAGGATGTAATTTGAAGAGTCACTGATATGGAAAGAGCAAAATAACAGTGCTAGTTCTCAAATGAAAGCATTTGAATCCAACCTATAACTCTGGCTCTTTCCTCTCCCTCCTGCACTGTCCTCTTCTTCTCTCTTCTTTTCCCCTGTTTTCATTCTCATCTTCAGCTTCGTTCTAATAGATCCCCTCATACACACACAGAGAAGCCACAGAAAAGGATCAGGGAAGCACATGGTGGAATGGGAATCAAATGTACCCTGCTATTGATTTCATAATAAAAATGGTATTGAAACATAGTCGTGTCCGTTTGCTTACATACTAAACTCTGGCTCTTTCTGCTGCTTCTAAAGTTGTTTAGTTACGGAGACAGAAACCATGCCACTACATATTCGATGATAATTAGCATCTGGCACTTTATAGGAAACGTTGGCTGACCTCTGATATAGATTATGGTAGAAATTATAGATTTTTTTTTTTTTGGTTTAAAATAAACAAGGGAATAACCAATACCAAATTTTACTAGCAACATGAACAAGAAAGGAACTAGAGATTCCTGGGAAAACAATGCCTGATTTCAGGAGCAGGGTAAAAACTACACAAGATCTACTGTTGGAGTACACTGTGTGATATTGTTTCTCTGTCCTTCCTCACCTACCTAAGGCATTCTCAGATTGCCTTTAATAAACATCTGATGTCCAGTTAGCTGGGCAGGAAGTGGAAGGTGGGACTTCCTGGGGCAGAAAAAGGAACTGTGGGAGGAGGAAAGCCCTTTATACCAGAAGACATGAGTGGTGTTGGACATGACTAAGGACCTGAAAGGTATAGCTAGCCCATGGCAGGGTGGGCTAGGTGGTCAAGCTAGATGTGCTAGTTGAGGGTTTGCCCAGCTCAGGCCTAGGCTTTGAAATGGTGCTTATTTGGGAAAGTAGCTGGTTAAGGAATAACTGTTACCATATTAATTTCTAGCATTAATTAATATATACAGAATATTAATCATCAAATTCCAACCTACCTGTAGACTCTGTCAAAAAGAGCATGCAACAAAACAAGAGAAAATACATAGAAAATATAAATTTAGGCATATCAAGAAGACAAAAGAGGACATTTATGATTTTCAAAGTGGTCAAAGCTGGACCAAGCTGAGAAAGGTAAGAAATGCATAAGCCCAGAAACATTGAGTTTACCTCAAAATATAAATATATCCTTATGAATCACCTGTGAGGTTCTCATCCCCTTCTGGGCCCTTCTCTCAATTCTTCCATAAGAGTCCCCAACCTCTGTCAAATATTTGAGCATGGTTATCTACATCAATTTCGATCAGCTTCTGGGTAGAGCCTCTCAGAGAATAGTTATATTAGGCTCCTGTCTGCAAGCATAACAGAGTATAATTACTAATATCAGAGACTGGTGTTTGCCCATGGGATGGGTTTCAAGTTGGGCCAGTTATTGAATATGAAGAAATGACTGAATAAAAAAAATAATGGAGATACCAGACACATTTTGATGAGGAAATCTGATATCATTTATATAGCCCATCCAACTTCTGGAAGGGGATTCATCACTGTCTACTTCTGTCTGAACTGTGTATGGTCATTTACTAAGAATTAGTAAAGCAGGATAGAAAAAGCAGCAACTTTGCAGTTCAAGAATCCAACAGGCTAGCCAGGCAGTGGTGGCTCATGCCTTTAATCCCAGCACTGGGAGGCAGAGGTAGGTGGATTTCTGAGTTCAAAGCCATCCTGGTCTACAGAGGGAGTTCTAGGACAGCCAGGGCTACACAGAGAAACCCTGTCTCGAAAAACCAAAAAAAAAAAAAAAAAAAAAAAAAAAAAGAATCCAACAGGCACTCCCTCAGCCAGGCAATTAAGGCTAACATTAGGCTGACAGTAAAGCGTAAATTTGACATAAGGCAAAACTTAAGCTGACAGTGGCCACACTTGAAACAATAATCGAGAGAGCTGCTTACTCTGTGGTCTTTCTCCACAAAATACATAATCCAAGTTATTTTAAAAATTTATTTATTTACATCAACATTGCCCCCTCTTTCTGGTCCTCCCCTAAAGACCCTATCCCTACCCCCTCCCATTCTCCTCTGAGAGTGGGCTCCACTCCGGGTATCCTACCATCCCCCCACCTTAACACATCAAGTCTCAGCCAGGGTAAGCACATCCTTTCTCACTAAGGCCAGACAAGTCAACCCTGTTGGGGAATGGATACAACAATCAAGCTAGAGCTTTGGCTAGAGCCTCTGCTCCAGTGGTTGGGGGGGGGGGGGAGGCAAATGGAGACTGAGTTGCACATCTGTGACATATGCACATTCGAGCCCATGTGTGTTCTTTGGTTTGTGGCTCAGATCCTGTGAGCTCCCAAAGTTCCAGGTTTGCTGACTCTGTTGATCCTTTTATGAGGGTCCCATCCCCTTGAGGGTTCTTCCCCCAACTCTTCCATAAGAGGCCCCAATCTCTGTCCAATGTTTAGCTGTGGTTATCTGCATCTGTTTCAGTCAGCTGCTGGGTAAAGCCACTCAGAGTACAGTTGTGCTATGCTCCTGTCTTCAAGCATAGCAGAATATCAATAATGTCAGAGATTGCTGTTTTCCTATGGGATGGGTTTCAAGTTGGACCAATTATTGGTTGGCCATACCTTCAGTCTCTGCTCCATCTTTGTCTCTGCATTTCTTTTAGACAGGACAAATTTTGGGTCAAAAGTTTTGTGGGTAGGTTTAAGTCCTTATCCCTCCACTGGGGATATAGTTCAATGGTAAAATGTTTGCATAGGATACAAGAGGTCCTGGGTTCAAATACTAGTAAGGCCCTAAAAAAAGAAAACCATTGACACTATAATCCAGTTTTATAAAACAGAAAAATATTAGATAAATCCTAATTGGAAGACTCTACAGAGTACCTACCTGCCCATTACTGTAATAGCTTGAATCTACCATGTCTCCCAGTGACTTGTCTACTACAGCTTGTCCTTTGGCAGGTGGTGCTATTAGGAGATGGGGCCTCAAGGAAGGATACAAAATCACTGTGGACATTCATCCAAAATGTCTTTTCTCCCTGGGTGGTTTCCCCATTCTCTTGCTTTATCCTTCTTGGTTGTCACCAAGTGAGAAAATCACAACCCTATCCTTTTCCCTAACATTTCTGTCTCACTAATGCTTACAAACTATATAACAATGAACAAAATCCCTGAAACGATGAAGCATAAAAAACCAAATATTTATTTCTTTGCTTTTTCCCCTTTTTGGAAATTTTTAAATGGAAAACTAACAATACAAGTACTCCTTGAACCTGTAAAGTCATTCAAAGCTAGTAAAGGTATCTCAAATCTAGCATTATGGAATACATGGATGGAACAGTTTTATTATGCTGAGTGTGAAAACTGGATTTCATTGGCACCTGGGTTCTCTGATGTCAATTTAATATATATATTAATATATATATATATGTATTTGTATTTTAAATATACATATATTTAAAATTATATATTTACTCATAATATATATATATATAATTTTAAGTTAAATACTTAATGATGTTGATTAATGTAGCTTTTAATGCTGTTTTATTATTGTAGAGAAGTTATTTGATAGTATAGACCTCAGCTTAACTATATTCTATAGCTATATTTGCTTAAAACCAAAGTGATTTGGTGATTCAATACAATTCTAAGCCAAAATAAGGCATCCTGGTCATCTTTTTGAAGTAGAAACTGATACTCCATTATTGCTGTGTCAGGTTCCATTGTCATCAAAGACAAGCTTAGAGATCACTAACCCAACCTGATTTCTTGTATGGAAATCATCCAGGAGTCATTATCTAAAATATAATCGAGGAATCTTGATAAATGTTAGATAATGAAATAATGACAATATTTTATCTTGTTAATTGTAACAAATGTATCATAAAAATATAAAATGCTAATAAGGAAAAGTGCCTATGAGGTAGCTCTAAACTATTATTTTTTGTAATCTAAATTTTATAATCTAAATATGTCAGTAAATCTAAAACCTTCAGGCTTTAAATTAATTAAATTAATAAAATAATTAAATTAAAATTTTAAATTAAAGGTTTATTTTAAAGGTCAACAGAAGATACCTGAAATGTATTCTCCCAGACAGCTGTGTCTTTCGTATTTTGAGGTAATAAATGATGTTACTTTAATAAAGCAGGATGAGGTGGCTGAAAAGTTAGAAAACATTTCAATAGAAAACTTTTGCCATCTTCCCATTCATTGCTCATGGACTCCTATCCTAAAAGTGCAAGATTATCCTCATTATCCTAAAAATGAGGCAGTCTATTTCAAGGAAGGACAAAAAGAGTGTGAAATTGCAGGCATGCTTTGGCTACACTGGAGTCCTTCAGAAGCTCTGCATAATAACAGTATAAAAAGAAGAGAGACTGTGGGTAAAGGGCATGGTTTACTGGGAACACAGTTAATTCAAGAACTGTGCTTTGAAAATAATTGAAGAGCAACAAAAGTGTTAGTACAGCTTTTGAGACATTACATTGAGCAATACAGATAGACAATTCATTTGTATTTTGGGGGGAAATCAGCATAAGTCCTGCATTTAAAGGGGAAAACAGTTTGTTTGTTTATTTATTTATTTATGTTTTTTAAAATTAGTCATTCCATTCGTTTACATCTCAAATGATATCCCATTTCCCAGTTACCCCTCCACCAACGCCCCATCTCACCTTTACCCCTTTGCCTGTATTAGGGTGCTCCCCTACCCACCGTCTCCCACCCTACCGCTCCAGCATCCCCCTATGCTGGGACATCAAACCTCCTGGGTCCAAGGGCCTCCCTTCCCATTGCTGTCAGGTAAGGCCATCCTCTGCTACATTTGTATCTGGAGCCATGGATCCTTCCAGGTACACTCCTTGGTTGGTGGTCTAGACTCTGGGAGAACTAGGTGGTCAGGCCAGCCTATGTTGTTCTTCCAATGGGTTTGCAATCCCCCTCTGCTCCTCCAGTCCTTCTGCCAGCTCCCCCACCAGGTTCCCTGAGCTCAGTCTGATGGTTGGCTCCAAGCTTCCCCATCTGCATTGAGGAACTATCACACCAGGATCCTGTCAGCAAGCACCTCTTGATCATAAGGACAGTGTCAGGTTTGGTGTCTGCAGACATGATGGATCTCCAGGAAGAGCAGTCCCCAGAAGGCCCTTCCTTCAGTCTCTGTTCCATTTTTTTTTTTTTTTTTGTCCTTCTTCTTCCTTTGGACAGGAACATTTCTGGGTTAGAAACTGAGATGGATGGCCCCATCTCTCGACTGGGGGCCGTGCCTACCTACTGGAGGTGGTCTCTACAAACATTTTAAAGCACAGTATATTTCCTAAGAAATAGTTACTGCCTGGTAGAAGATTTGTGGCTCAGAAAGCAAGGACATTTCTATGCCAAGAATAGATCTAAAATGGACACACAGTTCAACCTAAGCATTGCTGAAGTTTGAAAGCTTTCAAAAGTTAAGACGCACAAAGCTACTGTTCACTAGAACATACATAAAGTTCCAGTTCTAAGCCAATTAAACATACTGGTAATCTTTCTGAAAGGGAAGCTGGTACTGTTTGAGGGGTGGGTCAAGTTCATTCAGGACAGGGTATTGCTGACATCCCAACCCTCTACTGTCAGATACAAAGAGATGGATTCTCATCCCATCCTCAAAAATATCCCATTTTCAATCTATAGAAAAATAAGTAATCCAAGCAACACATTGTTATGAATACTGTTAATCAAAGATCAATACTTTCAAACTTTCTCCTGCAAAATAGAACATCACTGAAAGTCACCATGACTTTGATGTAAAAATATATTTAAAGAACACTGTGAGTCTTCACAGAGCTCATGACTTTTAAAAAAAAAATAGTGGTTTCACCTATGTATTTTATATTATTAGACCTGAGATATAAGTTAAATAGAAAACAGTCATTAGTTGTTTTGGTGTTAGACATTAGCAATTAAACAGAAAATCAGTATGATATGTAATTGTACTGTGAGTGACAAAATAATTCTCCAAATGCGAGTATGTAGTTTAAGTATGAGTACACAACTCCAGCCTGTGTGCCTCTGCCTGATGCCCTTACTTGAAGTGAGCAATGAAAAGAACTGCTCCTGATATTTCTGTCAATAGGGAGGAAAATGCCAATGGAAAACTAAGCAAACAGGCAGTTTCCATTGATTTATTATGCTTGTTTCAGGATAGCTTGGGCACAGTTCAATTAACAATTCCCTATTTTGCAAATATTCAATGAACTCTGCATTTGCACCAGGCTTTGTTCAAATAGTTTGAGGCCAGAACTATCCGTGAAAATCAGTCCACATCCTCACAGAACTAATAGCCTGATGTACTATATTTGTGTTAATTAAATAATCATCCAAACCAAGGAGAAATTGCTTAAATAATAATCTAGAAGAGGCATGTAGATACTTACCTTTGCCTTAAGAAAATAGGAAGGCATTGAAAACTTACAGCACAAAGGACTGTTTTTGTGTTTTATGAGACTCCTAAGGTCTACAGTGTGTCTAAATGGTAGAATAAGCTGCTGTAGGTGCAGGCAGGTTACAACGTCAGTAGAGGATTGGGGAGTCAAATAATGCGATCTTCAGCAAGATTGTTTTCTCTGAAAATACCAAAAAGTGGGTAAATGGGAAGATCATGCGGAGAATCGTTTGTACATAGTGATGGACTGAGCAAAAGTGAAGAAAAAGAAAGACAAACAAATGTAAAAGTTGCCTCAGGAATTCTGACTACTGAAGCAAAAACACTGTCGCTGTCCTTTGAGATAGACTAGAAAAATCAATATGATATAGACTCTGAGAATGTAGAATAGAATACATCTACTTTAGAAGGTTAAGATACCACTGACACATGAGTGAAGGCACATCAGGATGTAAGAATAAAACAAAACAAAACAACCAGAAACAAAAAACTCTGAAATCACGCACTGAAGAAATAATGAGAATACAAGCAATTAACTAAATTAGTTACTTTAAAATTTGGAAAATCAACCCAAATCTTAAAACTGCATGGAGACGAACAATGGCTGAAAGTCAGCAAGGCCAATGAGCACTGTGTGTTTTGCCCCACACTCCACTCCCTCCATCGGTGTCTTCTGAATTCCATAGCCACTCTGACAGTCAGCAAGTTCACAATTATGTCACTGGAACAGCTCGCATAGCAGCAGACAAGAAAGAGAGCAATGGGTTTGGAGAGGATTCTAAACACCCATCCAGGAGCCACATTTCAATTTTATCTTCCTAGCAGCTCCCAATTAAAGGTTAGTCTCAGGGCTTGCCTTTATTTGCTATAAACACAGAATTCTCCCTCTCTGGCTCTTACCTTAAGATATTTGAGAAAACAGTCAGTGGAAATGCTGCTATATTGCAGGTGGCTGAAACAATATAGGCATTAATAGCAAACAGAAAATTTATCAAAAATATTACAAGGGAAAAATGGGATTGAGTTGGCCTCTGGGGAAATAGAAAGATACAATGTATCACTGAAAAGTGCATTATACTTTAGTGAAGAGTTATACGCATGCCCAGGAATGACCTGAGAAAACCCCAGTCTTTCACCTTTGATCTATACTCCTGATCTTCTCAAACAAGGAATAAAGACTTAGGATGTTTTGAATGTACAAGAACCCTGAAAGTATACACTACATGTATATATATAGCAAATATTTAGCTTATTGGTTTAAGGATGGTAAGGAAATGCCCATTTGATTATTTGTTAATTACTAAGCTAACAGAGAATTAATTTCATAGCTGAACAGAACAAGGAACACAAACTTACAAAACTGAGATAAGAGAGGCATTAAATGGGCAAAGAGCAATTGTAGCAGTGATTTTTTTAAAAAGTCAACAAATAGCAAAAGTAAGAGCAAAATTATGAAGTATTCTTTCAGATCTAAAGTGTTACTACATTATATTATTTTACAGGTCTAGTTTTATGAGAAAAGTAAAACCTAAAAGAGGAGGAGGAGGAGGAGGAGGAGGAGGAGGAGGAGGAGGAGGAGGAGGAGGAGGAGGGGGAGGAAGAACAAGGATGTTCACATAAAATACAGTCAATGGAAACGTCCAGATCATGTACTGGCCCATAAATGTCCCTCAAGAGCATCTCTATTGTAGGACTGACTGTGGTGCTCTGGGAGAATTCTAAAGCTGAAGTAGCTCGAGTAAAGGAAGCGAAGTCATTCTGGGTAATCTGTCCCTGAAGTGTCTGGTTGGACCTGGCCTATTTCCTCTCTCACTTTTTCTTGCAGGTTCCTAGGATGTGAACAGCCTACCACATCCTTCCCCTGGCATTTCTGCCATGCCACTGACTACAAAGCACTAGGATTATGCCTAGACTTAGACCACTTAAAATGTAAGCTAAAATAAATCTTTTTTAAATTTGTACTTATTTTCTTACTGTTGTGTTATACATATGTGTGGGTAGGCTTGCGTGTGTGTGTGTGTGTGTGTGTGTGTGTGTGTGTGTGTGTGTGTGTGCGCGCGCATGCACGCGCTATACAGCACATATGTGGAAATAAGAAACAACTTTGAGAAGTTGGTTCTTACCCTCTATCTTGTTGAGGTAAGATCTCTGTTGCTGTCTCTTTTATTTTTGCCTAGCTGGCTTGAAAGCTTTCAGGCAATGGTTCTATCTCTGCTTCCTATCTAGAGGTAACAGATCTGGAATCACAGGTGTACACAACCACATCTAAATTTTTATGTGGATTCCACCAAACTCAGGTCAGAAGGTATACACGGCTAGTAATTTTCCCCACTAATCTATTCTTCTGCCCTCCTCTAAAAATATTTAAATTTATTTAGTTGGAGTATTTTGTCACAGCAGCAGAAAGGCAATTATTGCAGAAAATTAATAATGATATTAATGATGATACCATGCCATGTGATCCAAAGTCTTTCCAACTTATTTGCAGGAGGAGTTTGGCAAAACATGGATAAGAAGACTCCAGAAAGCTCAGAGGTTTATAATAAAGAATATGACAGTTTAATGGGTGGTTATGGTTTGTGTTCAAAACAGAATGATAAAGACTGTAGAAAACAGAATGATAAAGGCTCTGTGGATGAACTTCCAGACTGAAATGAGGCCATGCCCTGGGCACCTTGAACAGAGGCTGTCTGTGCTATATTCTGGAGTAGAATGAGTTAAGTCTGTTCGTGCCTTCAGTCTTTAGAGAGTTAAATTTAAGGTGACAGCTAGTTAATATGATGGAAGGTATGTCAGGGCTGCCCAGTACTCAAAAGGTGCCATGGCAATGGCTAGCTACTTTCAGTTAGACTTAGGGTGAGAATCAAGAGTAAAAAAGCCCTGGGTTGAAAAATTTGAGAATCTTTTTCTTTGGCCGGAAGAGGATTTCTTTTAAAGTTGGAGCCAAGGATGATGTGGTTTTTTAAAGATCAGTGTCACTAGAAAGAAGCCAGTTCTGTAACTTAAGCTACTAAGTGGCTGATGCAAGATGATTACAAGTTAAAGACCTTTGGCTACACAGCAAGAAAGCCAGAACACTGTAATGGGGTCTTACTGAAAAACAGAAAGTAAAAAGAAGGCTGAGTAGGTAGGTAGGTCAAGGGCAGAACACTTGGCTAAAATGCTCAGAGTGGGCCCTCATTTTAGAAAAGCACAAATGTTTTCCATCTTGAGAACAGCTTTTAAATCACAAAGGGCCCACCTATCATAGGTTTAGTGCTATAAAAATGTAGACATTCCAGTTAAAATCTGAGATAAGGACTTCTAGGTGCCCTGCTGCAATGGCACCACTCAGGGAGGGGGTTCCTCTAGATTTCTCTATATTCGGCCATTGAGTAACTCTGAGAATGCCGAGACCTGGACACTGTGGCCATCCTAACAGGCACGAAGAGCTTCTAAAGAGATACTTGTGCCCACACACCTAATTTTCAGAGTTTTGAAACAATAGCTAATACGTTGAAAATTCCCCAAGAATCTTACCCTAGAAGAAGCAAAAGGCTGAAAGCCTAGTGCCAGGCAGCAGAGAAACTTGTCTCCCAGGAGAAGCCATTACATAGTTCTGATGATTTGTAGGACAAACTGAACAGGAGAAAATGATGGGTCAGTGGATATTGGGACTGTACCTTCAACAGGACTCTTTAAGTATTGAATGCTATTTAATCCTAAACCTTATTTTATAACACCAAAGATATTAGGGGAGGAATCAGTGAGGAGGAATCATCCTCTTCTTGTTATGGCTACAGTGAATCGTTCTCCCTTTTCTGTTTTTTAATAGTACTTTTAAAACTTTTGTAACTGCCATACTGAGGATGGAGGAATGAGCCCAGCTGAATAGGGATGCTGAGACCCAGCTATGACCCCAGCATCTCCAGTAACAGCATTGCTTATGTGGTACTGCTTTCGCAAACATGAAGCCTGGAAGAATTATAGTGTCACACGCTTCCACTAATATTTCAAACACAGACAAGGAAGAAGCAGCCTTTGGGAATGAGGCCCTGGCACGTGTATTGAGTGGGCAGTGTGTGAAGCTGTAAGAGTGAAGGTGGCATTAGAATGGAGACTCCAGGAAACTGGACAGGCCAGTAACATTGAATTCTTGCCACAGCTAGCAGTGATATATAGCAGTGAGGGCATAAAGGCAAGAATGTCTATATACTTTCTGTGGCACTTTAAATGTATTAATAATGAACCCAGTCACCAATAATGCACTATGGTCACGATAAGGAAAAAAATCAAAGTACTTCCCCTTCATGTTGTTTAACAAAGATGGAGCCCAGATTTAAATTCTCTACTTTGCACTAGCTCTGTTCTCCACCCTTCATGTCTGCCTGTTGTATGACTATAAATCTGTGCCTGACTGAAGGCTGTCATGCAAATCTGTCCCTGTTCCTCTCTCTGTGTCTATGCCTGTTACTCTGTCTGAACATACTTGTCTCTAACAAAGTTCTCTCTTTTATTAAACAGTAAATGGGGAAGAAAAAAGGGGATATTTCACAGAATTTGACAAGGATTAAGCCACTGACTCCAACTGACCCCAACTTACCCCAGTTGACCCCAACTGACCCAACTGACCCAACTGACTTTGGCTGACACAGATAACAAACAGTACTACAAATATTAGTGTTTATCAAGCAATATCCATATGTGTGCTTACCATTTATGGTGGCTATAAGATTCATTTTATAAGATTGCTTTCAACCTATCTTTGATATTCGCTGCTTTCAGTAATGATTGTCATACACATTATACTGGATCAAGGACTATATATTTAGAAAGTATATAATTTAACTATATAATTTAAGGTTACATCTATGTAATTATAGGTTGTAAATGTTGGTTACATGGGAAATCCCTAGACAGGATTGGTTGTTACATTGTTCTTTTAAAGGCATTTTAAACAAGCAGGGTGAGTATAGGATAGGATTGCAATCTTAAGTGACCTCAGCCTATGTCATTTACTCTAGTTAGGAGCTCCATCAAAAGTACAAGCTTCTTTGAATGCAAGAGATAGCTTTATCGTACTGCATGGACACAGCTTTGGAATGCCCATGATATTGTGACCACCATGTAATTAATTGTGATGTCAGAAAGGGACTTGAAGATTTAATATTTATACTTTTGTTTCTTGCTTTGATCAAATTCCTTCATGCTTTTTTGTTTTTCCTCTTTTTTGAAATAGAGATATTTACTTTGCAAAATTCTATCACGGAATGGTCCTCTGTCTTTGTTTTCATGCAATCTCACAGATAAGTTTGCCTTGGGTCTCAGAAGAGATGTTGACTAGAATTTTGGCACAAGGCTAAACATATCATCATGATAGATCTTGAAGCTGGACTGGGTGCAGTTTCTCATTATGAGATAGACATGACCCTCTGGGGGCCAATGATGGAGTATGATGATTTAGATTTAAATGTCTCCAAAAGCTCATATGTTGATGGGTTGGTACACAGGAAATGCAACTCTTGACAGACAGTTGGCTGCTTTAGCAGTGAGCACTCACTGTGAGGAGCTAAGTCACTTGGCTTGCCCTCAAAGACCGCAAAAAGCTCTGATTCCTTCCTTTCTCTCTATCTGCATCTGTGAGGTCAATAGTCTCCTTTACCAGCTGTTCTCATCCCAAGCAGCTGTGCCAAGTATGAGAGGAGACCTATGAAACCAGAAGCCAAAATAAGCATTTTCCTCTTTATTTTAACGATTATAAGACACTTCCAACATTTCTCTCTTCCCTTTTCTCCCTCCAATCCCTACTATGTAATCCTTTTTTCTCTCTTTCATATATATGTCCTCTTTTTATTTCAAGTTAAAAATAATCAGAAGAGATGAAGAGAGGCATTTTATTCTAATCAAGGAAACAGAAAACAGTTAACCAAAAAATACATTAGTATCCTAAACATATATGTGCCAAGCTCTAGAGTGTGCAATTTCATTTAAAACAAAAATCTACTACCAGGTTTAAAGACATCAGTTAACATCTATTCATTATTAGTAGGTGATTCAATACCCCATTTTCTCTAATAAAAGGCCACCTGGAAAAAAATAGAGAGAGATGACAGAATAAATTGATATATTACATCAAATGAATTAAACAAATATTTACAGAAAAATGGTAATTACCTTCTTAAAATTGATTTAACTCAGGTATTTTGTTATCGTAACAGAGAACAGATTAACACAGTCCCTAGACAAGTGTGCTTAAATAAATTATTATAATAATATCCCAAGAGCCAAAAGAAACTATGTTTGAATAACTAAATGAAAATATGGGGATACTGGATGGAATATCAACCAAAAGCAGAAAATATTTAAAAGAATGAAATTCTAATGTTGGGACATACAGTACTTTCAATATCCAACTTTCAATAACGGATAATATAATCAGAGAGGGGGGATGTAAGAAACAAGATTAAACACTAAATAGAACACTGTTAGAAAGAAGATAGAAATTTAAACCTCAAACTAAGAAAAGATTTGAAAATGATGACAGAGTAATGGACTTCATGGATACTTCACCAAGTAATAGCACAATATACATTTATTTCAAGTAAAAAGCAAACTTCAATCAGTATAGATTATATGTTAGACTATCAAATAATTCCCTGTATATTTATGGATTGAAATCATATAAATTTTGCATATCCACTTAAACATAACTGAAAAGTAAGAGAAAAGATAGACAAATGAGGAGATGTACAATTAGAAAAATGTTAAATAGGACACTCCTCAGCAACCATTGACCCAAAAGAAATCCCAAAGAAAATTATTTTGAGACACAAGAAAAGAAAAAAACAAAACAAAACTCCACAACATAAGGAAACTTATGAGATTCAGACATGTTCGTTAGTGCTACATTTGCATTCATAAAATCTACATTAGAAAAGAAAAAAAGGTCTCATGTGAAGAACCTATCTTTCTACTTTTAGAAATAATATAAAAAGTTAAAACTAAAATAACCAGGAAAAAAACGTATATAAAGTAAAGTAAGAGTGGAAACTTGGGAGAGAATAGGAAAGCAATACTCCAAAGCAATAAATGGAATAGTTGATTCTCTGAAACAATCAACAAAATATGTAACTTTAGCCATATTAACTAGAATCCTGAAGAAGAGTCAAATGACTGAAATCAGAATTAACAAAGAGGATTCTACCACTTCCCACTCAAAAATAAAAATAAATAAGTGACAAATACTGAAAGCGTTGAAATATTAAATTAAATGACATACATACAATTGACAGAGCCTAGGAATATACAATTTATTAAAATAGAAATAATATAAGATAAAATAAATAGAAAATAAAAATAGAAAATATGAATGGATATGTAACAAGCCAAAAATACCTGAATTAACCATAAGATTCATTTGCATTGGTAAAGGTCTATCAAGTGTAACCAACATATTGACATTACAACAGCTTTTTTGCAGTGATAAAATACCCCGAGGGGAAAAACTTTAAGAGTTAAATAATCTTACACCTTCAGGTGTCATTAAAGGCTAGTCAAGAAGGACCCCTCAGGAGATAGTCACATCCATTCCCAAAAGTACAGAGAGAATGAGTGCGTGTGCATCTGTCAGTCAGCTTACTTTCTCTTGTCATAGATGCCGAACTCAGTTCCAGGAAAAGGTACTGCTCACATTTACGAAGAGGCTTTCCATATCAATTAACATCTTAAATAGATTCCCTCACAGACATTCCCATAGCCCAATTTGATCCTTGTTCGATAATCCCTCATCAAGACTCACATCACAAGTGATTCTAGACCACGTAAAGTTGACAATTAAAACCAGCATCATTCTACATGATTTTGTCATCTACATCTGTGCTAGGTTACACTCGGTAACTACCTGTCCTGGGAAACCTGTAGCCTGCCATACACTACAGTCTGGACATACCTAGTAAAGTCTGGCAATTTTACTTATGAATCATGAATGCAACGACATGCCAAGATACATAGTAATGAATCATGAAGTTCTTCACTATTAATTAACAATAGTCTCCTAAAATTGCTCTACAGATTCATTGAAAGTTCTCTCATGATCACAGCCACCTCATCTGAAGAATTTAACAAAGGACCCTCACATTCCAACTGAAATACAGGGGATGGGAAAGTGAAAACAGCCTTGAAAAAGATTGAACATATTGCACTTTCTGACTTCAAAATTTACTACAAAACTGTGGTAATCAAATGCTAGGATGCTTTTTATAAAACAGAAATACAGGTAAGTGTAGTAGAAATGCCAGCAGGAAAAAGGAAACTTTGGACTTAAATGTTCAATTTATTTTCAACAAGAGTGCTAGGACAATTCAATGGAAAGGAATTTTTTTTTTTTTTGAACAAATAGTACTTGAAAACTCAGTGTCCAATCTTTTCTGTCTACCACAGTGACAACTACAAAGGCACGTTAGTAAGTGAAGGTATTGGAATCCTGTATGTTGCAAGGGAGAAATTAAAGTCACCTTGAAATAGTTCTTCAGTGCTTCGAAATATTTGGCTTGGAGGTCATACAGAAAAAATGATGCAAAAAAACTCCTCCAATCACCATTATATCACACATAAGTGTTCTCAAACCATAGTCCTATGTGACAATGGAACTTATAAATCTCTTAGAACAATGAGTAAAGCTTTGTGACCCTTAGTTATACAATAGTCTTTTAGACATAATATCAAATGTGTGAACAGGAAAAGAAATAAATAAAAGGAATTCATATGGGCTTAGAACACCCAAGACCAGGTTCTCAGCACAAAGGAGACATTGTCTGCCCCAGAAGGATATAGGACAGGGAATAAGAGAGAAAGATAGGAGATACAGGATAAGGGAGAAGGAAAAAGGAACAGGGACAGGGAGGAGTCAGCAGTACTTGTCCTGGAGGGACAAAGGACTGCCTCTGGATAGAGAGAACACAGATGTAGCCTGAAGGAAAATGGCGGTTTATAAAAGTAAAAGGGGAGGAGGAGGAGGAGGAAGTTGCCAAATAAGGGAGTAGACCTTGGCAGCTAGCTCTGGAAATGTAACCTAAAGGCTTTTAGCAAGGCAGAGGGAGCAGGGGAGGAAGGCAAGGCCTGTCATGGCCATTTATGCCATGCTCAGGCTGACAAGAGTCCCTTCTGGAAAAAGAGGAGTAAATTGATCTGCATCAAAATAATAAAAACAAATGTGTTTCAAAAGCAGTTACAAAGAAAATAAAAAGAGAATTCACTTGAGTGGGAAAAAAAGTATTAGAAAATTCTGTAAGAAAATTGTATTTGGATATGTAAAGAAACTCTTATAAACAACAGAAGATAAGATTCAAATTTATAGAAGGTAAAGTGAATGAATATATATCCAAAGAAGACACACAAGGGATCAAGACACACATGAAAAGATGCTCAATATCACTCGTTATTAAAAGTGAAAATGAGAAGGTCAACGTGGTATGGCCCCATCCCAACCCAGTGAGTACAGTAAGCAGACGACAGCGCTCGCCAGTGCTGGCTAGGAGGTGAAAACCTGGGATTTTCCTATGCTGTGGATGAGCTACCAAGTGAAACAGCGACTCCTCAAATTGTCCCCACAGAGTGATGTCACTCTGCTTTATGGTCAGGGAAAGTAAAAACATATCCACAGAGGAACCCATATGTGGACAGTCATAGAAGCATTCTTGTGATGACTGCCTCACCGGATACAATCCAAATGCCCATCTACTGAACAGTAGATGGAAATAATGACATACACATACAAAGGAGTATTTCTCTCTCTCTCTCTCTCTCTCTCTCTCACACACACACACACACACACACACACACACACACATATAAACACACACACTCACACACAAAAGTGGGGCATTATAAATACAATTTATATATATATATACACATATCCAGTATGAATTTTTAACTTTAGAATAGTGAGTCTAGGTAGAGAGATTGATATTAGCGGCCAGAGTCTGTTAAAATAAGAGAGTGCTAATTGAAATGAGCTCTCCACTGGGAATAATGAAACATCTAAAGTTATAAAGAGTAAAGATCCTACAACTTTATCGGTGCTCTTACAATTGGACATTGTGCACTTCAAATAAGTGAATTTGAGTTCATAATAATTATCAATAAGCATCATGAAAATAAGAAACCATTATAAACTTCAATGTATTGTGCTTATAGAACAGAGAATAATTCCAGATACAAATAAGAAAACTGCCTGTCATTTTCCAAATGTTATTAAATAGAAATGTTCAGAATAAAGTTACAAAGTAAAAATTTTCAAAAGTTAATGAAATAGTGAAGACACAGACACAGAGTCCAGAGACCATAAAAGGAAATAGCTATAAACAAACTTCTTTGAGATACTATGCTCATGCTCATGGTTTGCACTGGTTCACAGCTATCATTTTAGAGAACAAAAATATGCCAAAAGTTTCTTTGAAACCAGACGAGAGATATTACTGAGATAAAAGGAGCCAGCTAAGATGAAAGCGTGTGGTCCTTTGCTATTTCTGAAGTTCTCAAACTTTTCAAAGACATTTGGAAAGCAGAGCAAAGCTCCAAGACAGAGCACAAACTAAAGGGAGCCATTATCTGTAGGAGAAATTGCCAAAAATAAAGTGGAAGTCATATGTGAGCCCTTGGGTCTGTCCTCCGAGAAATCTTGGAGATTTTTCATGGGAACCTAAATAGAGGCACAATTTAATGAAAAAGAGGCATCACTTGTCTTCATGTATGTGTAATGCTCAAACCTCCACTTGGTTCTTAGAGTAATTACTTATACATGTGAGAAAAGCTAAAGAAAATATGTGTGCTAATTTTCACAAGAAATACAGTGGAACATCAAATGAATCTAACTAGGGTGTCACAAATCTAATCGTGGTCTTGATGCTTTAGCTATATTCCTTTAGAATTTTAATCAAAGTAGTGTTTGTATCAATTAAAAAACTCTTAGCAAGGCTGGCTTTTAAGCAATTGACAATCCTGAGCAATTGTATCTGACAAACTAACCAAAAAGATCCAATAATGGAGTCAAATGAAGTGGCTTTTGAACAGTGTGTTCAAACCTGTATTATCCATAGTTGTCATTTCATTGGACCTGAATTCAATTAAAGATGAACCTCTGGATGGGTTGGTGAGCACATTTCCACAAATGATTAACTGAGATGAGGAAGACTTCTCCATAGTGGGCATCCTTTTCCATCTATAGGCCAGCTATAAAGAGGACCAAAGAAAAGGGGGTGCTCTTTGCTTGTGATATTCACTTCTTTATGGTGAGCACTGCCTTTAGGTTTTTTGTTTGTTTTGTTTTGTTTTGTTTTGTTTTGTTTTGTTTTGTTTTGGTTTGGTTTGGTTTGGTTTGGTTTGGTTTGGTTTGGTTTGGTTTTACTGTTGCTGTGATAATAACCATCACCTGGTTAGAGTCCAGCAGCAAGGGAAGCCAGAGCAGGAATGGAAACAGGAACCTGGAGGCAGAAACTGAAACAGAAGCTTAGAGGAATGGAGCATGTATATTACATTTACAAGCCAACAGCACTAGCTCAGGGGTGGTGCTGTCCACAGTGGTATAGGACCAACTCCATGAATTAGCGATCAATAAAATGCTCCCATTGATATGCTCATAGGTCAGTCTCATTGAAAGAAGTGGTAAGTTAAAGGTTCCCTCTTTCCAGATGTCTCTAGTTTGTATCAAGTTGAAAAAAAAAACAACCAAAAAACAACAACAACAACAAAAATTAATCCACCTCAGCATCTAATTCTGCTGCTATCTCTGACATCATTCACTGATATTAGAACCCTGTGTCTTCAACCTCCTGAAGACACTTTGAAGTCCAGGAGGTCTCTAGGAATCTAGAAGTCATTAGTGCCATTAAGACTGGAAAGTATTCAGCTTCATTAGCTGAGCAAGTACTGAGTTCTTAGCCTTACCGGTGAGAAAATGCTCACCCTTAAGATTCCTCAGCCTGCATCCTGTATTTCAACCTTGAATTCCCCCTTTTCACAATTTATACTGACTTTGTTTCTTTTCCCTTTAGAGTACCCAGACTAATACAGTGCACCAGTAGATTTTTAAATGTAATTTTCTAAAAGATGCTGTGGTGAAGGATAAGGTAAATAAGATGAGCTTTGTCATGTAACTCGGCAGAGAAAGTACTTCTGTTCCCTGATCTCCCACATACTGCCTTTCTTATCTGTAACTCTATAGAACGATATCTTCCTCACAGATACGCAAGAATAGTCAAATAAAACAACACCCTGAAACATTCCTAGTGGAGGTGGAACACACAGTAAGTCCTCAGTCACTATGGTGCTCATCATTTCTGTCAATAATGAATCTGATTTTATAGGATAACAGTGTAATCCTGGATACCAAAGGAACATTGCTATGATATTTAAAGCATTCTAATATTTATTAAGGATTTTAATCCTCTTTAGCCGCTATGGGATCTTGTCTTATGCATTATCATGAGTAAAAATGATGAGAAAAATAGCAATATGTACTTAAGTCTGTCACACAGGGTCAGTGTCTGAGAAGAAAGGTTTTCTTCATTGTCCTGTATAAATCATGGAGGAAAGACTGACCCCAGAGTGGCCATGTAACAAACTGGCAGAATGTGAAAAACAAAGGGAACATGCCAGACTTACTGAGCTTCCTCCTGCACGTACAGAAGTGGGAAAGGAAACAGTGATTACTTTTCAAATCACCATATTTATCATGCAAATGAGAGTACTATATGTACTTCAGTGCACACAAATATTTTATATTTATTTAGAACATGATCTTCTCTTACCAATCTACAAAGTAGCTTAGCTTCAGATTCATACCAGTGGCATATAGGACAACAAACTTTCCTTAATATAATTTTAAATTTCCCTTCCCGGTCATCAATATTATGAAACGGTGTGTCTTGCTCACCTATTATGTTAAGGTTACTGTGGGGTTGTGGTACTAAAAGGCTTTGTTTGGATAAATGAACTACTCAGACTGGTTATGCCAGTAATATAATATGTGTACCATTCTCTTTCAGCAGGAAAAGAGAAACAAAAGCAGAGACTGAGAATCTGCTAATGACTGGTGGCTCTACCACAGACCAACTCAAAAGTTATGCTGATTACAAAGGGATAGAAGTGTCAGCAATGAGTGAGACAGGAAGAGTATATCTGTCTGCCTGCCTGCCTGCCTGTCTCTCTCTCTCTCTCTGTATATATATATATATATACATATATATATAATTGATACATATATAGAAAGATTGATGCATATATATGTAGAGAAATATATATCACATAAACATATATGTGTGTTTATATATGCATATATACACAAACACACATGTATACACACATATTCACACATACTCACATAGACATTGGGAGCTCCAGAGCAAAACAGGTAGAAGAATCACTCTTTTGGAGATTTTAAATTCATAATATATGACCAGAAAAAATGTAGGAGCTAAATAGATTTGCAGTAGGACACAGATAATCAGTCTTAGGGAAGTAGAGCCACCCTACCAGCATATTTTAATTTTGAACTGGATTGAAAATCCAACCTGAATTCAGCCGCATTTCATACTTAAAACCATGGGACAGGTTCCTGTTCTGTAAAGTCTCAAGATAGTACTGAGAGACTGGAAAGATCAGGTGCAAGCAGCCTTGGACATCTCCACATGGTTTCTGGGAATAGTGTTCGCGGCAATCTACTCAAGCAAAATTTAAATAAAAACCCAATAAGCACCACCTACTGTGTGCTGGGCAATGTTTATCTCCTTACCTCTTCCCAAGAAACATATTTGTGTACCTCAAATTTACAGTGGTTGGTTTACTAATATAGAATGGAGTAGATTCTTCAGGTATAAGATGTGTTTGAAAATTCTCATCTATCACTTGTCCACTGTTAGAAATTTTATAGTCATCATAAAGTTTGGAGGAATAGCAAACACATTTATTTCATGGCAAATACCACTTTGAATCTTCTTCATAGATGATCTCATTTGATGCCCCCCAGACCAACTTATTCTACAGGTGCATTCACATTGCCATATCACAGAGGTGGAAAAGAAGCAAGAGATATCAAATGATTTGGCTAATATTGCACAGCCACTAAATTATGGACCAGGGACTCACAATAAAGCGTGCTGATTTCAAACTAAGGACTCCATTAAAGCTACACTTCCCCTGAGTGATGGCTAACTTATTAGCCAGGGTTTTGACTTTGCTTTTACTTGAACTTATTGTAGTGTTTCTCAAATTTTAATGTATTCACAGATTCTTTTATAAAGGTATACATGTTCAACTCACGTTTGATTGGCAGTATTGGGGATTTCAACAGCAATTTCGCCTTACTAACTGGAGAAATTAAACCTCCTATGAAGCAATCTTACTCTAATACGTAAAATTGCATGCATGCTGGAAACCAGTGCTCCTTAGCATTGCGCTTGTATATGTTAATCACAGATGAATTACCAACTTATCAGAGGCCAGACATTTTTGTAAAATTGATCTGCGTAAGGCATATCTGCTCCACTGATTTATTCATTTGTTTCCCTTTCCTGTTCCCTCTCTTCCACCCGATCTATTCATTACTCATTCGTAACCCTGGGCTAAGTTTGTGAACCAAGGAAAACAACACCTGTACCTGGTTCTGTTAATGAGCTCCCTTTCTCTGAGCAGAAACCTTTTATACCACTCAGTATTGGAATAACTTAAAACAGGTTGAATGTTAAACAACAGAATTTTCTTTATAAAACATTCTGTGTATGACACGGTTTTGTGCGTATGAGGTGTGCACATGTCCCTCACATGTGAGATTAGAAAACTAACTTGAGGGTCAGTCCTTACCTTCCTCCCTATTGGATGAAGGGTTACTTCTGCTGATTGCTGATAAACCCGGGAGATTGCTAGTGTCTTCGTGTCTCTCCCAACTGCCCATCTCACCTTTGAGGCATCAGGATTATAAACATGTAGTACCCCCTTTATGTGAGTTCTGGCAGTTCAAACCTTGATCTTTACTCTTCCATGGCAAGCACTTTTACCCACCAAGTCATCTTCCCATCCCAGAATTAATTCTTTTTTACCAGATGCTAGTTACATGCACTGTAATCCCAGCACTAAGGAACCAGAGACAGATCTCTGGAAATTTAAAAGTTTATAAGAGACTGGGTATTTACAATGTGTGTGTGTGTGTGTGTGTGTGTGTGTGTGTGTGTGTGTGTGTGTGTGTGTGGCGGAGGGGTGTGTCAGACAGTAGAGGTGGTTAGAGAGATAACTCAGTTAGTAAACTAAGAGCTACTTAAATTGGGATTCACACAAAAGCTATGTGTGCATGGCAGCCTGCCTCTAGCCCCTAGCCCAGGTGGAACAGGGAATATACCTGGAGCAAACTGGCTCATGAGACTAACCAAAATGGAGGAGCTCTGGGTCCATGAGAGATGCTGCCTACATGTTTAAGGAGGAGAATTATCAAGGAAGACACTCGACGTCATCTTCAGTCCTCTATGTGCACACATGTGCACTCACTCACGTATGAACACACATACACACATTCAAACATACTACCCAGACAAACATGTGCAATTAAATAGTAAGTTGGAGGCTGAAAAGATTGCTCAGTGGTAGAGGGCACTGATTGCTCTTTTAGAGGGCCCAGGATCCATTCCCAGCACCCACATGATAACTCATAACCATCTATAACTGCAGTTCCGGGAGATGGTCTACCCTCTGCTCTCCTCTGCAGGCACCAGACATGCATGTAGTACAAAGATATAGATGTAGACATAATACTCATAAGCAATCAGTCAACCAACCAACCAATCAATCATCCAATAAATAAATAAATAAAGTTGAGTGTACCTCAGGAATGATATGTAAAATTGACCTGTGATCTTTACATGCACACACACACACACACACACACACACACACACACACACACAAATAATTTAAAGCAATTCCTGCTTTACAGATAAATTTAAGATACACCAAATTATGCCTTAGTATTCAGATTTTAGAACTTCAAAGGGCTAATTCTAGTGAATGGTGAGAATTATAAAAAATATAATTTGAATATATGTCCTTGTATTTTCTATTTATGCGTGGATAATAGAAGTGGTGTGTTTGCCTTTAACACATTTTTATTTGTCATCAACCTTGGGAATCATTTGTGGCTGTCTCTATCCTAATTTTATATTTCCACACTTTATCTTTCAAGTATAAATCATTGGGTTTTAACTTTTCAATATTCCAATGGCACAAGTAGAATAAGTCGGTGGCTGGTCACCCAGTTTGTATTTTATCTACCATCATGAGTGATGCAGCGGCATTATTAATAAATTGTTGAGGAAGCAAGAAGTTCATGCCAAGAAGATGAAGAAGTTTAACCAGGATGTATTCTGCAGGAAAACAGAAAGATTTGCATTCTTATTGCAATAGTGTGCATCTGAAAAGATTTTGCCTCATATTAATAATGATGTTGCTGAGGTTCAGAAAGACGTCTTAGCATATTTTAATTGGCTTAAATCATTTTGTATGCAGAAAATGACCAAATAATCACACTTTATATACAGACAAAAGAGAGTCTTCAAAATTATCCATGAGCTTAATGAACTAATGTAATAATATGAGCTTTTCAGCCACAGAAAGCACACTCAGGCTTTTGTAAGTTCAATTTCAATTTTAAATAATTTTTCTCCAAAATAGGATTGACGTTTTCCCCCAAAAGCATAACTGAGAAGAAAAGTAACTTTAGTCGGAATATATGTGATCTCAGAACCTTGTAGATTCATTTAGAAATCTATTTCCATAAAATACCTCCTAAATTTTGTTTTTCAATGGCAAGTTACCTATCAATGCACTCTTTGAAAAGTTGAGGCAGAGATAAGCAGTATTACTTGTGTTTCAGATTGTGTAAAAGCCATATAGTTTGATTTAATTATTATAGAGCATATGTATGTACCTATACCATCAAACACTGGGCCATAAATGTGTAAAATTATGGGGCATTTAATTGAATGTTAAATAATGTAATGACTGAAGTTGAACTCACAGCCTGATTTTTAACATTAGTTTTCTATTTGAGAGGATATAATTAGAGAGGAGACAAACCTCTAGGTATCTCTATGACATGTTTTCTAGATTAGATCCTCTGAGATAGAATTGCATTAAATAGTAGCATCCATTGCATTGGATAAACTGAATAAAAAGATTAAACCAAGCTAAACACTCGTATTTTGTCAGAGTAACAAGAAAAGTAATGTAGGTTCCTGTATTTGTTAAGAAAGGGTTCCCAAATGCTCTTTTGTATTTAAAGGGTACAGCAATTTACAGTTCATAAAAGATTTTATATTTTAATTTTGCTGCCAACAATTCCTTCATTACAAATGTGAATTATTTTCAAATGCAAGAATAGAATGCCCAGTCAGCTTTCTGTTGCTACAGCAAGATATCTAAGTGAAAGAACTTGCAGAAAGAACAATGGGGACCAATAGCTTCAGAGATTTCCATTTTTAGGGCAGAAGCATTGGGTAGCAGGACATGATGGAGGGAGCGTCTCATCACTTAGTGACAGTTGGGAAACCCCTCAAAGCCATGCCTTGCATGAACTCCTCCCTCGAAGTAGGCACCACCTTCTAGTTTCTACTTTCCCTGAATAAAGTCTATGAATCAATCACTAATCCATAATTCGTAGTTAGTGGATTAACCCACCAGTGAGTTTAGAGCACTTGTAACTCCATCACATCCCAAAAGCCAACCAGATGACAACCAAGCCTTTAACATGTGTCCCTTGAGGGAGTATCGGATATAAACAATGAGCTTCTCAAATATCAAGAATTTGGAGAGTCAACATTCATTCTGACTACAAATATGCAAGTAAAATCAAGCATGGTTAGGAGTCATTTTGAAAAAAGAGGCATAAAAGAAAGTGCATAGGCAATAAGTAAAAAGCAGAATGCTTGAGCTTATATAACTATGAGCCTTCTGAATTAAGAAAATTTTACAGTAATTTGAAGCTTCGAACACAGGAGACTTTCAGCCTGGTGTTGGTGTCATGTTAGGCTGTAGTATCTTTGACACATGACATTGTCATGATTCATCTCTAAAGCACGCCATAAAGATGAACCTTCCTGAAGAATAGGAAACTATAGACCTGAAGTCAGAGATCTTTCAGCACATGGAAGAAACATCCACAATCAAATAGAGGAATAAGTCCCAAAGGCTGGAAAACTACTAAGAAAGAAAAATGACCTGTCAGGTAATAATTAACATTGCCCACAGGCTTGGTACTGTCGCTGTCTTACAACGAGAGCAGTCAACGAAGACATCTTACAGGACACTTCTCCCTTCAAAAGACCTATTTTTCAAGCAGAGAACATGACAATATTTTCAATGGACCTATCTTTCCAACTCTATATGAAAATGTATAGATAGTATTTTCTTTATTTTTAAGTCATCTTTGAAGGATTTTTTTTTTTTTTTTTTTTTTTTTTTTTTTTTTTTTTTTTTTTTTTTTTTTTTTTTTTTACGAACTAAATCTTTTCAAAAAGAAATCCAGGGAGAAAGGGGAGGGAAATAATATCAAACATGAGATACAAATAATAGGAACAGAAAAGTAAAAGCAATAAAGGGATGAATAAAATTGAAAGGCGGGAATATAAACGCTGCAATTTTATCTCTTATTGTTTTCTTCTGAACGATATTGAATGCAACAATTAACCTGGCACTCACCTCCACCCACACGTGCATCGGCTCAGCATGAGTTCCTCACATCGCAGAAAACTGTTAGCTTGCTCATTTGCCATCTCTTCTTTCCCCTAAATACATCAACCAGTGTGAAAGTCCTGCTGACCCCAGATGTAGACGGACTGTCTCAAGAGTGCTAATGTTTATATACCCTCTACATAAAAGTGAAACCTAGATGATAAGACATATATACACATATATACAAATACATACATATATCTTTAAAATATGCTGCTCACACACACACATACACACACGCACACATACATATATATGATTAATATGTCCAATAGTCTGAATAAAAATGCCAAACACTCTATACCAAAACATTATTATGGGGGATATTCTTGGTGAATATGTGAAAAGCTTGGGGTGTGGAAGTTAAAGGATTCCCACTTGATGATATCATTTCTGCAGGTTCAGTGAGGTGCAGGTTCTGTCTTCCCCTGCAATTATAAAATTGGTGCTAATAGTAATTGCTTCAGACCTAATGAATCACACTCTTTTACGCTAGTTCATTTTCCTGCAAACATTTTAACTGAATGATCATATTATTATTTTGAAGTCCATCTTCTTTCTACAGTGAAAGTGGGACTATCTTTGTTCTTCTGGAATGAAGCAGCCTCTTCGCTATTTCCCTTAATACCTCTATTCCTCATGAAATATTGGCATTTTGTCTCTGTCCTATTCGATCTCCACCAGAAATGTTCTATTTCAGGATAGGGATGTAGCTCAGAGGTAGACTACTTTATTTAGTATATGGGGAGCTCTAGGTTCAATCCTCAGCCACACACACACACACAGGCACACACACATACACACACACACCACCACCACCACCACCACCACCACCACCAACAACAACAACAACAACAACAACAACAACTTCTTTCATTATTATTTTTCAATTCATAGATCTATTAAACTTAAACCAGTTAAGACTTCCCTGGTCCCAGGTTTTAATACTATTTGGAGGTAAGAGCAACTACAAAAATCAGAATAAGTTCAAAGAAGTATAGAATTATTTCTGGTTGGATATGGGGATATTTTAGGAAAGTTGAAAGATGCTAAGAAATCTTGAGTGTTTTGAATTAGACCCAACCCTCTACATTCTTTGTGCTACTAATATGATCTACAGATATCAAATATTATTGTGGTTGGCTCTAGGCTCAATATCTGTGAAAATAACCAACAACAGAGAGAATATAAGCTTTAAGAATTACACTTTATTAAACATGTCATTATTCCCTAAACACATGGTATAGCAACTGTTTATATTGTAGTAGGTATAACGTGGGGATGAGTCAAAGTTTATGGAATAATATTTGTCAATTTTATTAAGTTACTATGCTATTTTATATAAGAGTTGTAGGCATCTGAACATGTTTAAGAATATCCCTTAAAGATAGGAGAAACAGCGTGTGGGTATTTTCATATTTGCCATGATGAACATTGAAGGAAATGATATTGGGTATCTTCTAACCAGTGAACCAATAGTACTTACATGCAAAGTCTTGTCAGTATAGTCTGAGAATGGATCTATTCTCATCTGGTGTAAATGATTAGAATAGCATCAAGTTATAGGAATAATTTTGAATCTCTATTAATTATATTTGCTAAAAAACTTTATGATAAATGCTCACAGACTATATCAAGAACTTCATATCATTTTGAGGCCCTTTGGAATGAATTCCCAAATCCATGGTGAAAATATTTTTAAAGTGAAGATTATTTGCTTGTTCATGAAAATTTATAAGTGTTGCAGTTTTTTCTCTTAACCGAACTAGCTCCCAAATAATTGAGACTGGGATATTATATTTATTTAGTAGCTTTTAGCTCAACAACTGAGCAGCATTACTCTATTTTAAACCTCTAAGCTAATCTGGCTACATCCTGAAGGGGCTAGCCTAGCATTACAAACTCCATTTTGCATTCAGACTCCATTTTATGTTAAACTTTTCCTTAATATCAACTACTTACTGAAAAAACCACAACTTGTTCCAGGAGCTAAGATACCTCTAGCAACAGCCACAACTCCTATAGCAAGCAGCCACCCCAAGTAACAGTTAATCAGCTCTTAGGAAAGTACCTAATGTTCTAGATGTCTCAAAATAGATTGCTTAAGAAAGCCACTATTGTTCATAGCAAGCTGAAATCATTACTCGCCAACAGAGATGTGCTGAGCTGCAATTTTTCAAATGTTAACCAATCACATAATTGTCAAGCTGGAAAGCCCCTTACCCTGCTGAAACTGTGATAAATAGGCAAAGCTTTACTGGCATGGAGTCTTCCATACCCATCCATTGCATTGGATAGGTTGGAGAGGTCCAAGCTTAAGATTGAATAAAAACTCTTTGGTTTTACATACAAGTGTGACTCCTAGTGGTCTCTGGTGGTCTGTGGGGACCCTGCAATGGGGGCATAACACCTCCCAGCCCAAATCCCCATCATGATTGCCTTTTAGTACTGATCTGGCTCTCTCTCTGCTCCAGGTATTTTCTCATGGTGTCTCCTGGACTCTTTTTCCTGTCTCTAATCCCACTTTGTCTCTCTCCTTCCTCCTCCAGTGGCTGGGAAGAAGTCCAGCCCTATTCTCTCCACTGCTCAGTCATTGGCTGAGCAGCTTCTTTACTGACCTATCAGAGAATAATTGGGGAGCAATATTTACACAATATTGAGACAGAAGATTTTTAGAATAAGGTTTGCAACCAGATGTAGGGGGAACAGAAATCAGCATTTAAATAATACAAGGATAATCTTTACATCATGCACAAAATATTATGCTAATCGGGATTGGTTTTAAAACGTATATCCTTTCATGTCTAAAATACTTATTAAATATCAGTTCTATGCCAGTTAGTGACTATATGGTAGAAAACCAAGCATTGTCTATCTACTTACATAGTTTAAAGTCTAGTATAGTAATAGTATAATAGAATTACACTGCATTTGTTAATACATGGTCTCAGCCCCATTCTGAATTAGCCAGAAAAAGTTGGGGAGCTAAAGTGGTTTCTATGGGTTTCATTTTCCATTGTTGGTCAATTTTTGATTTTTTTACATTATATGGCTTAAAATATTATTGGGCTTCATGGTATATTAATAATGTTTTAAATTAAAATTCAGCAGTTTTCCTTTATGTGTTTTCTTGACTCAAATAATTTTATTATTTTTACATTTATAGCTTTAGTTCAGAACTCTCTAAGTTACAAATGAATATACCACAAATATCCTATTTCCATACCTCAAAGATACATCAGACTCCATGCATTCAAAGAAAAAAAATCTTCTTTTTTGCTATAAGGAATTCCTAATTTCATATTCCCTAGATCACTCATCCATACATATATGCAAGAAGCCCTGGGGAAATGTAGAGGAATTTTAATCCAGCAACAAGGCTGCTCTGGCAAGGGATCATATCCAAAGACCTTCTAGGTCTACACTATCTGGCTGAAATGCAGATATGTCCTGGATTACAGTATGTTCTGGCTGGAATAAAGATGTGCCCTTAGTTCCTTTAATACCTAACAATAAAAGTAAGGTTAATTTGTAGAAGGAAGCTGTCATGTTTGCAAGTGACATCTAATTGATGGACAGAGAAAGGGAAGAATCAGAGAAAGATTTGACAGAATGAGTCAGAGATTGGATATGCCCAACTTTCATAAGAACAGCACAGGAAAGAGAGACTACTTAGACAGAGAAGAAAGGAGGGTGTGTGTATGACAGTTTTACCGGGACAGTTTTACAGAAAAAGGTAGCAGAAAGAACAAGCTAGACACAGGTGAAGACAGAACAAGCCAGAGAATGTGAATGAGCCAGAAGATTACAATATATTGTCAAAGTTAGTATGAGGTCAGGCAGAGCAATTCAGTCAGAAGCTGAGAAAAGCCAGACTGAATCAGTCAGCTTGGAAGATTATATTGTATGGAGGGAGGCTTTATGCTTCCAAGCCTAGTCCTACAGATAGAACAGAGAAGAAAATTCACTGGGCTCAGCCCAAGCAGTGTATTTTCACAGCTTAGGTATGGCTCTCATGTCATCCCTTCATCTGAGGAAGTAAAATCGACCTTTACAAGAAGTTTTGTTCATATCTTGTCTCCTTTGCTTCTTTCTTGTTTTCAAGTTCTTACCAAGACTTGTCAAGAATGACCATCAAACATGTCTGCTATGCATTCACTTTACCAAATTTCAATTCCATTTTCTTGGTTCAAGACACCAAAATTCTCTCTCCTGAATTCTTGGATAGCTTTTTAAATGGTTCTCTTCAAATTCATACCTATTCCCTGTGGCCCAGTCACTCTACACTGTGTTCAAATGATTCTTTTAAAATATGTTTATTCTATTTACTCCCCTAGGTAGCTTCATTATTGTCTTCTGTTTCTCTTGGGATAAAATAATAAATCTCTAATATGTTTTTCTAAACCGTTTGAATCCTCAGATCAATTTACACACTCATTCCACAAATTACACTGGTGTAAATTACACTATATGCATTTCCTGATTTAACAGCACTTGCAACTGTTTTAACTGAGTAATAATTCCACAAATACCAGAAATCTCATTGGATCACTGACTGTATTTCTGCAGTATTGTTGACTGAAGTTTCATCTTCATTGATTGATGAAATGTGGAAATAAACAATGAGTAAAATTCCCCCCCCACACACACAGACTTTTGTAACTTCTAGTATTAAAATGTTTTCCCAAGACCACCAATGAAGTTGTTGAAGGGAAGTGATGCAGGAAGGGAACAGAAGCAGGAGTCCATTGTGGTGAGCACAAGGCAAATTGTTGAATAAGCATAGACACCCATCCTGCTCCTTAGAGGCCTTCACTTGTTTCCAGAGAGAAAGCGCAAGCAAACACTTTGTCACTGTCAGCATTTATTAGCTGAACTGAAACACATTATGCCTTAAACTTATGGTCTATATCTATCATTTTGTATTTTCTCTTTAGTACATAATTAGGTGTAAGTCTGTTTGTTAACTATATTTACAGACTCAACTGACTGTACTATAAAAGTACAAGGAGTGGTTATGCACATCTATAGTATAGACATAGCCATGTTGTATAAATCAATAGATCTTAAAATTCTATGAGCCCTTTGATATAAACAGAATTCATCCCCTCACATAACTACATCATCACTGGTTATAGTTGCAATAACGATAAGGCCAGTAGAGAGCAGTGCATGCACTAACTTTTAAAATAGTCTTTGAATTACAATTAACAAAAGCATACTTCTTATTGTTTTAAATTTTATATTTTAGTCATTTAATTAGATTGGCTACTTTTTACTTGAAAATTAAGACACTTCAACATTTCACTGCAGTTTTCCATGCCCTTTGTGTGCTCCTATGTTATTTCTTTTGGTGTAAATAAAATAATCAACAAAACCAGTATGTAGATAGATGCTGAAGAGATGCCCCCATGGGTACAAAGGCTTTGCTGCACAATCATGAGGACCTGGGTTTAGATGCCAGTGTCCACATAAAAATTTAGATAAAGTCATGTGCATGTCCAAAATAGTGCTTTGAGGGCACAGGCATGACTACTGAGTGTGGTATCATTCTAGCTCCAGGGCTAATAAGAAATATTGTTATCTTGATGGAATAACATAGAAAGCAATACAGTCAGACATTTTATGTCCTACTGTGGTTTTCTCTGGCCTATGTGCACCTATGCATGTACAAATGTCAACACATCATGCAACACACATAATACACACAAATAACTATCCATTTATTATTGTACAACATGAAAAAGTAGATAAAAATAACATATTTTTCAAACAACAATGACCTTGGATGTAAAACATTCAATTATGAAAATACTCTGTGTGACAATTCATATGTTCACACTCACACACAATATTTATATGCCTTAAAGTATGTGCACATGAAAAATGTACCTACTTTTTTCTGTAAGGCTGAAAAGTTTAAGTGACGTTTTTAGCGTTTAATTTTCTTTCTTTGGACATTTACACTATTGGCTTCTTAGCAGAAAACTAACATAATCACTTGGACTTACTATATTGTTGGAAAGTGTATGGCATACATTTTAAATGAAAAATGGTGATCATTCTGTGGCAACCATGTTTTATTTTTTTACTTTGGATTTTAAAAGTCAAAATCACTGTGATATTTATATCGACCTGAGGAATCACCTGGCATACAATAACAGGTGTATGGGAAGGCAGCAATAAGCTGGTCGCGGGCATTGTTGTTGTTGTTGTTGTTGTTGTTGTTGTTGCTATAATCCTGAATTATATAATTAGAAAGAGGCACATTCACATTGAAGACTTAATGTGTAGAAGGCCACAGATAAATAGAACTCATTCATAAAGTTACAAATAGAAGGATATTGAGTGTGGGGGAGGAAGAATGCATGCACCCGTGACTTCCAGAGTCCGGAGGCTAGTGGTGTCTTATTCTATCATTTTCTGTCTATTCCATGGAAGCAAGGTCTCTCACAGAGCCTTAGGCTAGCTGTTTTTTTGGTTGGGCTAGGGACACTGTCTTATACTCCCTCTTCAGTGCTGAGTTAGAGGTGCTTGCCCACACTCCACTTCTTTCATGGGTTATGGGATACAAATGCAGAGCCTCATATCTCAAAGCAAGTCATTTTAACCACCAAGCTATCTCTACAGTGCAATATAAATAAATAATGTCATTTGTGTGTGTGTGTGTGCGGGGTACTATTTGTGAATAAACTTCTAGTAATACTCTGAAAACATATTCAACATTTTGATGAAATATTTTGAAAGTAGGCAAGAAAGATAATACAGCTCTGTTCTCATAAGCATAACAATTAAATACAATATACATATGAGAATCTTATTTGAGCTTTTTAATATGTAGTTGAGCCTGTTAATCTGTCAGTGTCACACGCACACATTCAAGCAAGTGTGCATGTACACTGAAAAGGCTTTGTAGGTGTTTATTCCTGCTGAGTGGGCTTTTGGAATAATCCTTGGATTGTTTACCATATGCACTGACTCATTCTTAAATATTCAAAGCAAAATCCTTATCAAAAATAAAATTGACTATACAAGGAAGTGGTGGTGCATGCCTTTAATCTCAGCACTTGAGAGGCAGAGGCAGGAAGATCTCTGAGTTCAAGGTCAGCCTGGTCTACAGAGTGAGTTGCAGGACAGCCTGGCTACATAGAGAAACTCTGTCTGGAGGGGAAAAAAAAGGCATGGATAGGATAAATAAAAGCTAATCAAAATGTACGTACCTTGTCTTAACTAGGTAAGGGCATGAGATTTTCCTATTCTCTTCACTGTGAAGGACAGCTCCAGCTTGAAAGCCTAGATAAAAGTATTTATTATACTTGATATGGCATAGTTGATCCATACTACCTCCTAGATAATGGGTACCATGAGACACTAATGCAGAGTTAAAACTTTCCTTTGCCGTTTCTTTTCATTCATAGTAAAATTTCCAAGAAGCTATCATAAAGCCTTAAGAGGATCTACTATATAAGTGAATGATTTGAACAAGAAATAAAAATTCTTAAAAATCTTCGGGGTAGGAAACTTTGAGAAGACACTGCAGTACAGGAAGCAGATCTGTCTGAGATCTATACAGACTCAGAGAGATCTGAGAGGCAGGAGAGTCAAGATCCAGAAAGTTCTGCCCAAATGGCAAGAGTTCAACCATTACCTGAAGAGTGAGAAAGATGAGAAGCTGATGTATGTGGGGGGAGGGTTCCACTTTAGAGAATCATAATTTGCCCTCACTAATAAATTTGAGAAATTCGTGTTTTGGGCCAGAAGGATCACATGTGAATTTTACCATTTTTCCCCATCTAAATTATAGCATGAAAGGATGAAAACAACGGTGGAATTCTGAATGTGCTGACCATGTCAATGGCAAGTTTAGCCCTTAAACTCGCTAATTACTGACATCTATGTTTTTCAGCGTGCCTAGTGTAAATTCTGTTAGCAGCCCCAATTACTGTACTGTGGAAGAATGTGAGAAGAATTCAAAAATGGCTTTTATGTCTATTTCCTGCTAATATCCTTAATTAATCCTACAGTACCAAATTTAGAGGAAAATTATACTGCTGGCTGGAATATGGTAAGCTGGATTCAAAGAAATTAAAACTAAAAGTTTTCAAGAGAAAACTATCTGCATCCTCTTTAAAATGAGGATAAAATCTGAGCCCAGGGAATAGTTCATCAAGTAATGTGTTTGTGAACAAGCCCGATGGCCTGAGTTCAAATCCCAGCACGCACATGGTGGAAGAAGAGAACTGACTCTGACCTCCAGTCCTGCAACCCTGGCACTTTTTCATATCCCTCTCCTACACATAAACACCCAACAAATATATGCAATGAAAATTGCATGAAGCTGAGTTCCAAAGCAAGGCCTCGGGTATTCAGAGTCCTCATCAGCGATCAAGATCAAGATGCATTCACCATTGGTAAATTCTCAGCATAACAGAAAATTCACTGGCCTCATCACTGCCTGCCGACTGCCTGCCTTACTTTTCCATGAAATTCTTTAGATGATCTTGCCAGCTTAATTAGATGTCCATAATCAAAGTCTGAAAGTGTGTTTCTTCATGACTAGAGAGGGAAAATCACCTTATTGTCTACATGCAAGAAAAAACAATATCTCTAGTTTCCCCTGAAAGAAAATGAACAACTTCAAAAACAGTTATAATACAGATTTCCTTCCCTTTTCTTTCTCTATACATTTGAAACATGCAAATTTATAGTATCCTTTCTTCTTGGGGATACCTCATATATTAATTCCATGCTTCTGAACACATTCTAAGTATGTCATAAATCTCTCAACAAATAGCATGGAGATTTCTTACTTCTAACTTTATCCCAAGTCCATTGCCCTGGTCAGTAAGGAATATAATGAGGGTCGTGTTTAAAAAGTGGTTTTAGTTCTATCAAGTACAAATGTGATCTTTTTGTGGGCTGTCTTAGTCAGGAGACCCATGACCAAGGAAACTCTTACAAATTGTAGCCCTTAAGGAGTCACTTGCTTACAGTTTCAGAGGGTTAGTCCATCATCATCACGGTACAGAGCATGGTGGCAGGCAGGTGTGGTGCCAGAGCAGTAGCAGAGAGCTTTACATACTGATCTGTGATCGACCTGGCGGAGAGCACAGCACTGGGCCTGGCTTGGCGTTGGAAACCTCAAAGTCCACCCTCAGTGACACACTTGCTCCAACTAAGACATACCTATTCCAACTAAAACACATCTAATACAACTAAGACACACCTACTCCAACAAGGACACACCTACTCCAACAAGGACACACCTACTCCAACAAGGACAGACCTCCTAATCTTTCCAAACAGTTCACTACCTGGGAACTAAGCATGCAAATACACAAGTCTATGGGAGCCATTCTCATTCAAACCCCAACATGGACCCTGTCATAAAGGCTTAATAATTGTCTTTCCAGAAAAAAAAAAAAAGAGGAATTTTCCTATATAGTATTTGCTGTCATCATGTCTGGTATAAAAATATAAATGAGGCATACCTAGAAATTTTTCTCAGATAAAATTCACAAAATGAGGACCTACAGAACCAGTGTTTATGAATACCTCTACCTAAATGTATCTACTTTATTGGTGATTTATATTTTGATTTTCTCTCTTCATCAAGGCTTAGCAAAAACTATGAATTAGTGCTTGGTACACAGCAGGTGGTTAAGGTACACTGGAAAAATGGAAAATCTTTGACTCAGGGATGCCTGGGGCTGTGGCTTAGTAAGCTATGGTAGAGCGTGTGGGCATGTGGCTTTCACTCGTGTAGCCCTGTTGCCAATCTTCAGTATCTGGCACAACAAACAAATACAATCTTTTACTCTGAGTTAACTAAAAAATGTAAGTTCATAGTGATTAAAAAAAAATGTTAAATGTTGTGAGAACCCCTAAAAATGAGAAATATGGAGAAATAATGAGGAAAGAGGAACTGTATACAGGTTTTTTCTTGTATTTGTACTTTATTATGCCTCTTTTATCATCTCCCGTGCTGTCTGAAGAGACATAAATATCAATTTAGGAAAATCTGAGGTTTGCGTATATAATAACCAAAGGAAGTTAAAAGTTTTGAATTGAATTCCTTTATTACCTCTGATGTCAACTGTGAATTCAAAATGGCGTCCTGTTCAAAATGAACCTTTCACTTTACGCCAATCACAACGTCAACTAAAGATGATAATCAAAAATAATTTCAAATCATGTCACACTATGTTCACCAAGTAGACATAAACAAGACATCCACAAATCAGGAAGATTTTATAGTTATGAATCATGTTATTCAGACACAAAAAGCACAGTAAAAATATTATATTTATAATTTATATGATAATGATATGGGAAAATACAGCTAAGATCCTTCAACTGAAGAACAATTATTCGGATTTCAGCTTTCCTCCCTTTAAAACTCTTTTTTTTTTATTAGTTTGAGGTAAATTAAAAATAATGAGAATTGACTTTTAATATTTTCACTTCATCTTTAATTTTCTGATATCCAACTCGGAATTAGTAACTCTTCATTCTGCTGTTAGCAAGTTTCATTGTAGATGCTACCAAACAATTTCCCCTGAACGTTCATTATTATTTGCAGTTTCTTTTGTAATTGGCTCATTTTGAGTGGGATGTCGTTTTGAATTCTGTTAATTGTGTCATTTTTCACTATTTGACTCTCAATGGCTTATTATTTTCTGATAGCCAATGACAAACTCTTGATTTTTGTCAAATATATCTATCTGCCCCCCTGGCTTGGCTCACTTTTTCTCTAGGATGCTGTATTTTGTACCTCTGACCTTAGTGAACCTAAAATTATTCTAGAGCTAATTTAATAGTCAGTTTCTTCACTCTCTGCACAGTATTTAGTTCCTAATTTATTGTTCCATATGCTTCATTATCTCAAGTGCCTAGAACAGTGTTTGGTATACAGTAAGAATACAAAGGATCTATTGAAGCAACAAACAACTAGTTACCAAAGCAAAGTAAGAAAAAAAAAAAAAACCCATAGTCTTCTAATGATGAGTTTAAAACACTTACAGACTGAAGTATAGGTAGATTCTTCCTCTTAATTTAATGCCATTTTGACAAAGCCATATGAGTTCGGAAAGCTATTGTGTGGTACCTTGAATCAGTCAAAAATAATTTCTAGCACTCGGCTACTAGAGTTTCAGTTAGAAGCTGCTGTTTATCTCGTATGAAACTGTGCTTCTTATACTCCATTTAAAACTTGGCTAAACATATTTTCTTGGTATGCTAATGCCTTTTGCAAACCTTTTTCTTGATTCTGCCATGTAATTTAAAAAGATTCAATTAAGGGAGGAAGATTTAACTAGCTTTGAATGAAATTTCTAGCAAGAACAGATTTTATATTTCAAAGCAGACAGTTGTTTTATTATTAGCTGTATTGGTTTACATTGGAAACAGAATGTTTGCCTCCATAAGTTCCTGCCTCTGACTATACCTCCAGTAAAATGAAGAGTGCCTGGGAGTCGGTAGGGGGGACTCTGAATGAGACTAACACCTGCAATTCTAAAATAAATTTATGAAACACTAAGTATTCAATAAGGTAAATTGTTAGCTTTTCTTCCCGTGAAAACATAGGCACTCCTGGGGATGGGTGCTGGTGCAAAGCAAGTGGTTCAGTATCTCTGAGTCCTAGTTTATTTATCTCCATAACGGAATAAAAATATCTACTTTTCTGGGCTGGAAAGACTGGGAGAATAGCAAACATACTCCCAATCCTTGAACATACAAGATGATTAATAAGGTATTTATTAAATTAATTCTATTGAAAATGTGTTACCAGTAAATTAAGCCACTAATATGCCTTCTAAGGAAATAATATGGTGACTGGGTAATCAAACAGCTAACACTAAAGTGTAATTGCATATACTTCAACAACTCTAATAGAAATAAAAAGAAACAGTACATGAATAAGTCAAGCCCACTGACTCTACTGAAACATGAAGTTGGGAACTTCAGTGACCAGACAATCATGCATGAGACCTGAGCATGGGCACATATATACAAGCACAAGAAGAAATTCAAGACACTTTCCTATGTCTCCCCATGTCTCAGAAAGACAATGACAAATGCTAGTTCACAAATATATTTAATGAAAACAAGTGGTTATGCATGCTGACTCATTAATAATTTTCTAAGACACATATTATCAAATGTTGCTGCCTGAGAGCCATTTGGGAACAGAAAAATCAAAAATTCTTCCATCATAAATCTTACACTCTGTAGTTTATGTGGAAATGGATACAATTAAGGTTTTTAAATAGATGAATCCAGTTGCTGATGCACAAATTTTATCACAAATTATGTTTAAAGTATTGCATTAATGGTCAAGAGACTGGTATTTTTTCCATCCTTAGTTACAGGACAAGCTTTGATATTTTGTGCAAAACCTTGAAACACAGTCTACTATCAAGACAAACAACTGGATTTCTTCTTCCTCTTACTCCCTTTAGGGCACGTGTATACTGATGAACACTTAGGAGTTACAGAGTCCTCCTCCTGCAATGCTTTCTTTCTGTGGCACTTAGAGAACTTCCTGCACAAAATTCTACTCTTTGTTCGCTGTTTGCCACATACAAGGACTAAGTAGAAAGAGAGCAGGTTAAATCTTGTTAAGCTTTTCATGACTAGTCCCTAGCATAGTCCTTTAACTAATAAATAGCTAATAATACATTAATAAATACATAATTGTAGATTTTACTAATAAATATATATTGTCTACTCTTCTCAAAAAAACATTCATTGTTTAAGATTTATTTTACCATTAATTATGTGTCTGTGTGGTTTCGTTTATGAGAGTGTCATTGACTGAGGAGGCCAGAGGTCAGAGACCTCTGGAGCTGGATTTAGAAGGACAGAGCTGTGAGCCACTGATGTATACACTGGGAACCGAACTTGAGTCTTCTGAAAGAGCAATATGTGCTCTTGACCACTGGGCCATCTCTGCAGCACAGAGTATATCCTTTCATTTTACTCTCCTTAATTTTCAAAGTGCAATTACATCATTTCCCTGATTCCCACCGCTAATCTTCTCTATGTACTGATGCCCCTCTATCTCATTATGGTCTCTATTTCTTTAATTGTTTTACAAATATATATATATATATATATATATATATATATATATATAATTTATATGTGTAATTTGTATATAATATATATGTTTATATGTATATATATATGTATGTGTGTGTGTGTATATATATATATATATATTCCTAATTATATAAATGTATCCTACCCAGTCCATATAATGTTACTTGTATGTTTATGATCTTGTACTATATTCTTTTCCATCAAAAGCTCAGAAACAGTCAAGACCTTGCAAATTAGGATCAGTTTCCTCCTATTATCTAATCACTTTCCACCTGAATGAGGCTGTTCCCTCGTTTGACAGATGAAGAAACTGGGGTCTATAAGGGACTGTGAGCTTGTCAGATAAAAGGCGTGATGAAAAGTTGAATTTCATGATCAAAGTTCTTCAACTTAAAACTCTTAAAGATGAGCATATTGAAATAGCACTTCAGCGTGTCTCTAAGGATTTGTTGCATAAATAGATGGCCAATCATCTTTGACTTTTCAATTACTACTAAACGCCTGCTGCTTTCCTCCTCTGGGTGCCATTAGAAGAACATAGCATTGGTCATACGCAAATACTAGGCAAATACTCTGCAACTCCATGGGTCTACTTCTGAGTGTCTCTGGGTCACAATGATGATTTAGCTGTCACCGTCATCCCAGCACGGTGCCCACTCATCTCTGTAAAGCCCAGAGGAAGTTTCTCCATGTTTCTTCATGATTTGATAAGGAAATGAGGCTTGGGGAAAATTTAGTGAAAGTTGGGATAAAGGGCTTACAGTCAGTATTTGAAGGCTACAGGAACTGAAACGTGATCAGCTGACTCTGAAATAAGGCCTTTCAAATTATCTACCTGTAATTCGGAGGTTGCAGAGGAAAAAGAAGAAGTATCCCAGGGTTAAGGTGTAGTAAATGGTACCAAACATCCGAGGCTCGACTCTTGTCACACATGCTAATTAATCAATAAATAACACCTCTGAATGCAAGTTTCTTCTAGATTAACACGAGAGGGTTTCAGAAAAATATTGTTCACTGACAGAAACTCGAATTTTTATTTTAAAACCTTTTAAGGAAGTTTGCTTGTAAAGATAACTTGTTCTCCTAGGCAATATACCCAGCTCCTAAATGAATACTGACTTATAGAACCCTGGCCCTCCGTCGGTTACCCTGTACTGTTGATAGTGGTTATTCTAAACAAAAAGCTTCAACAGAAATTAACTGCAACTACAATGATATAGCAACGTCTCCCATAGCTAGTGGAGTCTCCTCTGGAAAGGGAGGTTGAAATTTTTCTTAATCTGAATTCTGTCCCCGCCTCTCTACTCCTGTCTTTCCCGTTTCTGCGTCCTATTCTTCTGTGTTCGAGTGCATTCTGATCATTATGCTTGGGTGGAAAGTTGAAAGACGCAGACCTGCTACAGCCAGCCAGTGCTACTGATGGGTGGGCGAGCAAAGTTCTAGGGCTGAGCGTTCCTTTCTCAGCTCCTGGCCATGCAGGCGCTCGCGGATACCTGCCCTGCTTGGCGCCTCACTGAAGATTCGCCGCGGCAGAACAGTTGAGTCTCCATCTGCCTACCAACCCACCCAAGCTTTCTTCTCCATCACCACCTTCCTGCCTCCCCCTCCTCCCCCTCCTTTCCGTCTTCCCTCTCCACCCCCGCCCCCAATCTCCTCCTCTTTTTCTCACTACAAGCGGTTGCTGATGCTGAAGCCGAGCGTCACTTCGGCTCCCACGGCAGACATGGCGACACTGACAGTGGTCCAGCCGCTTACTCTGGACAGAGGTAAGGGAGCGGCTGGTTTGTCAGGCCACACAGTCCGCACCGCTTCTCCCTCGCCCTGCCCAGTCCCACAGGGAAGGCAGGATGCGCTCGGGCAGGGGCAGCTGGGGGAGGAGGATCAGCCCAGGAGGGTTTCGCTCCTGGAGCAGGACACTTTCTTCCCCTCTCTCCTGGTCTGGTCCCCGCCGCCCCTTCTTTCAGCACTCGCCGGGGCGTCGGTGCTTGCCAGGGCTCGGATGCTTCAGCTGCCAGTCTCAGTCCCTCGCCGGGTCGCCTCAGGGCCCCGGCTTTGTTGGAGAGGATGCGCGGGGGACCGCTGAGCGCTGGTGACTGGAGGTTGGAGAGGGGCAGAGAAAGCTCTCCCAGCTAGAGCTGCTAAGGGACCAGTGGGGAAGCCAGCTGCCAACTGCCGGCGCGGGGACCCGGAGAGAGGAAGTTTGTCCCCGCGCTGGAGACGAGGGGTCTGTGCAGCTGCTGTGTCTGGGAGATCGCCCCGGGGAGGCACGGCGCTTGGCTGGGTAGCAGGGTGCAAAGCCGCTGGGCTGCCGAGCCAGGGAGCTGCCCTCAGGCGAAAGGGCAGAGCAGAGCCGGAGCAACCTTCGCCGGCTTGGGGACACCGCATCCCGGAGCCGAGCCGGCTTGGCTCCGGCTTCCTGTCCGGAGCTGCGGCTCCGGTCGTGGTACTCCCTCAGCCTGCAGTTCCAGGGCGGTAGCAACTCCTGTCTCCTGCTCCAGCAAACCTTGTTCTTCACCAGCCAAGTGCATCTCAGTGCCTGGGCTGCAGAAGGCGCGAGGACAAAGCGCAGGCTGGATAACTGTTTAACTTCTAGCCTGTGACCTGTTCGTCCTACTCTTTGGCTGAACAGGAAACAGTGTTTGCTCAAACCTTCCCAAACCTGGCTACCGGTTTCTCCTCTAGGATCGGGCCCTCCCTGTACCTGGCTAATTCTGGGAGTTTCCTTTCTGCCTCACCAGGTCCAATTACTAGGGCGCCAGAGTCCCTGCTCTGCAGAGAGAGGGCACCTCTAGCTCTGGGTCCGCAGCGGCAGGGCTTAGGACCCGGTGCAGCCATTTGAAAATGCTGTGCTCAGAAGAAAATGATTTAGTCCTTGTCCCTCTAAAATTTCTCTTTCTGGAGGATTAAACTAGCGGACCCAGCAAGGCAAAAAGAGCATCGTACTGCGAGCACAGTGGCAAAGCTGTTAAACTGTGTTTGAGGTTCTTAATTTGGAGAGATCTCTGGTGACTTTAACTCAATCTGTGGGTGCCAGAACGGATGTTATGCGGTGCCCATAGCAACCTTACTTAGGGTAAGAGTTGAAAAATAATTGATTTTTATGTTGGGAAATGTTCATTTACAAGCTTGCAAATTAATAACAGTATAGTGCTCAGAAGTCCGTCGTATAATCTATGATTTTTAGTCCCAATATCATCTGTACTAAGCAGGATAAATCCATTGCTGGTAAGAGCTAAGCAGATGGCAGGCTATTAAAAAAGATGGGTTTCCCAAGTATTTCTGTTTTAATGTGATGAGCTCTTCTATTGTCCCATTACTAAATTACAGTCATTAAACATCCCGAGTTTAACTATATTAAACATCCCAAGTTCTAACTATGTTAGAAGCAAACACTCCAAGAAGACAACATACTCAAGCAAATTTACCTCCTACTACTATTAGTAATACAACTAGTCCACTTTGGGAGAGTTTATCTTAGCCCTTGCATGCCCCAGTAAGTTGTCCCGAGAAGACCAAGATTTAAAGTGTGTTCTTGTTTATATTCAGATGGTACATGTCCTTCTGCGACTAGATCTGTAGAGTCAGTAACACAGGAGGCAAAGCCAGGTAATCTATGTGAACATCTGAATTATTGAACCACTGGCTTTAACTGCTTGGTGTGTAAGAAGACCGTAAAGTTATCCTCCCTCCACTTCACTGTGATAGTTCCTTTAGTTAAGTAATTTTATGAGGTTGATGAAGTATGAGATTCTAAGCTTTGTCCTGGTTTGGTTGGGCATTAAGACATTAGGGTCTTAATAATAATTGTGAAGCTGTACAGCGTTGGCAGTCTGTAATTCAGTTATCTCAACTTAGGTCTCATCGTTTGTCCACCTACTAGAGATTTTGGGTCACTCCAAGCTTCCAGAGTGCCATTTGATACATTGGCTGGGCAGTGGTGGCCCACATTGTATACTCTAAGTTTGTGCACTCAAAGGATTTTAGCTCCATCAAGGCCTTTATTACCCTTCCTTATTTTGTTTCCCCCCAATGGACAAAGCTCCTTGAGGGATAAAGCTATTTTTTAATCCATCTTTGAATTCCTCATCGCCCCTGATTTGTGATGGAATATAAAGTTAATGTAGATTAGTGATCGTGAACTAAGGCCTGGAGTAAATCAAGAACTGTTCATTATACGGATTTCATTAGGACCTGGAGTACAATTCATGGAGTTACGGCACGGCAGAGCTAGCAAGGATGCTAGAAAAGAACAAATAAGGCAGTGGTTATGAACCTTCCCCAGACTGATTGGGTGGATTTCTACCAGCCACAGCTGCTTACCAATGCTTGGCCTTTTGTTTTTGTTTTTCAAGACTGGGGTTCTCTATGTAGTCCCGGCTGTCCTGGAACTTGCTCTGTAGACCAAGCTGGCCTTGAACTCAGAGATCTGCCTGCCTTTGCATCCTGAGTGCTGGGATTAAAGGCATGTGCCACTAGTCCCTAAGTAGAGTTCTAGCACATGAGCAACAAGGAAGAAGAAAATGGGAATCTTGTCAGGCACTACAAAGTGTATCTTACCAAATCAAAAGAGGTATGGTTGGTATTTTCATTTACAGGAAATAAAAAACATTAATAGGTATTTTTAAGGCTATGCTACCTCTAAGTGGGGGATTTGATTTTCAATTAGTGTCCTTTAGAATCAAGGAAGTAGAATGCATTGGGACAGTATAACACCTGGAGTGGGGTCAATATGAACAGTATAGTAGTATTCATAGGAGTAGAAAAATCCATATATATGCCATAGAGTGTATCAAATGGCACTCCAGAAGCTTGGAGTGACCCAAAGTCTCCAGTAGCTAGCCAAACAATGAGACCTAAGTTGGAATAACTGAATTACAGACTGCCAACGCTGCACAGCTTCACCATTATCAGACCCAAATTCCTAATGCCCAAGTTTTTAAGGAAACAAGTCAAAGCTACAGGGTTGAAATTAAGACTTACTTGCCTTAAATTCATATAAGATATCTGAAAGTAAGACTCTTTAGAAGTCACACCCATCTTGGTTTGTGTCTGGGAAACAAGACTTTAAAGATCCAGGATGGCCCAAAGGAATAAAGAGGGCCACCTGGGGGCTTTCACATCTCTGTGTATATTCCCAAGCTGTTTTCTAACTGCCATCATGACATTGGTCTAGCCAGCACTGCAGATCTCAGGGTAACAATGGGCAGAGTAGACTCCTATTTACTCTTTCTTGATATTCATTTACTTACTGAGACCCTAATGAAAGTCACAATTTATTTTAGAACTAGTGTATATTGAGAAGCTAGACAAATGACAATTCTAATTTCTGTCACAAGTAAGAGCCAGTAGGAAAAGTTTGTTGTTGTTTGTTTGTTTTTTTTGACATACAAACAAGTCATCCATACATCCATTCAATATACATTTATCACCCATTGTATACTAAATACTATGCCACCAATTTTTAACCTGTGGGTCTCGACCCAAACAACCCTTTTACAGGGATTGCAAATCAGATATCCTGCATATCAGATATTTGCATTATGAGCCATAACAGTAGCAAAACTACAGTTATGAAGTAACAACAAAAATAATTTTATGGTTGGGGGATCACCACAGCATGAGGAATTGTACTGAAGGGCTGCAGCATTCAGAAAGTTAAGAGCCACTGTGCTACAGGACCACAAGAAGAAAGGTTTCCTGTTTCTATGAATCCTAAGCATCTACTAGGAAAGACAATAGATAACAGACCGATTGTCTAAAAAATATTGAGTATGAGCCTCATTCTAAACACTTCCCTAAGCACTGAGATAGTGCCAGTGAGCAAATGGAGCAACATAGGAAAAATCTAATGGTGTTCGCATGCTTATGAGAGAAATACAATGTACAGGAATGAGGCTGCTGGAGCAAAACTAAAACTGAAGAAATGACAAAGAACCACTTTCATAGATATATTAGTCAAGGAAAGCCCCCTTGAGATGGTGACATTTGAGAGGAGCACCCAATAAAGGGAAGAAACAAATTATCGATATTTGGGGGTGAATAGGCTCAGGATGAAGAACTGCCAGCCTCCTGGCACATTACGGTAGCTACTGTGAAAAGGCAAACAAAAGATAGAAAGCCTTAGAAGAAAGATATCTGAAGATGGTGGCCAGGGGCCAGATGCTATGACTCACGATAATGATGTTAGATTATGTGAGGCTTTACAGTGCTCGGGAGCAAACAATCAGGGAAGAGATTAGGCGGGTGAGAGCCACTTGGTTAAAGGAGCTTGGGGAAGACTCACTGAGTAAGGAAAACTTACAGTTGGTCTTCATCTATTAATACAATCCCAAGGAAAAGCAATTATAGTGAAGAAAGTATGGATAACTGAAGTTCCAGATTTACTACTTGCTTATCATCTGGTTAATGCACTGATAGGAAAACAGTCAAAAGATTAAGACAACTGAAGAACTAATTATACCATAAAGATACAGCTTAGGTTAAAAAATTTGGTTGTGTAGGTCTAGGAAATCTACAGATCAGCTTTACACTAGGTTTTATTGCCAGGCTAATATACCATAGATGATCATTTGATTTTCAAAGATACACTAAGCACTGTAATTTTCATAGAGCTGCACATAAATCTCCGTCTTGAATCCTGGTGGTCTTAATATGAGATGGATAGTTATCAGGGTAGACAGCAGTGTAGACAGCAGTGCCTATAATTTACCCTTGAGCCAAAAGATTTTGGTGAGAGGAAGGTGAAATTTATCTCTTCCGATCTTTAAAATGTTCTCAGACCCTCTTCCAATTTCCAGAGACTAGCTTGCCCAGATTTTAATCTCTAAAACTAGGGGTGACCTTCAGCTAAATCCAGGGCAACAAAGCAGAGTGCAGCTTCTGATACTTGATCCCAACATCTTTATAGAAAACAGGAATACTTCACTGTATTAAACACTGAGTCCTTCTGGGGACTTCTTGAGGATACAGTAGCTTCAGTTCTCCTTCAAGTTCAACTTCAAGGTCAAAAAGGAAAATATGAAAAAGCCCTTTATAATTTCACCCTTAATTAATAAAACTTTCTCCCTTAAATTGAAACCAAATTGCGTTTAAAAAACTATGACCTATAATATGATAATACAAAACCTATTGTGGAAAAAAATGAATAATTTTTTTCCTATGGGGCCGGAGAGTTACCTCTGCAATTAAGAGTAAGTACTGATCCCAGGAACCAAATCTGGTTCCCTGCAACCATGTCTGTTGACTCAGAATACCTGTTACACCAGTTCCAGACGACCCAATGCCTCTGCTTTATCCAGCACTTGCTCACATGGACAAAGCCCCACACATTAAAAACAAAGCAAAACAAAACAAAACGTATGAACATAATTAAAAATAAAATGAATATTTTAAATACACTTCTAGGAGTTGATTAAAATTACACAATTTAAAATTCTTTGGTGTTTAGAGACACGATCAACAGCTGACAATCTATTTTAGTATGTACACAGGATAAAGTGTTGCAGACGCTATTGTCTACCTTTTCTGTGACTCGACTTCAATTTGGATAAGTTGCAAAGACACAAATGGAAATCATTATTTCTTGGCTTCTCTCAGTCATAATTTAAATTATTGATAAAACTAGTCTTAAGTGTATTTCTTCATTTGAACAGATCAAACTTTTGTCCTTTAAAGTTTCCACTGGGAAACCAAGAACTTTTATATTATGGATCTCAGTATTATGGGGGTTGGGTCATGAGGACAAAAATTGGATGTCAGTGAGAATCTTCATAGCAGCTGTGATGTATTAACACGTTTTCTTTCCTTCCCACTTTTCAAGGCACACACAGCCTGTTACTTTATATATCTTCCAATTTGAGCTCTGGGCAACCTATAGCTTTTTAAGTCGGACTACATTCACTAGTTTATAGGAAGTCTGTATTTATCTGAAAATTGTTTTGTTCACAGTCCAAAGAGGTCCATTCCTTCTCCCACATCTCAGTTTTCAGTTTTTGCTTTTATTCAGGGAAATTTTTATGACAGAAAAAAAGACAAGGAAGAAGAAAAATAAGGACTATAATTTTAACTATAATTTCCAAGGTGCATGCCTGATTATCTTGACAGAGAGACAAAAGGACAGTGGCTGCGAATGTGTTATATCTCATCCTAAGGCTTCGCCAGCCACTGCATCCTGCCACACTTTAGCTCATGAACATTATGTAGTTGCTCACTTTAAGAAATTAATTTCTGGATGCACCAATAAACATTTTACAAACTATTTTTGTTGAATGTCTGTTTTGGTGCCATTCATGATATTAATGTCTCTGTTTGGCTGGCACAGTTTTATGGATCACTGTAAGTTACTAGCTATGTAGTAGGGCCTAAGGAATATTTATTGAGTAATGCCAACCTAAAATAATTGACAAGCAATGGCTACCTTAAGTTGTTACTTTGCTTGTGTGTGTGTGTGTGTGTGTGTGTGTGTGTGTGTGTTATCTGTCTGTCTCTCTGTCTATCTGTGTCTGCATGTAGAGTCACTGCTGTTGATAGGCATAGTTCCATCTCTTCCTGCATGGATCCTACTGTTTTAATAGGTGACTGAACCAAATATTTAGTTCCATAATCGGACCAAGAAGCGTTAATAATTTTTACTTTTTTAAAGACTAATTTGTGTGTGTGTGCTTTGGTGTTGTGCTTTGCAAGGGTGCCAGATCCTCTAAAACTGGAGTTACAGAGAGTTGTGAGCTAATATGTGGGTGTTAGGAATTGAACTCGGGTCCTCTGGAAGAGCAGCCAGTGCTCTTAACCACTGAGCATCTCTCCAGCCCCATGAAGACTTTGTAGTGTCACGGGGGGCTGCAGAATCACCTGCCCCAGTCCAGGACACATAATAAGCTACTCAGTATTTTTGCTTTTCATAATCACCAATTAATAAACGATAGAACATAATAAACAGGTCAAGATAGATTTATTCTGAAAGCACTCTCTGTTGACAAAAATGTCTTAAAATTCATAATGATCCCACCAATTCATTACCTCTAATCAATGGTATTAAGAAGTTTTCGAGATTGAGTTTTGCTAAATCATGTGTTCGCTGTACTTGAAGACTTGCCTAGTGGAAGCAAATATGCCCAAAACCACTTAAAAGCCACGTGGGACTGAAATTTCTTTTGAAGTTGTACTCAGACATCTGTCCATGTTGCCCAGAAAGCACAGAGCTCCTGGTTTAAATGAATCACCACGTCTAGAAACACTGGAGCTATTTCAAGTCCACCTGGTTTTGCTCTTTTTGTTTACTTGCTCAGTGTTGTCATAGTAACATTAATCCTGCATAAGGTCTTCTAGCAAAGAATTGCCATTACCATAAAAGGATAGATTAATGGAAATCACAGAATGTTCATTGGAATTTAATCCTCCAGGTTAAATGAGGGGCACAGAGGAGAAGTGAGCATCCTGTGATAGCTGGGTCTGTTGAACAGCCATGGATACTGGAGGATGTGGCCATGGGACTTCTGAAAGTGATGCATGAGAAAAATTAGACAGCAGTAGGTTGTCTAATTTTTGAGGAATGAAAGACTGAACTATTTGATGCTGTCTCCTAGCAGAACATAAATCATTTTATTAAAATAATAAAATATTGACCATTGGTAAAGAAAGTGAGCATTCTGCAGCAGGTATGTGGGTTGGGGAGAATGGGTAGGTTGAATTTCATAAGCACAGCCCAGCTGTTTTCCACACTCAGGATGCTATTAGCTGTGCAAGAGGTCTTGTTGAAAACATGGAGCAATGTGAAGTGGGCTTATAGTGGTTGAATGCTGCTCTGTGAATGAATGCTTCTCAGTCCTCTGCATCATTACTGAGATTCCAGTTGAGTGCCATGCATTATATTTTAATCAAATTAATTGGTGACATATGGCTTGGGAAAATAAGAAATAGTCATGCCAACAATATCAGTATTCTAAGATTGTACCTAGCTAAAATGGCAGGTTACAATGAAACATAAAATTCAATGGAGGGGAACAGGTAGCTTTCATTCATCACCTGGAATCAAGTTAGCATGTGATTAGATTCAGATTGATGGCATTGGTATATGACTGGAACAATCTTATTTAAGAGTGGTTGAGTTGAAACATATTGATCCTTTTATTTAATAAAGTCAAAACAAGCTGTGATTAAATCATCAAAATATTAAAAATCAATTTCTTTAAAATTATAGGTAAAACATGTACCAATACTGTAATAAAATACTATTACCCCATAATCTATGGGGAACAGTTTTACGAATACTAAAAACTTTCAAACTTAGGAATCACTCTATTTTGGTGATTCCTGATGTCAGTGATGTTTTAAAGCACAATGAAAACTATCCCAGCTCATAAAAGTTACTCAACTGATATGTCATGCTCAACAGTTGACGTAACATTTTGCCATGTAGATAGTTTTGTAGATAGTTTAGTATCTAGAATTCTCAAGGTCTACTTAAAATTCACCCATCCCATCATTGTGTTAACTAGAAGAAACACGAAGTAAATATCTAGATTCCCACTTGGGAGGAAGTATCACCCTAATCAGCTTCAAAACAGAGAGTTCCTAGAAAGTAGGGTGGTTCAATGTTAAAAACTATTTTACTTCAATGCTTTACAGGTGTGATAAAAATCTAAGCTTAATATGTGATTTCAATACAAACTTTAGTGAACTGTAGAAGGGTTTTTCTTCAACATGATGTGGATTAGCTATCAGATGAAATGTTGAATGCTGTATTTAAATGCTCAGGATAAAACTGCATATTTAAGGTCTAGAACAATACAGGGAAAAATATTTAACCAATGCTATAAGATCAATAAATGTAAATATATATATATACACACACACACACACACATATATACACACATATATATATATATATATCCACACACACACACACACATATATATATATGTGTGTGTGTGTGTGTGTGTGTGTGTATATATATATATATATATATATATCGAGCTGTCAAAATATCCTGTTTTCAGAGTGTTTGATTGTCAATTGAAAAATTATTAGAAGGCATAATTGAATTTCCCAGAGATAACCATTAATGCCACAAATCACTGCTCACATATCCAAATAATACTTAAAATAGTAACCTCGCATTCAAATAACAAGTTTTAAAAAGTTGATGAAAAGATAAAAGTGCAATTACCAAATACAATTTAAAAAGGTAGAAATTAACGATGATAAATTTTGACTGCCCACTGTGTGACACACCTGCCAAATATTTAAGAATAGGGCATACAGAGGGGAAAAAGACAGGCAAGGTCTCTCTCAACACTGTGCATGCTTTGCAGTTAGGGTAGAAACACAGAAGATTTAAATAGGTGAGAAAACAGTGGGACACCATAGAACAATACCTACAGAGAACAGGACATAGGGAAACAGGGGTGAAAGCCACTTACACAGGGATTTCTGGTAGGCTTCGTGAGGACATCAGAGTAGAAGCAGGTGCTATGCAAAGAGGAATATGTGAGTGCAAAGATTATCATTTTGATGAGTAAAAGCAAGGGAAAGGAGAAGTCGGGCACAATAAAAAGAAGAATAGATCAGAAAGGATGTAGAGTGGTCAGTAGCAATACCTGCTTTAAAGATGCAGGAAGTGATGGCTAGCCAATGCCGTGGAGACTGTAAATTGTCACCACAATACTATTTTCCTTCCACTCTTTTGTTTTCTCCATCTTTTCAAGAGTACTATCTTGCTTAGGAAGCAACACAATACTTAAAACTACGCTGCTCAGAAATGTCCTGTCTATATTCAATTGCTAGCTTTTCTGCTTTCTGCAACATCCATAGAAGTTTCTTAACTGTTTTGAGTTCCAGTTTTCCAATCTGTAAAGTGCAAATTGTAAAGCTAATATAATGTCAAAGATGTAGATATATTGAATTTAGTATCCTAATATGTATAAAATACTCAGGCTAGGTCTGACACTTAGTAATCACTCAACGGCTGGCATCATTTCTTCCCTGAGCCCTGTATGTAATATGATCCCAGTGCACAAGGCAAGGATAGAGAATATTTCCTTTAATCGATTTACATGAAGAGGTTGGAACCACACTTAAGTTTGGGATTCAAACTTTGCAGGAAGTTGTTGGACATGCTTAGCGATCCAAACAAAGTGTTTTCTGTGTATGTAACTTGGTGTATACATACATGATCCCTAAGTTGTTCATTTTTGATAGGTCAAGAGCACATATGCCATGGTGCTGGTATGAAGGACAGAAGACAAGCTTGGGTGTCAATCTTTGCTTTCTGCCTGGTTTGTGACAGTCTCCTTCTGCTCTGGCTGTTCTTGTTCACTCATCTGCATTCCAGGCTATGTGGCCCATACGTTTCTGAGGGAGTCTTCTGTCTCTGCCTTCCATTTCACCACAGGAGTACTGAATACTTACATTTCTAATATTTGCCATTGTATGCTTTGTGGTATCATAGTAATACAAATATAAGTTCCATAATAGTTGCTTAATGAATTATTATTTTGTCCTGCATAGTTTCATGATAGCACAAACACGCAAAAAAATGAAGAGAGTGGTAGATTTTTATTAAAGAGAAATATCTCCATATTTGTGTCCTTCAAAATTAGAATTGGTCTCTTTCTAAAATTATTGAGCATTTTGTTTGTGCACATTATACAGGGAAAAGAAGATTAACAAACTTCAATTATTTTTCAAGATAGACTTTAAGTATTCAGTAACTGCTTTGAGTGTGTGCTCAGTGGTATTTTCTTAAATATAAGTTAACCGTACACAGATATAAAAAAAAAAAAAAAAAGAATTGTACTAGGTAGTTGAGAAGTAAATCTAAAGAGTGATTTTGGCTTCCCTTATTTTATAATTGTTTAGTTTTAAACATAGAATGATTCTCAGAAGCAAACATGGTAAGTAGGGGAAGGAGGGATAGATCCAGACGGCTGAATCTCAGTTTGTTGTCTCCTTTTCCAGTAGTAGCCACATAGCTTCACCTCATTCTGTTTACCATCTGTGAACACTAGTTAGGTTTTGTCAGCTTGACCCAACCAAGTCAGAGTTGCCTGGAACGAGGATATGTCAGTTGAGGAATTGTCTTCTAGACTGGGCTGTGGACCTGTCTTGGGGCATTTTCTTAATTGACAATTGGTGTGGGAAGGTCCAGATCACTTAGAGACAGTCGACCTCTAGGTATACGATCCTGGATTGTATCATTAGAAATAAAAGTAAAGTCATAAAGTCATAAAGGCAGTGGTGGCACACGCCTTTAATCCCAGCACTTGGGAGGCAGAGGCAGTTGGATTTCTGAGTTCGAGGCCAGCCTGGTCTACAGAATGAGTTCCAGGACAGCCAGGGCTACACAGATAACCCCTGTCTCAAAAAACAAAAAACAAAAACAAAAAAAAGGAAAGAAAAGAAAAGAAATAAAAGTAAGCAAATCATGAAAACTAAGTCAGTAACAGTGTTCCTCCATGGTCTCTTTGTCTGTTCCTTGCCTCCAGGTTCCTTCCTTTAATGATTTTAACATAAGCTATAAGTTGAGGTTTGGTCAGTTGTATTGCAAATATATTGTAAATGTATTGTAAATGTAAATTATAAACATATTGTAAATACCAAGTGAGATCCCCCAAAACCTGGTTGCCCGAGAGAGTCCAAGTTGGTAGGTAGACCCAAGTGACACTATGTGACCTTGGTGAATAAAATACCTACAGCCTATAGCTGGACAGAATTGAGGTAAGCATAGCTTGGTGTTCCCGGGGACCATGAGGAGGGAAAGAATGGGGGAAAAAAGAAAGATGCCATGAGTCAGGAGTCAAGAAACCATGACTCTGAGGGCTGAACGATTAAAGAGCAGCCCAGATGAAACATCATAAGTAATAACTCAGGATTATCATAGGAAATAGGTTTTAATAGAATAGAGCATAGATATCTGCCTTCAGAGCCATGGTTTCTTGACTCCTATCCCATGGCATCTTTTTCCTCTCTCCCCCTTCTTCTCTTCCCTGTCCTGGTCTCCTCGCACTTTGTGTTACAATACATAGCAACAGACCAAACCTCAATAGCTATAACATGAAATAAATCCTTACCTCCCCGAGTTGCTTTTGAGTAGAAAGAAAACTATAGCACTATGTATCCTTGCTCTGTTTTTGTTGTGATCCTTTTTTTCTTTTCCTCTGTAAAATTGACAATAATGAGTTTCCATCTCACTAAGTTGAGGGAAAAGTTGCTGAGAAGATACACACAAACAGGTGTACACAGAGAAGAGCTCAAACATCATCCCGACTGGAAATGCTCATTATCAAGGGCTATTCCCTGCCTCTGCCTTTTAGGGTCATGCTTACTTTCCCAATGCAATAAGGGAAAAACACAGAGACTTCAGACTTAGATAGGTAAGCATTTGGCCAATACCTCTGCTGCACGCTGTACACTGGAGCTTGGAATGGTGCTTATGTTCTGCATGTTTTATGCCCTTTTATCAAAAGCAATGACACCTACTTTGCAAGGTCATACATTTCTTTGGTTCTTTTTTTCTTCACTTAGTCATTCAGGAAAAAGCAGAAGAAAGCCTCTGATCTGCCAAGGCAAGAAGAGTTCAGTATAGCAGGCTAGGGAGAAGAGGCACTTGGCAGATAACATTTGAGGACACACTTTGAGTCATAAAGGCCGTAGCTGATATTCATAATCACTGATTGCATGCCAGGCATTATTCTTAGCTTTTTACATATTTACTGAAATATTTCATTTCAGTTAACAGTCAAAAAAAAAAAAAAAAAAAGAAGCCTTCGAGGTAAGTGTAATTGTTATTTTGAAGAGCTGGGAATTGAGGCAAGAAAAAGAATTTTAGCACAGGTGGATTGATTCTTAACCCCTGGGTTTAATGGCTATGCTACATTGTCAAGAACAAGTTCAGAGGTCCGTAATACGCACTGAGGAACATGAACTTGTAACGAAAAATAGAAGCAGCAATGCTTGCAAAAGCTTCAAAGGGAAGACAGGTCAGAGAATCACAAGTGAGCATAGAGCAGCCAAGAGAAAAAGAGAACAGAGATTTCACCTGTGCTTATGAAAATATATTTACTACACTGCTAGAGAAGATTGATTTAAATTGTGTATTTTAAAATTGTAACATATATACTTGAAAATAGCTGGTGGTTATACATGGCTGTGCTCATTGTTTACAGTGGTTATTCTTAGGGTGAAAAAGTTTCTTCCAAGAGAATTATAAGGATATAAAATGTCATGTGTCTTTTCTAGGCTGTGGGAATAGAGCAAGAGATAGTGACTGTGGCCTTTTAGATGACCTTTCAGTCATCTTTATTGCACAGACAAAACTTTATGCTTTGGAATTTGACAGGTTCTCAAAAGGGTAATAGGGCCCCAGGTTCTCTACAGCCATTGCTTCCCAACTGGAAAAGCAAGAGGGATTGAGGGATGGAGCATGACCTGAATTGCATGCTTAAGATTGAGTGTCTATTTCTCCCCATGTTCAAGCGTAGTTCTGGATATCCTGAGGTACATAAACACACTCTGTTTACCTATCCTTACCAAAATACAAGCTCTGGGGTTCAGAACCCACTTCATTGGTCCAAAGTACTACATCCTTACAAGCATTAGGTGTGGAAGAGGTGTCCTAAATAAAGTTTAAAGGAAGCTGAAATGCCATCTTTCTTGTTTCATTTCTTTTGCTTGCTTGCTCTTTCTTCGGTCTTCTGAGACAGGATCTTATTCTGTAGTCCCAAATCCCCTGACCCTCACTATATATACCAGGCTGGTTTCGAACTAGTAACAATCGGTTCCCTGGTACCCAGATCACCTGTGGTATGAGCTGCCATGCCCAGGTTTTCTTTAAGCTAAATGGTTTTATTAACCATTTTTATACAACATAGTTTTCTCCTGCATTATGTCATATAACTTTCTAACAAATAGAATTTGACTAAGTGAATAGTGGAACAGCAAATCTGAAAATACAACGGTGAAGGAATGTTGAGTTATCTTGAACGTTCAGAGGGAGGTTCTGTGTTTCTCAGCTTCAGCATGTTTTAGTGAGTTAAGGTGGACAGACATGCTATGGATAAATATTGTATTCTGTGTCCACTCAGACATCAATTTCTTCTATTGCCAGACATCCATATAGGCATACTAAAATTGTCACCACTGGGGCATGTGTGTGTGTGTGTGTGTGTGTGTGTGTGTGTGTGTTACAATGACAGACTCTTAAAGACTGAATGGTTTTTGTTCCTTAAAATGTACAGTTAATGTTCTACTCTCCCAGGTGAAAGCACTTGTGGTGGGTGGAGGTTGAGGGAGATTGTTTGGTTTACGTTAAGTCAGGAGGGCAGGGCTCCCATTGCTGGATAACTGTGTCTGTAACAAGATGAAAGACTCCTCCTTGCTCTCTGGCCCTCTTCCTACTCCCCCTCTCTCTGTCTTTCTCTGTCTCTCTCTCTTTCTCACTAACTCTCTGCCTCTCTCTTTCCTCCCTTCCTTTCCTTTTTCTCTTCTCCTTCTCTTTATCGCTCCCTTTCCTTCTGCTTCCCCCTTTGCTTATCTCCTCTATACAGACTCAACCATGTGAAAAGAGACACAGAGCCCTGCTGTGTAAATTGAGAGGGCCATCCCTGGGTCAAGTCTGTCCAAAAAAAAGAACCTAGGCTCTATGGAGAATACTTCTCTGCTCTTGAAAGGACTGCCTGTGCTGGTGGATGACAATAGCCTGCTTTGCTTCATTCAAGTGGCTACAACACCATGCCATAAACTAGTTACTTTATAAACTGTATAAACTACCAACACTCATTTCTCACGGGAAATCTGGAGGCTTTCTGAAGTTCAAGGTCCCAGTAGAGTGTTCAGCTCCTACAGATGGCGTTTTCTTTTTATGTCCATACTCAGTGGAGCACTGAAGCTCTCTGGAGCCTCTATTTTTATAACACTCATTCTATAAATGAGGGCTCTGGTTCTCATGACTTTGGATCCCAAGTCTTACATCTCCTAATACCATTACACTCATGACTCATTAAAAAATATGAAGTTTGGAGGCATAGAAGTAATTCATATCCTGACATGTCTAGAGCTAAAATAATGCTCTTATCTCTCTGTGACAATAACCCCAGTAATAGTCTTTCCTATGTAGCCAATTTAGCTATGACAAGACAATTTTACATGTGTACACATTAAAATATAAACCTTGCCTTCACAGTCCCCTTCTGGGTTTAGAAATACCTACCATGCACCCACTAACCTGTTTCTAAAGTTGCTTCTTTTGAGCCACTTTCTATTATTTTCAGAGCATTAAAAGAAAATACACTTAAAACTTTTCTTAGAGCTTTTCCTGGGCACTGGGGATGTAGCTCAGTTGGTGGAGCATTTGTCAAGTGAGTGCTTGGTCCTGTATTCAAGCCCCTGAGTACCATCAAAATAGAAAAGGAAAGAAATAAAGGTTTTACATGAATGTGTTTTGAGATGAATTCTTTTTTCTGTTTTGTAAGTGGGCGAGTTGTTCAGATATAAAGTTGTTATGCCTGATGGATTTTCAGATATGAATTGACATTATATTGATCTAATACAGTCTCCTTGGGGTTTACTTTTTACTCTTTATATTGGCATCCCTGGGGTCTAGAGTTTATAGTGTAAATTTATATAATTTTTCTTAAAATGATATTATTTATGTATATTGTACTTCCAATCACCCCTTCCCACAAATGACAGCTCTAGATCACAGATATTTATGACTTTTAAATGCTGCCTACATTTTTAATGGTCACAAAACTCAAGAGACTATTTCAGGACAAATGAACATGGATTAAGTTTCCGTTTCATTGTCCGCGTGTAAAGCCTTATTTGAACCCCCTGCTGCGCTTCCCCATTCACATTTGTCTATGGCTGATTTCACTCTAGAGCTGCCTGTTGTCTAATTGATACAGAGATGATAGACTGTAAGCCTAAACCGTTCACTGTATGGTAGGCATCGTGTTCGCTAACCCTTGTTTTTAAGGCTAGAAGAGAATGGAGAAAACATATTTTATATTTACTTTCAATTTAGACGTTTGTGGAGCTTTATCTTCAGCCTTCATATTCCAAATGCACCTGCCACTGAAGGTCTTCCCGCCCTCTACCTATGTGCAGGAGCCGACTACTGTTGCTTGTTGCTTGACCCTTACTGGCCTTACTTAGTCTAGGCAAGGCTCTGTACGTTGGGTCTCACCCTTGGACTTTACTAACTCTGCTTCTGCGGCTGCTCAGGTTCAATTCACCTTTGAACTGCAGAGAGTCTCATGTAGGGTAGTTCATGCCCCTTCCTCCTGGCAGGAGACCTCTCAGCATTGGCATGAGATCCTGGAAGTAGGGCAGTGTTCTGCTTCCTTCCTCCCATCTCACCCCCGCTCCCCCAGGGCCAAGCGTTTCTCTCTCTCTTTCTGGTGGCAGGGCACGCTCAGCTCATAGGTTGCCTTCTCCTGATGCACCTTTCTCTCTGTGGTGTAAATTCATGGTAAAGAGTCTTTGAGACCTTGCACTTTCAGAGATGAGATGCTATACTATCAGCTGGCTAACATTAGGATCTTTTTCACTTTTTCTTTGTTTGTTTGTTTGTTTTTTAAGATGCTGATATTTTCTTGCCTAATTTCTATCGCCCCAGAGTGTCATTCTCCCAAATTGTGCCATGGTCTCACACTCAGTTCCATGTCTGCAATGAAGGGGTTGCTGTAGTCCATAGTACTACTATTTTGAAAACTTAGCCCATCCTCTGTAAGCCATGATTTAGCCACAACTTGTAGCATTAGAACCTGTGCTCCTAGCTGAGAAGACAGACTGATAGCATTTTTAATTTTGGTCTTTGTTTCCACATCTGAGCCACTATTTTGCTATGCAGACTATGCTGTTTCTGTTATTCTATCATTCCTATGCTAGGGGAGAAAGGAGGGGCTGCTCTCAACGTCCACTTGGCTATCCTGGTTTCTGGGACGTATGTCCTGCAACCAGACTTCACCAAAAATGTTCTCACAGCTAAAGTATCTATACACACGAGGTGGACAGAGAACACTAACGAGAGTCAGTGCCTGGGAAAACAACATACGGATGAGCCTAGGCACAGACAGAGCCAACAGAAGTTCAGAGTGACGACTGTTGAAAAATGCAAAGTCAGAGACATAAATATACGTACGACTAAAAATACATACTATCAAAAATAGAAGGTGTAAAGTAAGTACATAAAAATTGAAGTAATAACAGACAAGATTGAAAAAGGGCACATGAGAGCATGTGACGGCACACATGTGCACTCAAATGTGCCAACATGCATACTTTCCACACATACACACACAGGAAAAGAATGCTAAAGGACTTTTTAGATATGAAGTTAAATTTTCTGTTAAACTTTTAGAAACTTCAAAGTGTCTCCCCTAGCTAGCAAGGCCTTCTTTCCCAGAACCAGGCACACTTAAGTAAGGCTGTGTTCTAGCCTAATTTTTGAAATGACTTGACATTAAACAGAAGCTCCTGTGACTTGAGTTTTGAAACAGCATGAGTCGTGGTCAGCTGTCATTTCTCTGAGACTGAGGTCTATTCATGACGTCCCTTCCATCAGAACCTTCAGTGTCCTCCCAGAATCCACCATTCCTAACATAGCCATGCTGCGAGCTTTTCCTCCAGCTGGGTGGTAGGTCTTTCCTTGGCCTCCCTTGTCTTCAATTGTTTACACCAGCATTTTTAGTTCTTTTCACTTACAAAAATACTCTTCTCTCTATGAATTTGCTGCTGTCCTGCTTAGGACATCTTTTCTTCAGAAAATGCCTCATCCTGTGGTTCATTCTGTCTATCCTGAGATGTCATCTCTCCAAAAGTGTTTTCTATCCTATGCAAAGCTGTATCTTCCCCATCAACCTTACTGCCTATTACAGATTAATTTGTTTCTTAAATTATTATTAATTGATTGCATTAGTTTCTCTCTCACTTTGTGACAGTATACCCATCAAAAGCAGCTTAAGGAAGTAAAAGGTTTTTTTGTCTCTATCTTTGTGGTAAATTTCTATTAGTAGGAGCTTAAGACAGCTGGTGATGGTGGAGCTGCAATCAGTAAGCAAAGGACAACGACTGTTTCCATTCAACTCGTTTTATCTTTTTCACTCAGTCCAGGGACCCAGCCCAGAGAATGGTACTGCCCACAGTTAGAACAGCTCTTCCTACCTCATGTAACATATTCAAGAGAATTCCTCAGCAATGCCCAGGGCTCACCTAATTAGATGAGCCCTTACAGATATTCCCACAATGCCCAGGGCTCACCTAATTTAGATAAGCCCTTACAGGTATTCCCATAAGCTCGTTTTCTAGTTGATTCTAGATCTTGTCAAGTTGACAATCATTAATGATTACATTTTATTCATAGCGAGTCTTTGCTCTCTATTACTTTTATTCCAAATGACAAGACAACCATCTGGCATACTGTGGATGTTTAATAAATATCTACTGAACCAATAAACATGACCTGGGCATTGTAGTTCTTGTTTAAGGGAAGGGTCCATCTCCATCACCCCTCGAGTCATCATCCTCCCTTTTATTTGTAGAAAATTCCAACCTGTCTCCTTAGCGTTTAGATCTCAAGCTTAGAGAATCAGAACTTCCTGCCCCATGCTTCCATTGCCACTCTGTGTACCCTCTAAGACACTCTTGTAAATTCATTCAATCACCCTTCAAGAAATAATGAGATTCCACCATACTGAAGTGCTTGTTTTGGACTGTAGTGTTGTAAGAGCAGTCGTGACTGCTGAATCTGTTTCCTTGTGGGGTTTAGTGAGAGACTGACAGCAATGATTAGCACATCTACACCCAGTACTGAACTTCATCTCTTTATTAGTGGTCTGAAAGAATGATAAGAGATGAAGAAAATGGGAGAGTGTAAAGGAGTTGCTGTCAAGGTCAAGACTTGCTATTTGAAACACTTTACATTCTTCTCTCAGATACTGAACGATGTAAGAGATTTTGTGGAAGAATTACATGATGCAACTGATGCTTGCATAAGCTCACTCTTATGTGTGGGAGACAAGGTCAAGCATGGGCAGAGAAAAAAGTTGGGAGAACTGTGCTGTGTTAGAGAGGATGGTAATGGGACCAAGGCAGTAGTAGAAAGAATAGTGTCATTGGTTAAATTCAGATTCTATTCAGAAGACTAAGTTAGCATGATTGAAAAGAAGAGTAGAGGTAGAATGTAGAAAACAAGATAGTCCCTGGTACCTTGGGTGTCTGGTCTGAGACTCTAAAAGAACGAAAGGTAAACTTCCAGCCTGGAAATAATGTGGGTAGGCAGTGGCTAGAGCATTCAGTAAGATACATTTTGGACATGCTGAGATATCTATAAAATATCAAATGAAGAGTTCATCTTAGCAGATCTTCATTCTGGAACCCAGAGAGGCTGTCCAGAATGAAGATGTAAATATGGGAATTATCAACATGTAGATGACATTTAAAACCATCTGGAGAATGAGAAGATATAAAATTTGAGAGTTTATTTCTGAGCAGTTCAAATATGTTTAAATTGAGAAGACTGGCCAGTGGGAAAGCCAAAAGAAATGAAACACATGTGTGTTTTAAAGAGGTGGGAAAGATCATGTGTGTACAGTACCAATGGGTGAGGAATGGTGCCAACTGGGAATTGACCATTGATCTTGCAGTGTGGAGATTATTGATGAGCCTGCCATCTCCTTAATTAGTTGAAAGCGTACATAGGGACTTCACTGGTGTGAGCTACCAAGAGTTGGGAAACCCCCCCCAACATGAAAAAAATGAATAAGTTCTTAGAATATGCCCTTTATGAAGACTAGAAAACAAAGACGTCAGCTAGATGAAAAATAATGTTCAACCAGTTTGATATTCCTATCTGTAGTACTGGTAAGAACTAGATGGTTTGCTAACAGCTATGTCTGCCTTCTTGACTATTTTGTAACTAGTACCACACACACCCCAAAGTGGAGACTCAGTTACATAAACTTGGAGAAATAAATATCACTTCAGTTAAAATTATGACAGAATGATTATTTATGAGATAGTTTCCTTTACATTTTCACACACACACACACACACACACACACACACACACACACACACACATATATTCGTTAACAGACCATAAGATTTTTCTGTAATTAGTCATCAGTTCTCCATCTGATCCTGTTACATAAGTCCTATACGCCACAATTATTTTAGAAAAACATGCAATATGAAAAATTAATTCAGTAAAAATATTCAAGGAAAATAGCTATTGAAGTTTTAAAAATCATAGATAAGTAAAAGGAACATGTTTCTCTTTGCCAGAGTAGGATTTGATTCAAATCTTCGCAGCATCTCGACCTGTTTATTAAAACAGCTTGCCCAGAGCTCATAGCAATGCGTACAAAGTTTCTCCCATTACTGAGTGATGATAACCATTGACTTACTGGAGAACATTTGTACAGTATGAGCCTGGGAAGTTGTAGAATAATGCTAAGCATGACATCTGGGAAGCTGTAGACATGACTGAAATAAGGACACACATGGTGGAACATGGATTAATGGTACATGTGTGTGATTAACTCTCTTTGAGGGAAATTAGGTGCTACCACATGTTGATCGGGGAGTGAAATATTCAGAGATATATATTTACTAGTTGATTTGAACATTACTTGTAAATTGTATATAGAGCATCGATGTTTTACAAAAATTACTCTGGGAGATTTTGTTGAAGCAACATCATTGAGCAAAACATCTTTAATAAAATTAATTAAAAATAATTATTTTTCTTAAGTCAACAGACATGTCTTTACCTAATGATATACTTTTAAGATTTTCAGATTGTATTAAGTATGCAGACAGTGTAACACTTTGTTTAACGAACTTGATTTTTTTTTTTTTTTGAATTATCAGTGATTTAGTCCATATTCCTGTGGTATCCAGAGGACCTGGTCAGATTTTGAGAAGTTATAAGAATCAGACAGAATGATGAGCTGTTAATTGGATGTGAGACCGACTAATTAATGATGGAAATCAGGACAGAAAAATGTTAAAAGAAACATGTTGATCCATGAAGTCGAGGAGATCAGCTCGGTACTTAGTGAACTCTTGAAGCTGGGCATCAATTGTTGGGCTTTTTGCATAGCAAAATTATTCAAGACTGAAATAAAAGGTTAGAAGCATACATAGCACATAGTATGCATTGATGGAAAAAATAACCAATATAAAGCTTACCTTAGGGATCTTGAGAAGTCATAGCTCTACATTCTTTACCTATATGTAAGGACTTTGGGTCTCCTGGGCATCATTTTTAGTATTCAGATCAAAGCATATTTTTTTAAAAATGCCAAGTGAAGAATGTTTTTCTGTTTAGGAAATCATTGTGCCAACAGCAGCAGAGTGGAATACCTCCCCCTAAACTTGTGGCATACTGAGAGTACGTGCATAGTCAGTGTATAGAACAACGCAGGGCTTCTCTCTGTTTTAGCCTTCTCTTCCATCCTGTGCTAATTACATGGCAATCCTCAGAGTAAACACCTGAATTACAGTTCTAACTTCCCTCCCCTTCTCTCCTCTACATTCTCAGGGTTCACTCCGTGCCCTGCCCAACGCAAAGCAGCATGTATGTATTTTTCAGAGCAGTACTTGTCAGCAACTGCAGGTGTGGGCAAGTGAAGGACTTATAGAGTGGCTGAAAGGTTGGCGTGCAGTCGTCAGAAATTAAATACTTTTAAAATTCAAAAAAGAAACTGAGATTAAATAAAACACGCCACACAATGTCCTTTGCTGTATTTAAATCCACTGCATAATTATGCCTACCTGCATCTATGTTCAGAAAACACATGTCGCAAACCATGCAGACACATTTTCAAGGTCAGAGTGTGGAGTTTGGAAGAGAAATATGCAGCCAGACGGTAAGCTCATAGGAAAATTAAGTCAGCCAGCTTCCCCCAGATGGTCACCTTTATACTGTGTTTTGTAGCTTGTGAATTAGGCACCTGTGTTTTCTTCAAGGCACTCGCTGCCAGGTGAATCCTTTCATTTGTCATTATAATTGCAAAGAAAAATAATAAATCCTGGTGCTGCTTTTCCTCCAAGACACCTTTCTTTCTAAAACACTCATGTGTTTTTTTAGTTTTGCTTGGGATGAAATTAATATTTTAGAGTCCCTTAAATGGTTGTTTACGTTTTACAGTTTATTAACTGATTTGATCAAAGCACAGACCTAGTGACTAAATCTATGCCAATTGTTTTATTTTGCCCTTTTTAAGGACTGGCTTGAGTAATCTCAGACTTTCTCCATTTTAAGTGTGGTATTTACAGATTTTTTAAAGGTTTTATTAGTAGTGATAAGAATAGCTATGTGGACTTCAAATCTACCAGGTTTAAATGGTTTCTTTGAATGCAGTCATGCAGACATTGCACTGGGTATTTCTCCCCTCCCCCACCTCCATACATGTGTAGAACCTACTGCCTTTTATATAAACAACGTGGGAAGCAGTGTGCATTTCTTAGTCTATGCTTTGTGCTTTCAGGCTCTTCTGGCATTTGAGTTGGCATTCCATTATTGAAATGTCAGATAAAGACAGGAAGCCACCCCTCCCATCAGGGTTTAATAAACCAGCACAATGACTTCCTCTTTCTTTTGCATTATGTGAATTAATAAGTACTGACACATGACGCATGTAGGAAAGAAGAGATTCCTAAGGGAGACATATTCCTTCTTCCTAATCTGTTAAGAATTCCCTTAATAATCGTAGCAGGATGATCAGCGCATTCATGACGTGTGATAGATCATGTGTACCCCAGTGTAGATATTCAGTTTGTGTTCCATAAAAGATAAGAATAGTGAATTACGACAGGAATTGTTTATGTTAATGCCACTTAAAAACAAATGCCTTTCAAATGAAATTTGTTTATACATGAGTAATTTGTCTTGTATTTTAAAATGAATGAAATACTGGGATCTTAGTTATCTTGTTCAAAAGATGAAACAAAGCTAAGCCAGTTTTAATCTTCTCCCAGACAGAATAAAACCAAGCTATTTATTATAAGTTCAAAACTTCATTGAACGAGCCACTGTAAGTCCGTTGCACTTGCCTCTTTATTTTGAGTGAATTAGAACCAAATGGCTCATAAATTTGAAAAGATACAAATGTAAGTTTAACAGAATCTAGTGGTTCATAAGTTGAGCTTTTTCTTCATCAACTAAAAAAAAACCAAAAAAACATGAAATTACTTTACAGTAGAATAGGAGGCACCTGTTTTTACTTCTAAATACTTTGTATCTAAAATGTAAAATTAACTCCTCAATCTTGCTGTCTTCCTCATTTCCACCCATGAATCTCCTGACACTTTCTTAAATTTATATTTATAAATTCTTCTGATACATTTTCATGGCTACCAAGATTGAATTATTATTACAGAGTCACAGAAAAAAATATTGAACAGCCCACAGTGATTAGTACCAGACGAGAGAAGCCCTCAAAATATTGCTTCCATTCTCTGAAAAAGTCTTTTCTTTTTTAACTCATTTTTTATAATGACTTGAAGCTAAGTCATAAAGAAAATTAAAGTATACTCTCAGTTACTGTTCTCATGGAGTTTAATAACTAGAAGATGTTATTCATCAAATAATAATGACTGCAAATGTTAAATTACAGCAATGATAGTATGTGAAAGCAAAGATAAGTTGTATCAGAAGAGAATTATGCACCCAGTGCATTGAATGCATTAAGTATTCACTGGTAGATTGCTAATATCAGTTGGCTGGATTTATAAAAGTAAAACCAAATCATAGAGATAACATGGGGAATTAGCCCAACGACAGACCTGGAAAAAGTGTTATCTTTCTTAAGATCTGAAGTATAAGCAATTGTTTCATGGTTTAAAAAAGCATTGGAAAGAATGTTTAAGACAAAATTCAAAATAAAATATGACCAGATAGTAAAGGCAAAGACCAAGTTATAAGGTGTTAAAGAAGCTCATGGTACCAGGAGAAGTTGGAGTGGCAGACAATGTCTAGAAAGGACTTACTTTATACATTAAAAAAGAAGTTTAGCCTCATTACAAAATGGAAATAATAATGGGGGGAAATAATGTTCACAAGAAGAGTATTTTGTATAGAAGAGAGATTCTAATATGAGCGAAAAGAAAATAAAAAGTTAGAAAACTCAGTTATACAGGCAAGTGAGAAGGAGTACGAAAGAAAGAATGAGGAAGATAAATAATTGGTGGGCTGACAAACATCCCAAACAATGGTAAAATGTATAAGGATGTGATTGGGTCAGTCCATGAGATACACATGGTGTTTCTGGTTTCCATATCTAGCTCCTGAGAAAGGTTACTCTTCAAGGGATAAATCTGAAAGTCAAACCAAACAAACAAACAAACAAAACGCAAAAACCAAAACAAAACCACAACCAACGACAACAAAAACCTAGAGGAAGAGTATGTTCAAGCTTTAAAAATTAAATTTTGTTGTAGGTTAAAAAAATTATATATCAACTGAGTTTGGACAATTCCATGGTCAACAGTTCTCTATGTTTTGAACATCTTGTGAATTCCTATAATGATCTCCGTCTTCAGTAAAAAAAAAAAAAAAAAAAAAAAGAAGTATCTTTGATAAGAGTTCAAAGCTATGCTTATCTATGGGAATAAAGATAACAATGCAGTTGAGAATTAAACTGGCTTAGGAAACTAGGAAAGTGTGGTCCATGACCTTACCAGCCAACATAGATGGTTAGATTTGCAGTACCAGGCATAAATCCCAGCCTAATCATCAAGTCTGAAGTCAATTAGATGAATGTTGGTTGCCCCAAGCTATAACTGCCACTATTACATATTTGGGGATGTATTGTCTTGTTGGTCATTGTTGTGGTTCACAGGCCATAAACCCTAAATATAAGGCTCAGGGGACATCATGGATGAGGAAGACTAAAGATTAAGAGCCAGAGGATCAAGATATCTGTGGCAGCATAGCATCATTTGTACATTGCATGAAGCTGCATACTTGATAACTCAGTAGTATGGTTGCCTAAAGAAGAGCAGCACAATAATGCCACCAGTTGACAGGCCAATGTTGATAGGGAAAACTCTCACAAGGCTCCACCCTTAAATGAAGAGCTCCAGGCAACTAACAGCTGCTAAGAGGTAGAATTAGCCCCTTGACAGATTATCCCCTCCCAAGTGCTCAGCCCATGTACATATGAGCAAGACTAAATAAATAGACTCAGCAGGTTGTATTTGATACACACAGAGACACAGACAAACAGAGAGAGAGAGAGAAAGAGAGAGAGAGAGAGAGAGAGAGAGATGTGCACATGCACACATACTAGTAAAGAGTATTGAGAGTAAGAGAAAAGGGGGGAGGTCATAAATTGGGGATGGGAGGAATTAAGGAGGGATATAGACGGTTGAAGTAATACAAATCAATACGTATAAAATTCTCAAAAAGTGTAACTTAACAAGTCGAATTTCAAGTGCAGTTACTGGTTGAAGAACTCTTCCACGGTTTGCTGTGAGTGTCATTTGAATTGGATGTTTATAGTGGAGTATATATTATATACATAACATAAAAATATTGGCTATAAAAACCTTTCTATAAAATGTGACCTCAGATGACAGGTGACGGTCTTTATACAAAAGGCAGAGTGAATCCCAGAGAACATCTTTTGAGGCAATGGAGAAAGCTCGGGCAGAGTAGTAACAATGAGATATCATGTTAAGTGATTCAGGATAATGAGATAGACAGGTCTGAAAAGGTAGAAAGATCTATCCACACAGGAGATTCTGAAGATGGGTCTGAATTGATTCACCTTATACTTTTACACGTTCTTATGTTAGTCAGATCTCTGTTCCTGTAGAAAAATAATTGAGCTGATAAATCTATAAGCAAAGTTTATTTGGCTCACAGTTTAGAAGATTTCAGTCATAACCGGTTTTCTCAAATATCTTGAGATTATGTCAGGGAACATCAGAACAGTGGAGCAGCAGCAGAGGAGGTCCATCCACTGAGAGAAAAGGAACAGGAAGAGACTGAATTCCACCATCTGCCTTGAAGGCATGCTTTCCTCAGTGATCTGTCTCCTGTTACTAAGACCCATGCCTTAAAGATTCTACCTCCGTGTAACACTACTAACTAGGGACAGAGCAGTTAACACATGGCCTTCCTTAGAGGAGCACTTATCAATGTCAATGTTTTAGAAACAGATATTGACTTAAAATAGTCATATTCACTATTATACTCTACAGCAAAAACTTAAGAGATTGGAAAAATTAAATTACCCAGAGGAAGGAAAGAGAAAGCCTGAAAACATAATAGGGGACATTTGAACAAACTTTTGAGAATAACTGATTATTTATAGTAAATAAAAACTGATTTGATAGACACAGAAATGTGGTCATTCAAAGGATAGATTATTTTTTACTTTCAAAAACTAATGGATCTTTATTTTAAAACATTCACCTCTATACACACAAATGTGTTACTGCTTGATGGTGAATTAGTAAATTCTATTAAATATGCAAGTAACAAATATTATCAAGTTAACAAAAAGTCTACCTAAAATACTTCAAGATTCTTCCAACACTTTAATAGTAGAGAGTTATCCTGAGTCTGAAACCAGACAAAATTAATATAAAAAAAGGAATCAAACTAAGTATTTCCCATGGATATGAATGAGTAAATGCTTAACAAAATGTTATCACAGAGAATCCAGCAAAAAAGATATACCTAGACACAACCATGAATAGAAGGTAATATATATCATGTGAGCCAATCATAGAAAATCAGACATGCCTTATATCTGTCCATTAATTTAAATGATTCACTAACACAAAAATATGTCCAAAAAAAGATTTGCCAGTGCTGGAGAGAATGGAGGGTAAGACCCATGGATACTCTTCTAGGAGACTGGGGTTCAAGTCCCAGCACCCAACAGGCAACTCACAGCCATCTGTCATTCAAGTCCCAGGGGATGCAGCACCATCTTCTGGCCTCCGTTAAGGCCATGCATGTGTGTGATGCACCGTCACCCATGTAGACAAAACATGCATACACATAAACGAATAAAATATTATTAAAAAATTAATAGAAAGCATTTGCCTAAATTCCACTACCATTTGTGGTATAGACACTTAGCAAATTAAGAATAAATCTCCTTCAAATTAATAAGAGACCTTATATAAAGCTACACCAGATGTTTTACTTACTAGGAAAGGGCTGACTTCCTCCCTCTTGTACACAAGTAAAACGTATGTGCTCTTATTACATTGATTCAACATTTCTCAAGAAGTCCTCATCAACGTGGCAAGATACAAACAATGAATACTGCTATAGTCATATATCAGTGTCATCCAATTGTCCAATTGTCATCAGAGAAGCTTCATCCAGCAACTGATAGAAACAGATGCAGAGACCCACAGCCAAACATTAGGTAGAGCCCAGGGAATCCTGGGGAAGAGAGGAAGTATTAAAGGAACCAGAGGGATCAAGGACACCACAAGACAAACCACAGAATCAATCAACCTGGGCCCACAGGGGCTCAAAGAGATTGAACTGGTAACCAAAGAGACTGCTTGGGTCAGGCCTAGGGTCTCTGCATGTATTTGTATAGGTTGGTCTTTGTGTGAGACTCCTAACAGTGGCAGCAGGGCTATCTCTGACTCTTTTACCTGCTTGCATGACCCCTTTCCTCCACTGGATTACCTATCCAGCCTTACTAGGAGGAGAGGTGCCTAGTTTTACTGCCAGTTGATACACCATGTTTGGTTATTATCCTTGGGAGCCCTGCCCTTTTCTGAAGAAAAAGGGAGAAGGAGTGAATAGGTGGTCCAGAGTGAAGGTTGGGGAAGAGCTAGGAGGGGAGAAATGGCAATCAGGATATAATATCAGAGAAGAATGAATTTAAAATATTAAAAAGCAGTGAAATAATTGATCTGCAGCTATGAATGGAAGTAAACTTTATACCTGCACAGTGTTTCTCTACATAGAAAATCCTGTAAAAGCAATAAAACTACAAAACCCTCACCCCTCCTCAAGGAAAAAATCTCTTTGCAACAGACCAAGCCTATTACAGAAAAACCACAGTCAAACAAATTGCAGTTGTGTGGCCCAGTCCCAACGGGTTCATCTACAACACAACTGCCCGAAGGGCTTGGGAAACCTCATAGAAGAACATAGAGGTTGTTAAAGCAATAAGATCCGGGACTTTGCTGTGAGCTTGTCTCTCCTAGGAAGCTGCATCCATGATGCCACAGAAATGTGACTGTCTAAACATGAACTGAACAGTGACACACCAACAGACGTGCTAATGAGGACGAGGGGACACTCTTGAGTATTCTCTTCTACACAAAGAGCTAAATACTAAAGGTTGGAGAAACCAACTGGTTATTTAATACCAAATGGTCAGCCCTGAAAAAATAAGCATACAACTAGCATTATGCAGAGTAAGTCAATTTATGCATTTAGGAAGATCTTCCTACACATAAGCTTGTGTGTGTGTGTGTGTGTGTGTGTGTGTGTGTGTGTGTGTGTGTACGCACACACACCAAAAATTAATGAAAGAGGAGTCCATGAATTTGAAAAGAGGAAGGAGGGATATATGGAAAGCTTTGGATAGAGGAAAGGAAGGGGCAAATGATATAATACAATCTCAAAAAATAAAAGAAATAAAATCCACTATAAAAACTATGGCTGGAGAGATAAGTCAGTGGGCAAACTTTTTGCCATGAATCCTGGCTAGCTTTATGTCAACTTGACACAAATTATAGTCATCAAAAACTAGGGAGCCTCAACTGAGAAAACTGTTGACATAAGCTTGGGCAGAAGGCAAACCTGTTGGTTATTTTCTTAATTAACGATTGACTGGAGAGGGCCCAGCCCACTGTGAGTGGGCTGATGGTCCAGGATTCTATAAGAGGACCTTATTCTAAAAGCAGGTTGAGCAAGCCATGAGGGACAAACCAGTGAGCAGCACTCCTCCATGGCCATCGGGTATTCCCTGCTCCAGCTCCTGTCTGGACTTCATCTAAAGATGAGCAGCACCATGGAAGCATAAGCTAAATAAACCCTTTCCTCGCCAATTTGCTTTTGGTCACCGGGGGGTTTTTCACATCAATGTTGCATGTATGAGAACCTGAGTTTACAGGTCCCAGACATGCAGAGGTGAGCATGTTAGTGCAATCTGTTGTTTCCACAGTCCTTTGACAAGTAAGGAGGTAGAGACAGGAGAAGCCCTGGAAGTTTATAGAACAGCTAGCCTGGTGTACCAGAGACAATCCCCAGGAGGCACTGTTGCAAACAAAGTGAAAGCAATATTCTCGGATCGGTCTCTGTCTCCTACACTCATACGGTAGCATGCACATGTCCAAAATCAAGCACATGCACACACATGCATGCATGAACACACATACATGCACACACACACACACACACACACACACACACACACGCAGGGAAGACTCGAAGGAAAAGTCTAGAGAAAATGTTTCCAAAACACATCTGATAAGTGATTTCTATTATGAATATATAAATAACTCTTAAGGTTCAGTAATAAAAGAAACTAAACCAATCTTGAAGCTGAACCAAGATTTGAGTAGGCACTTTGCTTTAAAAAAAAAAAAAATGCACATGGACTAAGCATATGAGATGTTCAACCATTAGTGTTCAAGGAGAAAGCAAATTAAAATGGCGCCTAGATATTCCTATTCAAAATTTAAAGGTCTCATTTATATGTATGAGCTAAGGAGGTAAACTTTACATTATTACTCTCATGAGTGTAATATAAAAATGGCTCATCTCTCGTGGTCGAGCATTATTTCTAGTCTCAATGCCTGAAGTCTTCTCTCCTGAGTAATTGTTTTTCATTCATAGTCAATGTTGATGTTCCCCTAAATATCTCTGTGTTCAGAACCTCAGGTAAATTACATTCTATCCTTTGACATTAGATTTTTAAATGTAAAAGGTAAGGCCAGGAAGGTAAGAAGTATCACAACTTTCTGATACTAGCTCATTCCTTGAAAACATGGATGGTTTTTAATAAAAGTAACATCTTTCATTTATATTTGATCTATGAACTAATGCAACCATACAGATGTGTAGATAGCTCATAGGATACATTTCTTATTAAATTTTGTACTCTAAAAATAGGACTCTGTGAGACTAGAAAGATGGCTCAGTGTTTCAATGGCTCAAGGGCTCCTGCGTTGCCTGGTTGGTAGCAAATTCACACAGCCTGTTCAGTATCCTGAGGTTTAGCCCTGATCATTAGCTGGGCACCGTCTGTTTCAAATGCAGCCCTAAAGCACAGGCAGCCCAAGCAACTGTAAACAAATGTGACCACTCAAAGTGAAAAGTATCTGCATAGCAAAGGCAACAAGCAACAGTGTGAAGAGAAAAATGCATGGTGTGAAGAGAACATATTCACAAGCCCTGTGTCTGATAAGGAGTTAGTAACCAAAATAGGTCGGAACTCGCTTGGTGAAAGTTAATTCAATTTAGAAACAGTCCAAGTGCTGGGAGAGGAGACAAAGTCAAAGGACCCAAAGGGATGGAGATTCCTTAAGAGAAAAGACATAAATGCCCAAAGAGGATATGGACAAAATGCCCCATTTCTCCAGTTATCAGCAAAGTACATAGTGAATCCAGATGATGTATCATCTAGAATGGCTGTTATGGGAAATATGAAAGATCGTGGGTATTGGGAGGATATAGAAGTTAAGAAAATGCTTGTAGGCTGTTGGGGGGAATGCCAATTAATATATCAGTTGCAGGAAATGATGTGCAGAGTTCTCAGAAGGTTAAAAACAGAGCTAGAATATAATCCAGCCATCCCAGCACTGTGCGTACATACATCCACCGGAAATGACATTGGTATGTTGAAGACAGACCTACACTCTTGTGCTCACTCTAGCAGCACTCAGCATTCCTATCGTCTGCACTCAACCTAACTGCCCATAAGATAAATGAATAAAGGAAATAGGCTCTCTATATAGTGTAACACTGCTGAGCCTTTAAGAAAGAAGAAATTCATTCAGCTCTCTAACACAGATAAGCAGTATATTATACAAAATGAAACAGGCACAGAAAACGGCACTATATTATCTCACTGACTTGTCAAAACTAGAAGTTGAGCATACAGAAACAGAGACTAGAATGATTATTTCCAGGGGAGGTGAAGATCCGTATGTATTTCACACATCGTGGTCAGAGGGTACAAAATATCAGAAGAGAATCATAATGAACTCAAGAGACCAATTGTACAAAATTATTGAAATTTCATTTAAATGTTCTCACCACAAAATTAGCTTGTTACCAGGCATATGTTAACAGGCTTTGTGAACAGGCCCATAGTAAGAAGAGGTTTCAAATCTTGGGTTGATTATGAAAAATGTGAGCAAATATTTTGTATATAAAAACTGAATAGGGACTGGGAAAATGGCTTCGTGTTTGAATCTCCAGCATCCACACACAAAAATGCTGGGCATGGCCATATGCATCTATAAACGAGCACTGGAGGAGACAACCAGATTGTAAAAGTTCTCTGGCGTCTATCCTACCTACAGTGATGAGCTTGCAGTTTAGTGAACAACATTGTTTCAACGTAGCAAGGCACAAAGCAACAGAGGAAGATATCTAATTTCTTCTGCCCTCTCCACTCATACACATGAGTGTGTGGGTGCACACATACATATACTATGCACATGGAATACACACACGTACACACACATATGTGAGGAATAGGAATAAATGGGCTGGATAAATGGCTCAGTGACTAAGAACAGTTGCAGCTTTTATAGAGAGCCTGGGTTCAGTGCTGAGAATCCTCATAGCTCATAAACTTCTGTAACTCCGGTTCCAGTAGAACTTATGATCTCCCTGGCCTCCACAAGAACTAGGAACTGTGGTATCTACACACACACACACACACACACACACATGCAAATATATATATTTATTTGTATATATATTGTAAATATATATATATTTGCATGTGTGTATAATCAAAACACTCATACATATACAATAAAACAGATCTTTAAAGTGTTCATAAGAATAAATGGACTATGAATATAGCTCAGAGAAATAATACTTGCCTAGCATATGAAAGGTTCTTTAACATGAAGGTAAAATTATTCAATTAAATGATTGTGAACTATGCCAGAAGCTTTCACTTTGTTAAAGGGGGAGGGGTGATTGTTGATAGTGATGCTACCATAGACAAAAGAAGCCGAAAGATGTTTTTAAGTCTAGAGAAATACCTCAAGCATAAAATTGGGCTTCGTGTTTACTCTATAAAGCTCCCAGATGTTAGTCTCTATTATAATTAGAAAATAAAGTATTTAAAATACTCCAGTGAATTTTTATACTGTTTACAATTTATCTAATATTTCATATAACTAAGCTTATGGTTAAATACCATTTCATTAACCATTTGTTTCCCAAATGTGGAAGATTCCAAAGCAATTGCTTTTCTTCCTTCTCTCTTCCTAATGCTTGATTTACAAGAGATACACCAACAGGAAGTCTGAGGAAGCAGCTCCAGGGAATCTACAATAATGAAAAAAAAAAACTCATTATTTTGTGATATTTTTACTCAGAAGTTTCAAGTCTTTCTTATGCTGCCTGATAACATCCAAGTACACAACAAAATCCCTACACCATTTGTGATAACTACGGCAACCACCCAGCTGTCCTTTGCTCTCGGATCATCATTTAAAGATGAAGACTGCGCCACACGAACCTTACTCCGCAGTTCCCAAAGCAGCTAAGAGGTTGGAAGACATTATGATAGAGTAGTGATAAGGTAAAAGAGGAAGAATATTATTAAGTAGCTTGATAGCAGACTAATATATCAAACTGTCAGTCTGGATAAAAACATTCATCCGTTTTCTAGTATTCGATGTACTCGAGGACAAAAAAATTGATGTTTTTTTGTTTTTTTTTATAACAACCTTTCAGAAAACAGCCAATTTGATTGCTCATCTCCCCAGCAACTTCCTGATTGTATTTCTCTTGCAATTTCTACAGCTCGATGAAAGGGGAATTGGAATTTGCTGATAATTACACACATAATGCATATACACACGCGCGCATGCATGTGTGCATGCACAAACACACACACACACACACACACACACACACACACACACACACACACTCCATGCACATGCTCAGGTGGAATCACTGGATCATAGAAAGCATCTAATTGAGTATTACAAACTTTGGAAGTAACACAACTGATTCACTTTAGTGCCCAGCTAATAAGCTGATTGTTACCAAGAGATCCTTGGATACCTAAGTCACAGAAGAAAGGGTAAAAGATACAGGTAGCACTGACACCTAAGTTTTAAGGTAAGATGCAGAGATGTCACTTAAGCCCCGTGGAGAGTGTTCTGTTCTTTTACAGAACTGCATAAAATCAGTTGATGTCATGATGTAGGAACCGAAAATAATAAAGAGAATGAACAGCCAACTAAGGAAGCTGACCAGGCATTGCTGAGATCTCATATTATCAATGTACACATGTTGGTTTGATATTTTCTCATGTATAACACAGCTCACTTAATTAGTGGATAGATTCACATTTTGTTCATTTATTTATTTTTTTAATTTAATTTTATTTATTTTACTTATTCTCTTTACATCCCACTCACTGACCCATGCACGACATAGTTCAATTAATTAGTGGATAAATCCACACTGTATTCATTTATTTTTTTAAATTTATTTTATTTTACTTACTTAACATCCAACTCACTGCCACCCTCAGTCAATCCCTCCCACAATCCTTCCCCCATTTCCCCTCCCCCTCTCTTCTTAGTGGGTACCCCCGCCCCAGGTATCCCCTCTACCCTAGCACTTCAAGTCTCTGATAGGCCAGATGCTTCCTGTCCCACTGCCTTGAGACAAGACAGCCCAGCTAGAACATATCCCAGGTACAGGCAGCAGCTTTTGGGATAGCCCCCATTCCAGTTGTTAGGGACCCACATGAAGGTAAAACTTCACATCTGCTACATATGGGGGTGGCAGGTCGAGCCTGTTCTTTGGTTGATGGGTCAGACTCTGAGAGCCCTAAGGGTTCAGGTTATTTGACTCTGTTGGTCTTCTGTGGATTTCTTATCTCCTTTGGGGCCCACAATCCTTCCTTCTATTCTTCTGTAAGAGTTCCCAAACTACATCTACTGTTTGGATGTGGATGTCTGCATCTGTCTGAGTCAGCTTGTGGGTGGAGCCTCTCAGAGGATGTGTTCCTGACTGCAAGCATAACAGAGTATCATTAATAGTGTTAGGGACTGGTGCTTGCCCTTGGGATGGGTCTCAAGTTGGGCTGGTTATTGGTTGGCCATTCCCTCAGTCTCTGCTCCATCCCCTGTACCTACCTTTCTTGTAGGCAGGATAAATTTTAAGTTTGAAAGTTTAGTGGGTGGGTTGGTGTCTCTATTGCTCCACTGGGTTTCCTGTCTGGCTACAGAGGTGGCTTCTTCAGGTTCCATGTCTCCAATGTAGTGAGTCCCAGCTAAGGCTACCCACACTGATTCGTGGGTGCCTCTCTTATCCCAGGTCTCTGTCTTGTCCTGGAGATGCCCCCCTCACACCACCTCACCCCCTTCAGTTGCAAATTTCCATTAGTTTATCCAACTCTCCTCTCCTTCCCACCCTTGATCCTGAAACTCTTCCTTGCTCCATCCATTCCCCCTCTCTCTCAGTTCCCTCCCTATCTCCATCTGCCTTTTATGGCTATTTTCTTCCTCTTTCTAAGTGTGATTCAAGCTTCCTTGCTTGGACCTTCCTTTTTGTGTGGCTTCTTTGGGTCTGTGGATTGTAACAAGGATATCCTATATCTTATGACTAATATACACTTATCAGTGAGTGCATACAGTGCATGTCCTTTTAGGATTGAGTGACCTCACTCAGGATGATATTTTCTAGTTCCATCCATTTGCTCGCACAATTCCTGATGTTTTGGGTTTTAATAGCTGAATAGTAACCCATTGTGTAGATGTACCACATTTTCTTTATCTTTCTTCAGTTGAGGGACATCTGGATTGTTTCCAGTTTCGGACTATTATAAACATAGTTGGGCAAGTGTCTTTGTGGGATGGTGGAGCATCTTTTGGATATATGCCCAGGAGTGGTGTAGTTGGGTCTTCAGGTAGAACTATTCCCAGTTTTCTGAGAAAACACCAAATTGACTTTCAAAGAGTTTGTACGAGTTTACGCTCCCACCAGTAATGAAGAAGTGTTTCCCTTGCTCCACGTCCTCACCAGCATGTGCCATTTCTTGAGTTTTTGATCTTAGCCATTCTGATGGGTGTAAGATGGAACCTCAGAGTTGTTTTGATTTGCATTTCCCTGATGACTAAGGACTTTGAACATTTCTTTAAGTGCTTCTTGGCCATTTGAGATTCCTCTGTTGAGAATTTTCTGTTCACTACTGTACCCCATTTTTAATTGGGTTATTTGGGTTGTTGGTATCTAATATCTTGAGTTTGTAAATTTTGGAGATTAGCCCTCTGTTAGATGTAGGGTTTTATTTTTAAGTTTTTGAGATTATAATAAAAATTTCCAAACACAATATCTACTTACAAAATGTTCTATTTTAGACTGTGCAGATCTCATTCACTATTTAACAGAGCTTAGAAAACTGAATTCCCTAAATATTTCCATGAGTTATTATAAAATGAACTGTGGTCTAAATTCATCGATGCTCTAATTTGTAGATTAAATTGGATCGTTAATGATAGGTGGATTCCACTCTCTTAAATCTTATTTTATTTATAATTTATATTCTATAATCTAAATCTTGCCAAATTTAACTTGACACAATGTCATCGCTAATAATAAGTGAGTACAAGTTTTTAAATGATATAAAATATATTTAATATAATCTTTTCAATTTAACAATGTCGTGTCTTCAACTGCCATGATACCATATAATTTTCAAATGCATATACAAAAGTTAAGTTAAAAAAAAAAGACGTTCTACTGTTTCTACTGTTTTCAGGGATAGGTAAATGGCTCAGTGGTGCTTTCTGTGCAAGCATCAGGACCCAAATTTTAATTCTGAGAATCCAATAAATGCCAGGTGAGTATAGCAGCCTTCCTATGACTCCTGCTTTGGAAGGTAAAGACAGAAGACTGATTCCCCAGAGCAACCTGACTAGACTCTAGCCAAATTGGTAGTTCTAAGTTTGATTAGTGAACTTTCTATAAAATGCAAAAGTTATGAAGGATGATAGCCAACACCAACCTTGAGAATCTACATGCATGCATGTCTACTCATATGCATGTACACGCACCTGCGCACATCATATATGCATGTACATGAATATCATGGTCCCCCACACATGAAACAGAAAAGGGAAAAAAAAAACGAAAGAAAGAAACAGGTATTCTAATGCTTATCATGAAAAGAGAACAGTGATTTGTATGACTTCTTTTTGACATATTAACACAAACTACCTTTTGGCCAAATCAATCCCCAGAGCTCTGAAAATACAATCAAGGTAGGTATGCATTTGTGTGGATGCTCTCAAGGTCAGGAAGCAGAAGACTGAGATGAACTGATTTCACTCTGATGAAGAATAAGACTGCACAGTGAAAGGCTGTAATTGCGTGAAGCCACGGGTGCAAGATAGCTAGATAAGTAGTGGTGGGGTAGAGAATAGAGAAGAAAAGGAAAGACATGAAATAAAAAGAGGAAGAAAAATGCGTGCAGAAGAAATTGGAAGACTTTCAGCATCCTGGGTCCCCAAGGGATGGTCAGGAAACCAAGCTACAACTCTATCTTATTGAAAAAGAAAACTGGGTGAATTTTTGTTAAGTAAAGAAGAAAAAAAAAAAAAAAAGGACAAAATGCTGAATATAGCAAATCAGAGAAAATGGGAACATATTTGTCATTCCAACTACATAACAGCAATTGTTTAACAAAGAGCATTTTATCTTAAGCTTTGTGTACCTAAAGATTTGTTTATTGGGAAAGTAATCACTTCCAAATGAAATAGATACCTTCCATGGCAGAGAATCTTTTAGCAACTACAGCTTTTCATTTTGTAGCATAAATTGTTCTCTTGGATGGAGTGGGCTTGGCAAACAGTTTTGAGCAGCTCCAGCCAAGACCGTTATTATATAAATTCATGATTTAAATATTCATTGTTGTCACACTTCTCTGTGTGTGATGCAGCTCAGTGTTGATTCAAATCTCATGGACGAGAGATCACCCAGTGTTCAACAGTTAACTGCGAGGTGGAATAGTTTCAACAGCTCAGTGAGGAAATATTTTTGTTTGATTTGAGCCAGTTCTTCCAGAGGTGAACCAATTAGTCTGAATTTAAGAAACGTTGCAAGTTGTTGGCAAATCAAAGCAGCAACAGTGTCAAACGAGGAGGACACACTAATTGTCATTTCTCATTAGTAACTTGCAAGTTGGCAGGATTTCCTTTCATATCACAGTGGAGGTACAAAGCACCGTGGACCACTGATTTTTATCATGTTGGTACACATGCTCTGCCACATCACATTAGACACAGCTTTTTTGTATGTTAAAAAAGCTATCAACTGGGGGTTTGTATATTTGTTGGGACATATTCTTAACAGTAAATACTCCAATAAATACCTTGTAGGAAATGCTGGCTTAGAGCTAGCTGAAGCTATGAATAGTGGTTTCATTCAAACTTTGCTTAGTCAAGCATAGGAATATATCTTCTAAAACAAGAGATCTAGTCACTTCATTGGAAGGATTTCCAACTCCAAAAAACTTTGTTCTCTAATTTTACATTTCTTCATTTGTAGCCAGTAACAAAACAGAAAGTGAAGACTCACAGTAACCAAAGATAATGAGAAAATAAAAATCATTTTTCAAATGATATTTCAGATGCTTATATTTAAACTTAAATATACTTAATTCTCATTTAGACCTCACAATAACCATATAAAGTGGGTACTACCGAGTTATGATGTTGGGGCTACTTTGATTTTATGATTTTAATGGTACCCTTCAGCTGATTGATACAGCAATGAAATATTTGAGATAATCTCTTACTGATTTGACTTGAATTAACTTCTATGACTACAAAGAGGATAACAAGAACATGTCACCTTGGTATCATTTACCTTAGAAACAATTTAGTTTGCATTCTTCTTCTGTCTTTCCCTTCTTGATACAAAATTTGTTGACGCCATTTGCCTACCAGGAATAATTAAGAAATATTCAGATATTTAAAAATCCAGAATAATTAAGGTAGCACTGATAATATATTTTATTGGCACTAATGCACCCATTTCTGCCTGACAGCCATTCAGGCATTCTGTGGAGACTTGGTCAGACTGCAGTGGCAAACATCAGGACACTGGTTCTTTTCAAACCTACCTGTGTTTTATCTCCATGTCTTGCTGTCCTCAGTGCCACCTGCTCAGCTAAGCTTCTTCTGTCTCTGACAGGGCTGCTGGAATACCAGTGTTCCTAACTAACATCCTGCATATACCCTTGGTCCATTAAAACTAATCCTGCAGATAGTATCCATGGAATGGTCATAGAGTTTGAACCATATAGCCTTATTCTTTGGCCAAATGATCTCTAATAACTTTATCTAGTAATTATACAACAACAAAAAACAAAACTCACTTATGAAATCTTTGAACAAAATCTGACTGCTTGCTTATTTCTCAGACACTGACCCTTATCCAGTAGGGCACCAGATCTATTGCTCCCTGGCTTCTGAGAAACCATTATTAAATATTTATGAATTTTGCAAGATAGTGTACCATATCAGGAGCTTCAAGTAGGACGTGATAGGAAAATTTACACAGCAGAAAACAGTGAGTGCTATAAGTCAACGCTGCTTTGGATTTTGCATGTTTGTTCTGGAGAGTTGGTTGTTAATCATCAACGATCACACAACTTTTGCTACTGCTCTGCCCTCAATTGCCAATTTCTACTGAAGCTGGATTTGCCTGGCTCTGCTCGTTAGTTTTCATCAGCTTGACACATATCAAAACATACCTGGGAGTAAGGACTCTCAATTACAGAGCTGCCTCCATGAGATTGTCTTGTGCACATGTGTGCGTTAATGAAGGATGTGGAGGGGCCCAGTTCACTGTGGGCGGTGCCATCCCTGCTCAGGGGGTCCGGGTAGGATAAGAAAGCAGGCTGAACAAATTACTGGGAGCTAGCCAGTAAGTAGGATTCCTCTATGGTCTCTGCTTCAGTTCCTGCCTCCAGGTTCCTGCTTTGGTTCTGTCTTAGTCAGAGTATGTATGCCTGCACAAATATGTATGCCTGCACAAAACATCATGACCAAGAAGCAAGTTGGGGAGGGAAGGGTTTATTCAGCTTACACTTCCATATTTCTATTCATTCACAAAGAATGTCAGGACAGGAACTCACACAGGGGCAGGAACTTGGAGGCAGGAGCTGATGCAGAGGTTATAGAGGGGTGCTGCTTACTGGATTGCTTCCCTTAGCTTGCTCAGCTTGCTTTCTTATAGAACCCAGGACTACCAGGCCAGGGATGGCACCACCCACAATGAGCCCTTCCACCCTTCTTCACTAATTGAGAAAATGCCTTACAGCTGGATCTCATGGAGGCATTTCCTCAAGGGAATACAGCTTTCCTCCATAATGAAGTGTAACCTGAAACTGTAATAAACCTTTTGCTCCCCTATAATAATTATTATATTCTATCACAGCCACCAAAAGCAAGTAGGACGCTGACCTTCTAGCATGTATGCTTTGCTCTTGCCACTTCAAGACCTTTACTTATGTTGTTCTTTGTGGGATTCTCTTCCTTTGATTGTCATCACTGACTCCCTCTTCACCCTAAACAAGATTTCCTAAAGAAAATGCCTACTGTAATCCATGCCTACTGTAATCAAAGGGACCACTATGTAACATGCAACTATCTTCTGTATAATCTAAACCGTGCAAGTTAGAATCGTGCCACCAAGCTCGTGCAATTCTTCACTATGCAGCTTGCATTTGATGTTAAACCACAGAGAAATAAACAGTAAAGCACATACTTGTCTAATTATCAAGAATCATGAGGTCAGATGGGGCACAACAGTTGGGTAGAGCCCTTACCTTTCTTGCTTCAGAATCTTTAGAACCCCGGAAGCCATCTTTAGAATGTCGCAATGGTTGTTTCAACTGTCAGCATATTAACACATTTAGCTGTCAAGAGAAATGGGAAAGAAAAAAGGAGTGCAGATCAAACTTCTGAAAGCATACATGTGCGGTTTGTCCATCTTGAAGATCTTTGTGGACTTTGTACTCACAATAACTTGCTCAAAATTAAGAGATTCTGGAGGGATAAATCTGTTCATTTTCTGCATTCTGCAGTGGATGGTAGCAAGGATAAGAGACTTTGGAGTAGATAGTTCATATTATCTGTCATAGTACTTTATACATTTTTGCTGTCCTAGTACAAAATAGTTTTAAATGACCAAGTTTCAACTTCAGATGAATTATGAAGCAAATTCTATATGCCAATTATGTTAGTCAAAAGCCATCATTAAAGACTGAAAAAATATGCCTCCATGATTACTCCAGATCACTGGTAGCTTGTTCCACTTGAGTTCTACCATTTCTTAAACTCACTAATTTTTATGATACTGCTATTTTGTTTACATCATTCATTTATTTTTAATGAAGTATTATCAAATTTCTTCCTATTACTATTTTCAGTAATTTCTAGATAGAGACTTGGCCATTTCTTTACAACCCAGTGTTATCATTATGAACAAATGTATCCTGAGACAATCTTGTGAATGTTTGCTCCAGCTCATGGTGCTGTGTATGTCATATTTAAATGATAATTTGTGTGAAATTTGTATTTTTTTTTTCTTCAATCTATTTTAAGTGTCAGGTTAGAGGAAGAAATAAGTACATAGGCAACAGAACTAAATACTGCTGGTTTTTGTTTTTTAAGCCTGCCTTTCCCACTTATTGGTTGTGTAGCTTTGGACCAGATAGTTCATGTATTTAAGCCTTATTTTGTTTTGCAATGCCTGAATGATAGAAAGAATAGTAATCTCTCTGTATGCATGTGAGTGTTTTTCTAAGTACTGTAAGTTCTCAATGAATGATAACCACTAGCTCACACTGATTCAGAAAAAATCTCCATCCATCATAGCCAGCAAGTCCTTAAATTCTCAAATCTTTTATAGGAAAACACATAGAATATCTTCATGTGTACTTTAACATCTCGAAATTATTCATTATACCTAAATTATTACATAAATAAAATATATCACATAAATCATTGTTATATTCTACTATATTATGGAAAATGACAAAACGATCTACAGAGATTCAGTACAGATTCACTCATTGATCCTAACTCTATTTTGGACCTATGTTTATTTACAGCTGTGAAGTAGAACCTCAAGATACAAACATCTGGCTGCATATGCTTTATTAGGCCACATTTCAAATGTTGCCCAAATTCTAGAACACTATTGCTTCATTCAAACTTCAGTTCTTTCATTGTCAGCTCTTTCCCTGGAGAACAAGCTTTTTTCTCTGGATCTGAGTTTCCTCTTTTATATAATAGGTATAATTGTAATTAAAATGGCAAGGACAGACTGAGAATCCACGACAATGAGTCTCACTATGACTTTACATTATGATTGCTGGGAACTTTGAGGATTCTGATGCCCGGGATGCCCAGGGCAAACACAAGCTCAATGAAATCAGAAATATATGTGAGTAGGATCCAGGTATCTTTGATTTTCTTTTTTTAGTACTTCCAGGTAATTCCAGTGGCTGCCTAGAGTAATAACCGTTCTATTTTGTCATTTGAACGCTCCCCAGGTGATCCTGTTGATCAATAACTCCCGCCTGAGAGAGGTACACTGGTAAATGCATAAGGATTAATCTTTATTGAAAGAGGAAAAATTAAGAGCTCAGTCTCTGACCAAGAAAGCCTGCAGAGCACAGAGCTGTTGTGAAAGTACTAAGTGTCAAAGAAGAAAAGCTGCTGAAAATAAAGTCGTGGTGGAAACAGGAATAAAAGGCACCCGAGTTCAAATCGCTCAGACACAGATTCCACTAAATCCCCCATTTGGGAGAGAGTTACTTAACCCTGCATAACCGTGATGAGAACATTTGTAACACAGAGATATTTACCCCATGTACAATCATGTGCAAAGATAAAGTGAGTTAAAAGTTATGAAGATATACAATGGCCTTAAATTGTAGTTTTAGTGTCTCCTCACCATATTTGTGCTGAGTGAGTTGTAATCAGTTAAATGTTAATCAGTAAAAGTCTTGACCGGTGATTAGATAAGCAGTGACCCAGGCTCCATATGGATACATGCCATTAATGAGACAGTAGGCTAGGTATTATTTAAGCATGAGTTCTGGCTACTGTGTGCTTGCTTGCCCTTCTCCCATGTTACTTTGCACAAAATGGTCCTTGTTGTCTGCACCATGCTCATGGACTCACCATCCTTTTGATCTGAGAAAAATAGATGTATTTTCTTTATAGGTGACAGAGTCTATGAGTTTGTGTTATAGACACAGAGAACAGACTGACACAGACTGGTATTCAGATGAGGAGCTATAGCAAGAACCAGAAAGGCTCAGAAACAACCAGAAAGCAGAGAGGCTCAGGCAAATTGGAAGAGGTTAGCAACAGGCTATGTCACTGTAAATAGAATACTAAAGATGGTTCTAATGAGAGATAAGAAGTAGAAAAGAAATGGGAAAGTTTATAATGTCTCAGAATTGCTTACTGAGGCCATGGTAAGAATGGTGACAGAAATACAGTCAGTAAAGGTTTCTAATCAAACTGAGCATAAATGAGATACTGAAAGGGCACTCTTGTTATATAGTAGCAAAGAAGTTGGTGGAATTATGCCCATGTCTTACGACTTTATGGGACAGAGAACATTCCTGTGATGGACTAAAATATTGAGAGCCCTGATATCTAAGCAGCAAGCACTCAGGCAGATGCATGGCTATGTTTAACTTTATACATTGTGGGATAGCAGATAAGTTACTTAAAGATGGAAGATAGAATTAAAAGAAAATTGGAAATCAGATAAAGATTTGAACAATTTGAAATTTGTATGGGTAAAACAAAAAATTCCGTTTGGAAAAGAACACAAACGGAATGACCATGCAATTATTTGATGAAATGATTAATATGCATAGAAAGTGGCCAAGGCAATGGGAGAGAGTCAAGGAGATGGTAAACCTGTAGACATCAGATTCTTATTTGTATACCCCTATGTCCATCTTGCAAGATACAAAATTAAATTAATTCACCAGTTTTAAGACTCACTGTGTTTTTTCTTATCACATTTCAGCCTCATTTGTACTTTGTCCTAATTATAAAATTTGTTTCCAAATTATCTGTTTTGTCTATTTCTATTTAATGTTTTTGGAGTTCTAGAGTCTGTTTCACGTTGGTCTTATCTCAGTATTTTGAGAGCAGATTAAATTTTGATTTCATAGTCTCCCAGATAAAGGAAATTGTTTCAGCTTGAGTCGTGAGGTTACATGTCACTTATATCTGATTTAAATGAAAGTTTGAACTTTAAACCTCAGGGTTGTTGCTGGAATAAATTTAGGCTTTTGAAACCCTGGAGATGGAAGGAATGAATTGTGTATATCAGAAGAATCGAAGTGGGAGGGAGGCACAAACACATGCTATGATTTGAATAGCTCTGCCAAATCAACGCTGAAATTTAATTGCCATTGTAACAATATCAACCAGGGCATTTTGAGAGGGATGAATCACCAGAGCTCTACCCTTGTGGATGGGTTAATTATCAGTGTATTCTATTATTGTAGATGTGGTTTGGTTCTCTTGAGAATGGTTCTCTTCTAGGAGCCATCTCTGCTTTGTCTACTTGCCACGTGATAGCTTCTCTTGTATCAAGATTCGGTAAGAAATTCTTTACCAGGTTGCAACCGTTCAATCTTGACCTTCTCAGCCTCAAGACACACTATGAGAAATAAATGGTTCTTTCTAAATTAGCCCATCTGTGGCATTCTCATAGAGCGTTTGAAAGCTGACTAAGATTCCCAAATCACAGATGACCAATTAGAGGTTGCCACTGCTTTTAAGAGGAGGGTACATAAAAGTAAAGTTAAAAAGGTGGCTTGGTATACACGTGTGGTTCCCAAGTGTCCTCTTTTCATGGTGGGGTGGCAATGTTAGGAGTCAGCACTAAGGTGAACTTTTCAGAAAGAAAAACCATTTGGGGCTCTTCTTTCCTTGTGGCTGCTTAGTGTCCATCCTAATCCAAGACACACGTAGATTCGAGTTTTTATGTTAGTAACCAATTTAGCTTTCATAAAATAAATGCAGGAAAGTGCTGAACAAGAAGCACAAGAGTGTCCTAATAAATAAGCCACAAGATTCATTGTAGTAGTTTTAACTATTAAGCTGACTCAAAAATTTGCCTACCTTCCCTGATCCTGGTCTTGGGTTTTTGATTTTTTGGTTTTTGTTTGTTTGGCATGTGTGTGTGTGTGTGTGTGTGTGTGTGTGTGTGTGTGTGTGTGTGTGTGTGTTGTACAGAAGCAGAATTCTGTGTACAGGTCCAGGTCTCACATCCAGTTCTCAGTCACTCTCTTGTTTCCAGCACTGGCCAGACTTCTATTGGAGGGCCAATTGATTTCCTCCTGTTGGCTTTCAGGATCCATTTATCTCTCATTGCCTTCTGGGTTTCCCTGGCTTCATGTTGCTGGATTCAAATGGACTAATATCAGCAAGAAGGCTCAGGGCCTAAGTGCCATTTCTGCCTAAACCCTCTTGACCTGCCCAGATAGACATAGAAGGCAGGCCGTTACAATCCTCAACACCTTTGCAACCAAGGAAGGCATGCTAATCCTGTCAGAGCTTCCACTCTCTACTGTTGTCCCTCTGAGACCTTGCTCCCTTAGTTAATGGAGCAGAAACAAAGTTATGTGATTCTGTCAAAAATTACTAAAAAAATAAATTTCCTTGGAAATAGTCTATCTTTACCCAGGTACCACATAAGAAGTGTGAATGACATAATGGCGCAATATAATTAAATCATTTTAACCTTCTGTAAGTCATACTTTACAATATCTGGGTATTTTTGTTTGTTTGTTTGTTTGTTTGTTTTTGTTTTTGTTTTTCTTGGACAGCATTTTACTTATCCTTGCATGGCCATAGAAATCATCTGGAAACATTAAAAACCCAGAAGAGTAGATACTACTCAGAGATTTGGGGGCTCATCATTTGGGGTTCAAATTTCATTTTTTTTTTAAAAAAGAAAGTATTAAAATGAAAGTGGTACTCAACCATAATCACTTTTATCAGTGATTCCTAGATGTCTTGAAGAATCCAATTTAGCTTCCTTTTTATAAATTATCTCACAAAATAATAGAATGCAAGGTTTTCACATTTATTACTTGTAAATCAGTAGCATTCTATTTACACACTCACTTTGAGCAGTTCTTTTAAACAAGATATTCAGGCCTTACTGTCTTGCCTTCTCAATCAACATCTCTCAAATGGGGATGAGGGCATGGAGCCCGTGTATCAGTCAGCCCTCTTTAGTGAGCTCGAAAACAATTATATTTGGAGCCCCTAATCTGCAACAGATTTTTAAAGGCCCTAGATGCACAATAGAAGCCCACAGGAACTTAAAAATATTCATGCCCTCTAGAGCACTGGTATCACCCTGGATGCCTTTAAGCCTCATGTGCAGATACAGTGCTGGGCCAATCACGTTGGAATCCCTTGCATGTGCCTGACTGTGCGTCTGTGTTTTTAAAGCTCCCTGGGTGATTATAATATTCAGCTGTGACAGTTAATTTTCACTGCCAACCTGACAAGATCCAGAATCATCACAGAAATATGCTTGAGTGTGTTTGAGGGTACTATTTCTAGAAGGTTTCTAAGGAGGAAAGGAAATGCCTCTGCGTGTGATTGAGGCCCTTGCTGAAGGAGTCCTGGATTGAATAAAAAGAAGAAAGCAAGCTAAATACCCACAGACACCTCTCTGCTTCCTGAATGCTGCTCAGTGTGGCCAGCCGTCTCTTAACTTCTGCATGCCAACACACGTGGATACGTATATGAACACACACGTACACCACGAAACATGGGAACACATACCTAAGAAATGCATAAACTCCCATGGATAAAGGAAGAAGACAGGTGTGCGAACTGAGACAAAGTAAGAGTAATAGCTAATGTAACCGTTGAGGGAACAAAGAGCCATGGAAACACAGATATCAGTGAAGACATCTTTGAAGAGAGATCATTTGGTACAGGGACTAAAGCATCCTGCATGATATGCCTTCTCTCTGCCTCATCCCCTTGTACATTCACTCTTGTTTCATCTTTAACCCTATTGAATTCCTTTCAGTCCTTTTTTTTTTATTTAAATTGGTTATTTTAACTTTTTACATTTCAAATGTTATCCCCCTTCCCTGTTTCCCCTCCTCAAACCCACTATCCTGTGCCCCTTCCCCCCTGCTTCTGTGAAGTTGCTTCTCCCCCCCACCCACTCCAGCCTCACCGCCCTAGCATCCTCCCATGCTGGGGCATCGAGCCTCCACAGGACCAAGGGCCTCCCCTCCCATTGATGCCAGATAAGGCCATCCTCTGCTACATATCCAGCTGGAGCCATGGGTTCCTCCATGTGTACTCTTTGGTTGGTGGTTTGGTCCCTGGGAGCTCGGGGGAGTGGGGGGGAGTCTGGTTGGTTGATATTGTTGTTCTTCCTATGGGGTTGCAAACGCCTTCAACTCCTTCAGTCCTTCCCCTAACTCCTCCATTAGGTTCCCATGTGCAGTCTGGTGGTTGGTGGCAAGCATCAGTATATTGGTCAGGGTCTGGAAGAGCCTTTCAAGGAACTTGAAATGACCCACACTTCTTTAATCAAGCTTTGCATCTTCACTGACTGTGTCTTCATGAAACATTCTTCATTCACCCTTTTCCTGTTCTCAACACCTACCTAGGAGCTTGCTTAGTGTCCGTCCTCTTTGGCCTCCCACTCAATGAAATATGTCTTTGCTCTACATGCCTAGACCTCCTGTAGCGCACTGCTTAAAGCATATGCATCTTTGTGGCATATCTATGACCCAAGACAGTGCAACCCATAAAAGCAAGAGAAGGGATTATCTCCTCTGTCACCACGTCTCCATTCACAAACCAAGGTAGTGTCACTAAAAAAAATGCATGGGTTGCATGCCAATGGACAGGGAATGTGCTAAAATGGCCTGACACTGTGGCTTGCTTTAAAAAGGGATAAGGAGAAACCACAAACAACCAACATAAAAAACAACCACAAAAACAAAAACAGGTTTCCAAACTACAGCATGAGGAGGAGGAGGAGGTGTTTAGTAATGCAAGAAGTGAGCTTGATTGCTAAAGCCTTCAATAAATCCCCAAATGACCTGAATTTTATTTACTAGGTAGTGGGATGTCAGTGAAGTTTTATGGACAAGGGTGTAAGAACTAGATTTCTCATTCTGGATAGTTACTCTAGAAACAATGCCATGGCTAGTCTGAAAAAGGAAAAGACTCATTTTAAAAAGAGATTAATTAGGCAGGTTGTGTTCTAGTAGCACAGGTGAGAGATAATGAAGGCATCCCTGAAATAATGAAGTGGAGAATTCCATTCAGAGGGCACTGTTCAGTTGGAATCTATAGAGCTTGCTGGCTAACAGCATATGGGAGTGGGCGTGAGAGTCAGGCTGTTTGGGGTCCTATTAATGGAAATACAGAATGCAGGAAGAGAAGAGCTGATTTTCAAGGAAAAAAAAATAATGAGCTCAGTTTTCAACATACTGAGTTCTGTGTGCCCATGGGCTATCTGGGTAGAGTATTTAATGTGCTAGAAAGGCATAACATCTCAGCTGGTACATCAGGAATTGTAGATATGCCTGGTGTTGTCGAATTGACTGTGCCGTCTTCCAGTTTGTGTACTAGAAGTCAAACTTCAGGAACTGACAGGGTAGCATTGATTTCATGATTTGTTTTACTTTGGGCTACGACTGGCAATAAAAATAACTACCTCAGGGGGAGATTCTAATGTCCCTTCCTGGTAATTTGCTTCAGTTAGATACACATACCCATGCTAAGCTTGCCCAAATTCAGAAGTGTAACAATTTTCCCTATAGGCAACTGTGCTGTTATATTTTTTTCATTGGATTGGGAATTCCATGAATTCAGAAAAAAAATATTATTCTTGATAAGCTTTGTACTACATATAACAGAACTTTAAATTAATGGATGGATGGATGGATGGATAGATGGATGGATGGATGAATGGACAGACAAATAGATGGATGAATGGATTTATAATCTTACAGCAGTGACGTGTAATATTTCCTATAGCTTGTTGCCTAGGAATTGAAAGCTTAATATCCTGCTGTTTAATGCCCAAGTGGCTTTTTGGTGGTGTGCTGACTACAGCAAATGTGTGGGAAGGAATCACTATAAATATTTTTAAATAGGCTTTCATTACATTATTTTCTTTTGGCAATGTGAAATAATCCAAGGATTTCAGCTTTCTTTGCTGGCTATAAAAGATAACATAATTCTTGCTACATTAACCTTTGACTTTAATATTTGAAAACTCTGAATATTATTCTAAAGGCTAGTAGATGGGGATATGGCCAGATCTCTGTTTGAAAAGGTAACATTTTATAGTATACAAGGACATTGGAGAATAAGTTGTTTCCACCGGACAGAAGATGAGGAGGAGGACCTGGAACAAAGTCCTTTCCCCACACAGACACCTCACAGTGACACACTTCCTCCAACAAGGCCATATCTCCTAATAGTGCCACTCCCTGGGCCAAGCGTATTCAAACCACCACACTACTTATTGGAATTGGAACAACTGGTGAGATGGAGAGAGATAGTCAAATCATTTTCTCCATAAAATACTTATTCTTAATATCATGTCAGACTATGGGAGCATAGACAAACAAACTAGTAAAGTTTCTTCCTCGTAGAGTTTAGAGACAAAGAAAGGAGCTGCACAACAATCAGATCATAGTACTGATCACAGTAACCTTGCATCGACGATAAATGTCATAAAAAAATGAAAAGGCAGCTGTGGTGGGCACACTTCAGTATTTTAAAAGGCTGAAGTAGAAAGACCTTGAGTCTGGAATACTTAGTGCATTTAAGGCCAAGAAACACCATCAAAGATAGAAGTAAAAGCTTACTTTGGATGAGTTAAATGGCCTTTGACCAGAAGACGAAATCAATAAGCTCCAAGTTATAAATTCTGATTTTACAATGAATCCCATATGGTGATCAAGTGGAATGACGTCATGACTCACTTGACATTATCGCATTTTGCTGCTGCAATAGTTTATTCTCTGTCTTCATGCTAGTATTTTTCCCCCCACTCAGATGTTGCAAGAGCAATCGAACTACTGGAAAAGCTACAAGAATCTGGAGAAGTACCAGTGCACAAGCTGCAGTCTCTCAAAAAGGTGCTTCAGAGTGAGTTTTGTACAGCAATCCGAGAGGTAGGACACTGAAAATTTAACAACTGCCTTCGGCCATATATCTTCTGAGTAGAAAACACGTTTTGCCATATAAACAGTTGAAATTGTTAAGTTTGGAAGTACATCTTTGCTTTCTGTTTTTAGCTCCTTGGACAGATGATAAAATATATTTTAGTCTGCTAAACTCTTAAATTAGACCCAGGCAGAAATTATACATTTATATAAAACTGAACGTTGATTTTATGATACCAGCGAAGGACCTGCTTCAGCAAGTGACTGTAGTGTGCATTCTAATCTACTGGGCAGTCACATGAAGCCCCGTGGAAATTCAAATAGAAATAATCATAATTAATGAGGTGATTTCTTAGGGGTACACTTGAGTACATTTTTCATAGTTACGGCTTAAAGAGTAATTTCCTAACAATTGAAGTTATGCTTACTCAAATATTAATGCCTAGTGTGATAATAGAAATATTTCCAGATAGACTGCCATGCCTTTGTAGCAAATCTGCATAATGTTTCTTGGCTAATCATTGTTTCTGTTAAGTGAGATAAAACACATGTGTTCATGACAATTTAAATTTCATAAATTGGATCTTAGTGGAATTAACTTATTTGACTGATTAATTTAATTGGTCACAAGAAAATCTCCTTGAGATACATAAGCTATCTCATTCATATTATTCCTCATCCATCACTCACTAAAAACTCACTAATCAGAAACCATAGCCTATACATCTAGCATAGCTGTTGTTTTGGGAGTCATAACTGATGAATCTTCTGCTGGTCTCCTCATAAAGGCCACATGAACTCACTCAAAACCAGAAAGAGTTTGTTTTAGCACAGAGCACATGCCTCTGATGGACAGATGCACTAGGCTTCTATCGTCCTTTGTAACTGCGAATGGATGCTGTTACTTATGAGCACAAACAGGTACAAAAGACCTTCGCTGCGGCAGAGATGCACATACTCTTCCCTATGCAATGCATTTAGAGTTTCAATTTGGTGGGGGTTTGCCATCTATTATGTTCGTGTTCGGTTTCTTCTCCTATGAAATTGATCACTATTTGCTCTTTGTTGGTACTGAGCAGAGTCTAAATAAATAACTATAATTACATTACTGATTTTTCAACCTGTCAGTTAATCAAAGGCTGAAAGGAAATTTCTCAAGATGTACTAGTTCTATGACAAGTCTTCACCTTAGTACCAAATGTACAAGGTGCCCAGAAACCGGTGGATTCCTCTCAGATAACCTCCTGTACACACTGTAGAAGAAGTCCTCTAGACTCTTTTTCTCAGTCTTTGAATTTGTAATCTCTTGAGTCTTTGTAGCCCAAGACTTTTCCTTTTTCAGAGATTCTATCATCTTTTCTGTGTCATAGTATTCTGGATTCTGTGACTGAAGAATAAAGAACATAAAATATCTCTCCTCACTAACTATATGGCTCATGATCAATTCAAAGCCTCCAGGTTCACAAAACTTGCACTCTTCTTGAAAAACAATGGTGTCAAAGAACCGTATAATAGGAAATGAGAGACCAATGATACCATAGACAGGAGAAAATCAGGGTCAGAGGTGATGAAGGTCAATTTTTCCAATTTAAGTTCAGGAAAAAAAAAAAAAAAGAATTGAAATATTGAAAAAGTCACATCCCAAGGAAGATAGTGTCTCAGGTACAACAAATCACAAATGCAAAACCTTAAAGGCAATAATGGTCTCAATGTATGAATGGCCTAGACCAAAAGGCAGCATAACTCCATGGAATGAACGAAGTACATTCCTGAGAAGCAGCCTGAGAGCAAGTTACATAAAGCTTCATAGGCCATACAAAAACATTGGACTTTATTCCCTGTGAGGCGTTCTGGGAAAGTATTGACCTAATTTGACTTGTTCTGGGAAAGTCCCTCTGACTAATGAAAAACACAAATACTGGTACCAAAATAAAAACAAGAGACCAGAAACAAAGGACTGAGGGCATCAAGTAAGAGATGGGGTGGTGACAGCCATGCAATAGCAGAAAGCTGTCAAATGTTCTGCATATTTCTGAAATGAAAATGAACTGAGATTGATGGGGGAATTGAGTATCTAACATCCAAGAGACAGAATTATTAGCAGATTCTTAGTTTGTGGCTTGCAAATTGGATAGACATGCAGAAAAATGTTACAATGAAGCACATTATTTAGTATAATCAACACATGCTAACAACTAAGAATATAAAAAAATGTTCACTGACAAAGAGACTGTAAACAAAATAACTACCTAACACTGTACAAACTTGAACTGATACAAGTAATCTTACCTTCACACTAATGTAGATGGTCATAATTTTGTTCTTAGAGTCAATACTTATGAAATCATCTTGTCTGGCATGTGTACTAGTGGTGTAGAATTGACTGTGCATCTACAGTCTGCAGTTATCTTCATTATTATCTCTGCATTGTATTACATTTGCTATGGGAAGCAATGGCAACATTGTAACACAACAACTTGAAATGGCATTTTTAATGAAAACTCCTTCAAATGACAATACATCCAAGAATAGGAGTATATGTTGCCAGATAGGCGAATCAAAAGCCAATAAAGAAAGTGACTCAAGGAAGTCTGGCAACAAATACCTAGATGTTAAATGAGCTTGAGTCAAGAAAATTTTTATTCCGGTCTCTGTACGGCAGGCACGGAATCTCTGGAATTTTTGATGTTCACTTAAACAATCTTTAGGATTATTTTGCGGTTAAATTAACTTTTTTTTTTTTTTTTTTTTCAGAAATATCTGCTACCTAAAATTTAAACTATATTATTGGTTATAACTAACAGAGCACAACCAGATACAGGTCATACAACTGCCAATAACATATGCTCAAAACAAGAAGGTAGGATTAGCCCTTGTAAAGACTGCCTAATATAAACACAACAATTGTTGTTGTTGTTGTTGTTGTTGTTGTTGTTAACACAGTGAAACAAGATACAGATCACACAACTGCCAATAACATGCTCAAAATAAGAAGGCAGGGTTAGCTTTTGTAAAGAATGCCTTACATAAATGCAGCAATGATTATCCTTGTATTAGGGGTAATTTCATGCTTTGCTATAGGTAGGCTGAGACAACTGAATCTACTCTTGGCATATGTACAATGCTTTTAAGAGAAGAGTTGAATGAGATTTTATGTTTCATGCTAAAAATGAATGCTCAGAAAATATTAAGTCTTCTTAGCTATTTTTCAGTAATGTGTAACACTAAAGTCTGAAAAAATGCATATTGAGATCAGTGTTGAGAGGACCATGAACATACATACCTGACAAAGGTGTTGCTCTATTAGTAGATAGGTGTAACCCATTAATATGCTAAGTCACACGCAGCATTAAACTCAGCACACATACAGAGGTTGACAGATTTTGTTTGGTTGTGCTTGATTGTTGACAGATCTTGAAAGAACTCAATCAGTGATTAAACTGCACCCATTCTGCATATAACCTCAGAATACATGAGCATGAAATGGGGTAGTATGTGATACTACAATTCTATAATGAGATATATCTATCTAAGCAGATAAGAGAATATTCACACAAGAATTGAATGAATGATAAAATAAGGATTGAATGGCACTGACCAATTTTTTTGTGATTTTTTTTAAAAAGTAACTTCAATACGTTTTAGCTCTATGCTGAATAGATAGCTATAATGGTCTAAAATTTAAAGTTGAGGTACAAATTTAATGGTTTCAAAATGGTGATACTTGATTTCATAAGAGCAATTTGATAGCAGGATGGTCGCCAAGACATATGATTCCCCCCCCCCCAATAGTTCATGCTCTGTGTGTCAGAGAAAGAAAGAAGTTTATCAATGACCATATTTAAGAGACCATCCATTCATAATCCTGGGAGGTGCTATGCATGCTACTGTAGAAGACAAGTAATGAAGCTCACACGGCTCAGCCCTGCAAGCTGCAATGATGAATATCTGCACAATATGAGGGCTGGAACAATGCCGTATGGATGTTAGGAGAGCAGCGGACCACTTTTCTATTGGGTTTAATGCCTGCCATGAGCTGGAATTCATACCTTATACAGTTAACGAGGTCAAAATCTGAAACAAGACAGATCACAGGACCTAGGGGGAAACATGTCACTATTATTCAGCTAAATGAACACAGCAATAAAACGACCCTTAATGAACATAGTTGAGCAAGTGTCCTTGTAGGATGTTAGAGTATCTTTTGGGTATATGCCCAGGAGTGGTATAGCTGAGCCTTGAGGTAGAGCTATTCCCAATTTTCAGAAATGACCAAATAGATTTCCAAAGTGATTGTACAAATTTACACTCCCACCAGCAATGGAGCAGTGTTCCCCTTGCTCCACATCCTAGACAGCATCTGCTGCCACTTGGGGATTTGACATTAGGCATTCTGATGGGTGTAAGATGGAACCTCAGCATCATTTTGATTTGCATCTCCCTGATGACTAAGGACATTGAACATTTCTTTATATGTAGCAGATGTGCAACCTGGTCTCCATGGGACCCCTAACAAGTAAAACAGGGGTTGACTCTGACTCTGTTGCTTCCCGCTGGCTCCCTATCCCCTAGCTGGGCTGCCTGGTCGGCTTCAGTGGGAAAGGATGCACCTGGTCCTGCTGTGACTTGATGTGCAAGGGCAGGTTGGATGGGTACCCTTGAGGAGGCCTTCCCTTCTAAGAGGAGAGGAAGAGGGAGAATGGGGGAGGGGTTTAAAGGTAGGACTGGGAGGTGAGGAGGGAGGCTGTGGTCAAGATGTAAAGTAAATAAATAAATAAATAAATAAATAAATAAATAAGGGAAAGGAGACAAAAAAAATCTAATGACATATTGCTGTTGTCATAGCTCAGTGCATCCCACAACCCTGAGCAGATAAGCTTGTTCTTGCAGTAGACGGAAATTTACACAGAGACCCACAACCCTTTAAGATTTTAGAGTGCTCAGCCCTAAACGAACTGTGTTTATCATAGCCTTCCTCTCAAGGCTCAGGTATCCATGCAGGAAAAAAAGGCAGAAAAATTGTAAGAGGCAGGGAGAGGAGACAGTGTTACGGAAGCAGCATTTTTTGAGACACAACCGTGTTGATGCATACAGTAACTCACAGAAACTGGTACAACTCAAGCCAGACAGAGTCCCAGTACTGAGAAGGGGAGGTAGGTACAAAGTGCTACTCCTAGTCAAGAAGCTATTCACAAATGGTGGCTGCTGGGAGTGGAAAAGGATCAGCTTGCTTCAGTGGGGTAACCCTAGGTATGTCAATCACCCACGGGGCAGGCACCATACTCGGGAGTAGATGACTGACACAAATCGAACTCCATGATCATTAGGGAATATTTGTTTTGTTTTTGATTTTGTTTTAAGAAAAAAGCACATGACGTTGGGTGAAGGTAAACTTGGAGAAACTGGGGGACAGGAAAGAAGAAGATAAAATATACTGTGCTAAATTCTCAAATAAAAAATAAAAATAATAAAAAACTAAACCATTACGAGAGAGAGAGAATTCAGTTTCAGCAGTTGAATATAAATTATTTTCATAGCCAATGTAATCAGAAAATTTAATTAGTAATTGGTTAGTGTGACCATCTTCCAGACGCTAAAGCATTTGAGCTTCCGACTCTCCAGGATCATGTGCTCCCTACTTAAGTGGAACGAACTGCCAAGAATATTTCCTGGAGAGTATGACCTCCAGCATTTATTACTGTAATACGCATGTTTGCACCAAAAGTCTAGAACAAAATATATAGTCGCCCAAATAATTTTCCTTCGCCAATCACCTTAGACTACATTTTAAATTTTTCTAATGTAGTGAAATGTAGGAAAATACCCCACCTTCACCTGCATATTATGCTGGCAAAGTCTGTAAGGTTGCACCAAAATCTACTCATTCTCATCCATGCTCATTAAAGGTAGACATGGCTATCCCAACTGCTTTGTCCAGTGGTGTGTGAATGGAAACCTTACTGTGCTCTGAATTCCTCTGTAAACTATTGAATTAGTATATGGCTTACACTTCCTTTCATAGATAGTTTATAGTATGATGTTATCAGTCTGCTAGGGTTTCAGAGTGAGAAATAGATGTTCTAGTCATAGTCAACCTTAATGGACATATACCCAAAGCCAGAAATTAATGCTTATCACTACTGGTCCTCAAGACTTTAAGATTATTGTTCCACAGTATAATCAAGAATATCCTGATTATTTTTGGTAAAAGGCAGAAAGCAGTATCTTTAATTGATATGATATACACACTCCCTGTCTCTCTTTTTTTTTAAATTTAAAAGGGTGCTTGGGATGGTTGCTTAATTGTAGAGTATTCCTTCTAACATTCATAAAGCCTTAGTTGGATCCCAGGGTCAAACACAATAGTCAGTATAAATCCCAATAACAACCTTAGAACTCTTTGAAGAATGTGAGTCATATTGTTTCTCTGTTGCTTTCTTCTGTTCCTGGGGATAGAATCCATTAGCCCTCCACTGCCAGTCTAGTCCCCATAAATCTTATACTATTTCTCTTTCTGAAGTTTCCATACCACTGACTTAGAGGTATAAACTGGTATAAATGGATAAAAGAAAATGCTATGAGGTCATCAGACTAATGTTTAGTAAGACATGTTTTTATTCAGGGTACAGTGTTTCCCAACATGTGTTGGGTTAAGAACATTTAAGAAAAGTCACAGGATGCGTACACTGATGGAGTTCTATATGGCTCAGCCTACTATATGCACCAAAATGTAGATAATAGCTTCATGAGAGAGTTATGATTATTTAGAAGATTCCACATAGAAGCTGAATTTCCCAGAGAAACATGTACTAGGTTCAGTGATAACAAGAGATTGAACAAAGATAATGGAGGAGAAAGGAGCTGGAAAGAAGAGAGAGGGAAGAGAGTCAGGAAGAATAGGAGTGATGACCGGGTAGAGGGGAGAAAAGGAAAGGACACAGGCAAGCAGGCAGAATTGTGAATTGATATAGTAAATAGAAAAATGTGCAAAGATTATAGACAATGCATTCAGGCAAACCTAGGTCCCCTAGCAAGGGAGTCCTTGCTAGTTATTTAATTATATCATCTTTGTATTTCTTAAATTCTGCAATCTTGATTGTATCATCTATTTGAAAAATAAGACAAGACAATGATAGGTTTTTGGGAAGACTAAATAAAATGAAATAAAAATTAAATATTTTCACAAATAGAATGCCCAGCTAAGAGTAAATGCTCAGTAAATGGAAAAAAAAAATGTAGGAAAGATTTCCTGAGTCTTGTGATAATAATTAAAATGTTTGATATGTTTTAATACAAACATTAGTTGGGACAAAAAATAGTATCTTGGCAGGTTCTTTTTAAATCATGGTGGGAAATGATGAAGCTTTTAATAAGAGGCATATTATATATTTCATATATAATGTGTATATTATACATTATATATTACACATTATACATTACATATTATATATTATTCACTACATACTATATTCTATGTATCATGTATCATATATAATAAGAGGCATATTAAGAGAGACATTGACACATAGTATTGTTTTTTGAATATTTTACCCAACATAGTAAGAGACATGGATATCCTGCCATATGATGACCAGGCAAGGATAGTGATGATGTCATAGGAAAGAAATCATGTGTGACATAAGACTTGTTAGCCAATTTGATTGGGTAAGGGGAAATGACAAGAAGCCATGCCACAGCACCACATAAAAATTTAAGATAGATACGCAAAGCATATGTGAAAATATCCATTTGATGGCTTCACTAGAAACTTAAGTGTCTCCTGATAACAGTAACAAAGGTAAGAGCATATATTTCCCAGAGAGATTTTCATTTTTATTTGCATGGTGTGATTTGAGGTCTGATACATATATTATTTGCATATGAGCCAAATCAGTGTAGTGAGCATCACCTACTCATTCATCATGCCACGATGTGAGATGATTCCAAAGCTTCTTTCTAGCTAGTTTGAAATGAAAAATACCTTATGGTTAACTGCGATCTCCCTTCAGTATGGCAGAACACCAGAATTATTTCTGCTGATTGTGATAACCCTATCCCTCCACTCCCCTTTCGTCTTCCAGATGTTGTTTTTCTTCTTTCCCTCTAATGAGCTGCTTTTAGAGCTCACATCTGAGTGAGATTATGCAGTGTTTGTTGTGCCACTTGGCTTTCTACTTTCTCTAACGAAATACCTGTAAGAGAAGAGAGAAATTTGGGCTCATAGTTTGACAAGGCACGTGGTCCAAACACGGTGGCTGAGAAGGGAGCAGATCACTTTGCATACTCTACCAGGACACAGATAAATGATGGAGCAACTCTAGTTGTCTTGTTTTGGGGGGGGGGGTGTTTAAATTTTTATTCAATTTGGCCCCTAAATTAACAGCATAGTACCTTCCACCTTCAAGATGCGCATCCTTTCCTCAATGAACTGTGGATGGATGGAATCTCCCTCATGTATTCCCTGAGATGTGTCTGCTACTTAATTTCAAATCCAATCAAAGTGACCACTTTAATTAACCATTCCATTTGATCTTCTGTGCATAGCTTCTTTCCCACAATGCCCTGAAAGTTCATCCATTTCTGTCTCAAATAATAGGATTTCATCCCTTTTTCATGGTTGGTTACTATTCCATTGTGTATGTGCTCCACAACTTCTCTATGTATTCATCCTTGGTTAGACATTTAGGTTTGGTTTAATACTTTAAATACAGCTACATGTATTTATGGATTTGCAAGGAGGGTCATACCATGGCACTAGTGTGGAGGCCAGAAGACAAATAGGAGTTGGTTCCCACCTTCCAACATGTAGGTTCTAGGAATTGGATTCGGATCATAGAACTTGGTGGCAAGCATTTTTTTTATCCACTGAGCTTTTTTGCAGGTTTTGTTTTAACTCTTAGTTCTTGTAAGTATTCCTTCAATAAACATAGAAGAACAGATCTCTCTTTCACTTTCCAATTTAATTTCCTTTGGGTATATTCCCAGACTAAGAATGCTGAATCATACATTGGTTCTATTTTTAATTTTCTGAAGAACTTTTCATGACATTTTTCAAAGTAGATTTAGAAATGAGCATTTGTATTAACAGTGTTCGGTGTCCCCTTCTCTCCCCATCCTGAAGAATTCTGGTTATCTTTTCTCTGCTTGGCAATAGCCAGCCAACTAGAATGAGGTAGTATCTAATATGGTTTTATTTGTATTTCCTCAGTGATAATGGAATTTTGTGTGCTTTAAGAAATGCATATAAACTCTTTCATGCATTTTTACATTAAATCCCCCCCAATTTACTCTTAACTCCCTTCAAGACTCTAACATTAGCTCCTCATTAGAGGAAGAGTTTGCTAATGCATTGTGCCATATTTAGGCTTCTGTAACAGGAAATCCTAAACTGAAGGTTATGGATAAACATGGTGAAGTAAGAGTTAACACATGGAAGTGTATGTACATATATGACACTTTTTTGAAGTACTTTATTGTTATGACAATATCTGGAGCCTTGTCAAGACAAGGCCTCAAAAAATTGGTTTAAGACTCAGAGTTGTTCCTCTCCAAGGAAATCTTTAGGAAAAGGTGAAAGATTCATATGATTTGAAGAGAAGTCAGAGTATATGTGACACGTTTTCTTTAAGTTCTGTTATGTTAAGTTCCTTCCCTTATTCTGCCAAAGCTCCAGTTATTTATAGTGAAATGTGTAGGGGTTGGTTTTTATTTTGTTTTGCTTTGCTTTTCCTGCTTTCATAGTCTTTTGAAAAATGCGTTTCTTTTTGTACGGGTAGAGTTACATGGGTTCTTCATGCACAACTCTCATCCTTGTATGAACATATCCAGGGTACCACCACATTCAACAGTATTTAAAAAAATGTATCTGCTTTAAGGTTATGCATATCTCTTTCTCTTGACATTAAACCAAACTGTAAAATGTCAAAGAAAAGAAAGTTGATGATCTTCACATTTCTGTTGACTTTATTTGCATTGCCAAGTAGAGTGGATACGAAAGCCAGACTGTTCTTGCTATGTTTTCTACCAATGAGCATACACAATCAGGAAACCTAATTTCTGAAACTCTAGAAACTGCATGATTTTTTTCATTTACATTTACTTTATAGAAAACCCACAAACTTTAAAAGGAAACACATTACTAAGTTTATATTTAGCCCATCATGAATATCTTGACACTTTTTCATGAAAAAACAAAAGAGAAAAAAACCCCACTAAGTAACTAGAGAAAGCCTCATCAACTTAAGCAATCTAGAAATGCTTGAACTTGTGGGTAGATCAAAAAAGCAGAAAACTCAAGTAGAGACTCTGTTCTCTTGATATAACCTTCTCCTGAACTCTGACATTTGCTAATATTTGGAAGTCAATTGTAGTGAAACTAGCAGCTGTGTCGTTTCCATTTTGCGTGCAACTGGGCGAAAACTGTCATTGTTTCTGGATTTTATGTAGCATAAGAAGGCTAATGACCCATGGTGCATATGAATGATGCTTCCTGGATACCTTTAAGGCCAAGTTCTTCCAACAGTGAACTGGTTTTTTTTTTTTTTTTAATGAGGCAAAAGTCCTAATGGAAGAAAAGTCTTGGCAGAGCCTGTACGTGTGGAGTGCTTGTGCGATTTCTCTGTCCAAATCTAGTCCTCTCGGTATGGTAAAGCCAGAGGCACTTACTGCTTTTGCCATCAGTATGCATTCGTGTCAAAAGCCTTGCTTCTCCCTAAATAGGTGCCTTTCCTCAGCCCTTGAAAGTGTCCCAGTAATTTCATAGCCATATCTTTGGACATATATTCTCAAAAGATTTTATTTAGAGTTTGAACTAAGTACATCGTTTTAGCTACCTGAAGTTTCATGGCTTTTCCATCAGAGGAAACTGATGTGTGTAGCTGAACTAGAGTCAGAATTTTCAATGTGTGTGTGTGTGTGTGTGTGTGTGTGTGTGTACAGAAGAGAAGAATCGTAGAACAATTTGACAAGAGAACTTTATTTCAGTGACAAGACTTTGTTGTAAATGTGCGGCTTAAAGTTGAGGTCTTACAATTCCATATTCTGGCAATTATGGTTTTTCTATTTGTGGGAGACTCTGAATGCTGCTGTTTTAGAGTAAAAAGTTTGAGGTGAAAAGATGAGAGCCTTCTCTGCTACAAGAGAGAAGTCAAGGAAGTTAAAAGTAAGATACCTGCTGCCAGGTATCCTGAAGAAACTCTACAAACACCCGGGAAGAGCATAGGAAGGACTCTTGCAAAGGTCACTTCAGTTTAGAACATTCAAATTTGAAAGAAGGACATAAAATGCCTTTCCTTGTTAACAAAGGCTCTTTTTTTTTAATTTTTGATACTTTATTTACATTTCCAATGTTTCCACTTTTCCTCTTCGGAAACCCCCTATCCCCTCCCCCTCCCCGCCTCTATGAGGGAATTCCACCTCCCACCCACCCACCCACCCATTCCCATATTCCCACCTTGACATTCCCCTTTACTGGGGCCACTAACACCCTCAGACCCAAGGGCCTCTTCTCTCCCTGATGGCCAACAATGCCATCCTCTGCCACATATGTGGTCCGAACCATGGGTCCATAGATGTGTATTCTTTGGTTGGTGGTCCAAACTCCAGGACGACCGGGG
>CM052707.1:76472513-76518722 GCA_028551405.1 Uromys caudimaculatus | reverse complement strand
CAGACCCTCAGAAAACAAAGGCTCTTGATGATGACTTTTCAAGATGATTTTTATTTCCCTTGAAGACAAAGGACTGTGGAAAGCTTGAATTAAACTGAAGTGCCTTAGAGAAAACTCAAGTGTCCCAATGAGAGCCATTCTGCCTGTGCTGGGCATTTGATTCCCTTTTTAATTAAAAGTCATATAAGCTGCCACTTGGAGCACCCTCTGCTATTGAAATGGGCACAAAGGTGATTGAATACTAAAAATAATATTTTTTTTTAAAGCCTCTAAATTTTAATGTCTGACTAAGCCAATGAAGAGTACTATTCGTTGAAATTTATTATAAAAATAAATAAATCATTTCAATTAAACAATTTGGCTTCATTTATCTCCAGAAAGTAGCCATCTATTTTTATTTTTAAAAAAATGTTATATGACATAAACCAAGGATAAATGCAAGGGTGGGAATGAATGAGCAGTTAAATATATTTTAGTGCACTTTTTTGTTGCTACAAAAAATAAAGGAAAGAAGGAAGGAAGGAAGGAAGGAAGGAAGGAAGGAAGGAAGGAAGGAAGGAAGGAAGGAAGGAAGAAGGAAACAAAGAAAGGAAAGAAGGCTGAGACTGTGCATAATTTATAAAGAACAGATACTAGAAAGCCTGAGATCAAGGTGGCAACATCTAGGCCTGTTGTGTCTTCTTGCTTCACACCCACATGGCGGAAGATCAAAGGGCACACTTGGAATCTCCCTCAGCTGCTGAATGGAGCCTCCTTTATAAGGACTTACTCTCGCAAATGAATAAACAGTTTTTATGGCTTACACATATGAAGTCTGTATTCCATGACACTATCACAATGACAGCACTTGATTTCTGGCAAGGACACTTTCAAGCCATTGCAACCCACAATGGTGGATTTTATTTAGGATAGCCCACAATTTCACCAGCTTTTCAAAAACATCTGTAACATTCTTTCCCATTATCCAGCCTCAATTAAAGACTATTCCCCAATAAGAGATTAGGAGAATAACATGAAATATTGTTGTACTAGTCTGTTCTCTAAAATCTTGCCAATTTAGCCGGGCAGTGGTGACGCACGCCTTTAATCCCAGCACTTGGGAGGCAGAGACAGGCGGATTTCTGAGTTCGAGGCCACCCTGGTCTACAGGTGAGTTCCAGGACAGCCAGGGCAACACAGAGAAACCCTGTCTCGAAAAACCAAAAAAAAAAAAAAAAAATCTTGCCAATTCTGTCTATCCGTAGTTATACAGCCTTTGTTTTCTTCATGTGGGTTGTATATCATCAGCATGGAAAGATGGCCTCATGATGGATGATGTGGATGGTAGAAATATGTGAACATTATGCGTGTGAGGGTAGAATAGCGAGAGGAGGTGCAATGGGATAGGTCTTAGTCAGGGGTTCTAATCCTGCACAAACATCATGACCAAGAAGCAAGTTGGGGAGGAAAGGGTTTATTGAGCTTACACTTCCATGCTGTTGTTCATCACCAAAGGAAGTCAGGACTGGAACTCAAGCAGGTCAGGAAGCAGGAGCTGATGCAGAGGCCATGGAGGGATGTTCCTTACTGGCTTGCTTCTCCTGGCTTGCTCAGCCTGCTTTCTTATAGATCCCAAGACTACCAGCCCACAGATGGTACCACCCACAAGGGGCCTCCCCCGTTGATCACTAATTGAGAAAATGCCTTAGCTCTAGGTCTCATAGAGGCATTTTCTCAATGGAAACTCCTTTCTCTGTGATAATTTCAGCTTGTGTCAAGTTGACACACAAAACTAGCCAGTACAGGATATTTAAATGTATGTGAGACATTTAAATAATACACATCAAATGAAAGTGAAGACATTTGAATATCCACCAGTGAAGTGGTGTCTCATTTCAGTCAGAATTTGTATTTATTTGATCATTAAATTGCTGAACATCCTTTCTTATAATTCCTGGCCATATGTGCTTCCCTTTCTATTTTTGCATAAATGCTATGCATATTAAAATAATAATTATAATAACAACAAAGAATAGATGTACTCACTGCAGTTGCTTTTGAGGATATGGTTCATAATTTCATCTGGGAAATTGCAGCCGTAGAATGATTACATCATTCATTAGGAAAAGAATTTTTAAAACACAATTGTAGTTCTGTTTCTGCAGCATTATCTGAGTAAACACATTTTTTTTTTTTTTTTAATGATGAGTACAGTGTTTCCAACATGTCACTTTCTGGTAGCAAGAAGAGGGTCTGTGTGGCAGGAACCTTCTTAGACTGTAATTGCTCTAATGGGTCATTGATCTTAAAGTAATTTAAACAGACCCTCACAGTAGTGTGCAATGCCACTGGAGGCTGTTAACGTCACTGTTGGGTAAATACTCGACCCAAGCTTTTATTTGCTATTACAAGTGATGAAATAAACAGTATATAATTCAAGAAGCTTGTAATTAGATGTACTTACACAGTAGTTCAAAATAATAGACTCCTTTGGAGAAGCTGTGTTTTATATCAGTCAAACCAAGTGAACATGCTGTCTTTGGTTGCAATCACGGGAGTGGGAATCAGAACTTCTATTTTGGGCACCATAGATGACAACTGCCTTCCCCACTGTTGAAGAAGTCACTTAACCTTTTCTTGCTTTAGTGTTGCTAGTGTAGATAAAGAAAAGTCTATTTATATAATCTTATTGAAATTGTTAGCTTACAGACTGGTATTTCTTCATCCAGCTGCCTGTTATTTCTAACAGTTATTCATATATATCAAAAGAAATAAAATTACTATTAGATATAATCCCAATATATGCAAGACACCTATTTCCCTCTATGTTTTTTTCCTCTACCCTACATTCCTGTCCTGTTCACTCAAAAGGACATATTTCAAATTTAAAGATTTAAAGATATATATATATATTAAACCTACTAATATATTAAATATACTTATTTCAACTTTATTTATTGAAAATGTAATGAAAAGTTATGGTAATGAAATCATCTGTTTTTCTAAATTAGCAGTTATTACTAAGATTTAGCCACATTATTTTATGTTGTGATTCATTTGTTTTGACTGCTGCATAAAATTCTATTGTGAATGATAATATACATTATTTATATACTCTCCTCTTGATAGTCATTTAATTTGTTTCCATGTCTTCACTATGAGGAATGATACACATATATCTCATGTTGATGGACCTGAAACTCTCAGGGGTACATATGCAGAAACGGGATAAAAGGTAGAAGAATAATTAATATTAAAGATAATGCGGGCCAAAGAGATGTCACAGTCAGCATGACGCTTGGCATGTAAGTATGAGGACCTGAGTTAGAATCCCTAGAGCCCACAAGGAGCCAGTGCTCTTACAACAAGACCAGATCTGGAGACAGAATTCCTGGATGCTCGTTGTTCTGCTAGACTGGAGTATTAAAAGACAAAACATGAGACTCTGTCTTAAACAAGGTTAAAGGAAATAACAGATGGTCTGCCTCTACTTACATATAAGGTATTCACACATATCACACACACACAAACACACACACACACAAAGATGATGGCAGGTGTTGTTGTTGTTGTTGTTAATTTGTTTTTTGTGTGCTTTTCATGAATAAAATTCTTAGTTTTACATATTTACTTCTTAAAATAATCTATACTCTTTGGAAACATTGCATCATTTCTCCATTACGTAGACCAGGCTGGCCTCAAACTCACAGAGCTCTTGCTATGTCTGCCTCCCTTCTTGACACTGTCATTTAAACAGTGTGTAATGGTGCCCAGATCAGCCATTTTCTTTACATGAAATCATCAGTTGTCTCTAACCTCATATGTCAGCAAGTTATGACAATATAGGGACAAGAGTGCCACACATATCTTTCTACACAATTCTCAAGCTAACTTCTGAGGAATGTCAATCAATGAAGAGGCGAAGTGAGCAAGTTTCCTATTGATCTTTGATTCCTTATTTGAGAAAATATTTATTTTCTAATAGTATTCAGTTCCCTTATTTATGAGAAAGGACTTACTCCTGGTCCAAGGTAGTATCTAAGCAACAATCAACAACCGTAGCTCATGGAGAGAACTGGAATGCTGGAGATTAAGGAACAAACTTACTTAAACAACCTAGAAAATCTTTCCTACCTACAATTATAATAAATATTTGCAAATTATTTACTAGGTCAAATGAATAATTGCCAAGAAAAAGCAAGACTGGGAGAAATTCAAAAGATTATGGACAGTTGAACTTGTTGATAATGAATATTTAAAATATTTTAGGATAGTATAAAGAGAAGACCATAATTTATTAATTAATGTGGTTAAAATGTAATTATGAGAGTGATTCAAATCATTATGCTGACATCTCATAGAAAATACCTTGTCAAGCAAAGGCAATTATTTAAACAGTAGTTAAGAGGCAGAGATCTATTTACAGTGTTCAGTTACCTTAATTAATTTGGGCACATTACGACAGCCAAGAGAGGCATTTTTCAAGATCTTCGTGACATTAGGACTTCAAGTAATATAATCAACAAATCATACTTGGTATTTAAATTTTATGTAAATAAAGATAAACTTTGATAAGAAAGAATCTCCTCAATATATTAACTTAATCACAATGGCATAATAATAAATACGTGATTATTCAAGTTATGGCTTTATAGTTCTCCGAGCCCTGACAAAATTCAGTGGCAAAAACTCAAGTGTTCACAATTCGATACTTGTAATGCAAGTGAATTGTTCCTAACTTAAATTTCCAGAGAGTAAATGTTGGCCTCTGTTAAATTGTACCTTTAAAGTCAAATTCCAGAGCATTTATCCTACCTTTAGGTTCATTAGTTAAATAATCATAGTGAACAAGTAGTGAAAACATATTTTTGCTATCAGTTATTATGCTTATGTTTTAGAAAACATTACCATTTTATAAAAGAATTAGAACCCATTTTTCTCTTTAGTTTGTATTCATTGATGAAAAGTTTACATTGTATTATAAAATGCTAAAAGCAGTTGACCACCCAATATTAACATTAGTTTTAAAAGTTATTTTACAATGCATATTTCATTAAACATTAGTCTATAAGCAAAATATGAATAATTCAACCATCTATATATCAGGATACTTTGATTTTTCAGTGAAAAATGTCTAGATGTATATAGATCTATTGGTTTCCTTTCTATACTGATTAGAAAAACATTTATTGAATTCTATGCCAATGTACTTGGTATCAACATTCCTATTGATAACTACAAAAAAAAAAAAATAGGAAAACTGAAGTTCCTGATTGTGATGACTAATTTAAATGTATAAAACTATTTTATTGCATTTGAAAGCTACTGCATAATAACCAATCTTATTTTGCTTTGAAAATAGAGAAGTAATCTTTTAGAGATACTATTTGAGACACTGACTTTCAATAAACATGTTTTCAGCTGAATGCCACTGGTCATTTAGGAAACAGAGTCATCAAAGGATTTACACTAATTCCAAGGGACAATCCGTGTTCCCTTCTTTTCTCTATTGATTCCCCCTTTGCCCTGGCCTCTAAGAATAAAGAAAGGAAATAAGCAAAGACCTGGGTGGACACCTTAACTTTATCTTCTGCTTCATACTCTAGCTTTTTGCTGCTAATTTTAACATTGTTGAGATTGAGTATCAGATTGGTATTTATCTTCCTTACATGTCAAGTGCAGGGCATTTTGAGATGTAGTATGTCTGGTTTCTGATCCTGAATACTCGTCTCTGCGCTAGGTTTTCTCCAAGGATAGAACTAAATCTAAGCATATCTCTCACAGGAGCTTTTCTGTGAAACCTGCACCAAGGAAAACCCCGCCCTCTAATGACTGTATCCAAAGGTTATGTATTTCCAATTTGCTAATTAACGCTAAGCAATGATCTCTGATGCACAGCTGGGCAGGTGGCATCTCTGGTCTCTCAGGTCCATGACTTTTAGAAAGAGAACACAAGTCGCTCTCAGATTAGCGTACTAATTAATTCCGGAGAACTTCTACTTGGATTATATCAAAAGACAAGTAACACACATATATCAGGAATGTGGAAACCCCTGTAGTTTCTTTCATCTCTTACCAGCAGGAAAAAAATCTCTCCTCATCATTGCATATGCAAATGCTGACATGTTAGAAGACCTTTGTAAAGGATTAGCTTGGTGCTAGGTAGGTGGTCTCTGATAATTACTGTTACACTCTTGTGTGTGGTGACTGATGTATTATCAAAGAAAAAAAAATGATGCCCAAATCAAATGAAGTTATTATATTTTAACACAAGGAGCTGAAAACATCTGTTCCCAGTCTTCAATTTATTTAGCTATAAATATACAATTAAGGGATTGATATTATATGTATAGTAAACCTAAAATATTCTTTAATGAAATTTGAAGTGCTATCCTGTTAAACTGGCTACATGAAACACATACCGTGGGATTGTTTTTTTTCTTATGTTTGTAGGTATGAAGGAGACAGCTGGCAAGTATAACCAAGTGTGAAAGAAAAGTTGATATCTTGTGATACTGAGTTCTTCTACAACATAGGGGGGAGGGGAGAAAAGGAATGAAGTTTAGAGTAAAACCTTACCACTCAGGAAACTCTGGTTTTTGATAAATAGTTGTAGTTTTCAATTGCTATTACTCCAAGCCTAGATAGCGCCATGATTTCTCCTTAATAAGAGCACAAGTCTATATTAAAAGAAGAGTAGGAAAAAAATCAACAGAATTCTTGCATGAGGGGTAGTTTATCCAAGTACATATCAGGCTGTGTAACTGAATGTGGAAAACACACAAATGATACTTATAGTACCAGCTTCGCAGTGAGTCCAGCCCTGACTCTTCTCCACAGCTGGTTGGACAGAGATTGCAGTCAGGTGCCTGCACTCACCTCCCCATCAGTATGTCTCAGCAAGCAAGGAGGGAGCGTCATCCTTACTAGTTGAATCTGAGGCTCGAATCTTGGTCTCATTCTCCTTGTTAAGCATTGGGCTGCAAGGAGATGGTGCAGTCCTGACTCAAACAATGTGCTGTGTAAGGAAGTTCAAGGGTGAGTGTCTGCTGTCCTAACATGGGTTTTTGAGACTGTGGCAGTTTTAGGACAATTGTGAAAACAAGTCTCTAAGCAAAGCCAGCCTTCTTGAGACTCTTTTGGAGTAAACACCTGGGACCTTGCTGGAAAGATGAAAATCCTTAAGTGATAGCACGGATTCACTTTATCCTGAACTTTCTTGTTATTATTGACATTTCCTAGTTTTGATCTACAGGTTCTTGCCTGCTCACAAAGAGAATCTCCTGGAAAGATTTTAGATATCCTTGGCCTAGCTCTTCAGTTAGGTCAGGATTTGGCGATGAGAGCCAGATGGATGCCCAGGCGCTGTAAGGGTCCCCAGGTGATTTGATTATACAGCAACATTAGGACAAACATCTGCCTTGAACCATTCCACATTAAAACGTTCATTTCTGTCTGAGTTCTTCTGAACACAAACAGGGAAAGGTAAACTAAATTAAAACACATGGAAAGAAAAGACTGTTATTTGTACAAGTAGCTAAAATGGATAAAATAAATAAAGAAGCTGTGTTAAGAAAAGCCATAGTGAAGGAGGAAAAAGCCACTGAGAGTTTTTAAAAGGGATTCTTAGCTACTCAGCAGTCAAACTGAATAATATTCAAATGTAATCAAGGACCTGTTATCTTGATAGACTAGTCTCACTGATTATTTCCTTTTATAAAACCTTATGTCTATCAAATTACCTTTAATTTATGTAAAGTAATTAAAAGTGAGAGACTTCCACTCTTTATTAATGTTGGTCTTTGAAGAATAGGTTCATTGAATGGAGACAAATACTTATTGCTATTATTTACAGTTTCAGAAGGGTAGAAGAGTTATACTTCTTTGTAACAAACCCCCCAAGACAGATCTCACACACACACACACACACATAAACACACACTCAAACACACCCTGTCTCACCCGCATATAAATACACACATACAATACACACACATATATAAACACACACTCACACATATACACACATAAACACACACATACATACATAATTACACACATTCACACATACATACACACACATACATTCACACACACATACATACTCATAAACACACACATATACAAACACACTCACGGACACACACATACACAGACACACACTCACACACATACATTCTTTATTCACTGATACACTTTCTGTTAGGTCCCTCTAACAGGTTTCTCCTTGCCTGGTCTACAAATTCCCGTTTAAGAACCCATCTCAGAAATGGCCTATAGTGGCTTACACGCCAACTGGAACAACATAGGCAAAATTCCTCCCATGTGTCAGTATGAATCCTGCCAGCAATTCTGAGACCCAACCAACTTGAAGGAGAAACCCTTTGAACTCCCTGGAAGGATCTGCTTCCTCTGATCTTGGGGAAAGGGATTTCTCATCATTCTCCCCAGTAAATATCACATGCTTTTAATTCTCAACTCTTTTTTATTTCATATCCAGTTGCCTGTTCATCCTCACATTCATAAGACATTAGAGCCAAGACTTTGATGAGACTTTCTGTGTTAATATGCACAAAGATTAGATATTTGTGGTACTCTCATGACTCTATTGCATGACTTTCAGTAATGAGACAACGAACAAATACCTGTTCGTGCCAGACAAGGGGATGGTGGTACTAATCTCGTTGCGTGAACTTGTTGGAATTACTTCCAGGGTCATCATTGAGAAGGCTTACTTACAGGAACTTGTATTACTTAAAGGAATTTCCATCCGTGACAGGTCTATTTGAAAATGGATAGAAACTCATGATACCTGCATGCCTAGAGCTCCCTGCCCAACTTGCAGACAGCTCTGACAGATACATTCCTTTCCCCTCAAAATTCACTGCTTATAAAATATCAGAGAGAGGCTTTATCAGTCTCACAGCTTTTAAGATTTGTAACGTTCTGAAGCATTCTGGGTTTTCTTCTAGAAGAGAATGTTTGAATTTGTACGAGGCAGCTATACAACTCACGCTCTGTCCATGTTTGTGATCACATAATCTAATTAGCTATCCTACGCTGCCAGAGAAAAATCTCTAATTTTACGGCTTTCTTGATTTTTTTTCTTGTGTTATTGATGTCATTACTTTTCTCCATTGCTCAATCAGGGGAGCCAGGCCTTCCCTTCCCTTGTCTACAAATAATAATCCAGGTTATAAAACCTATAGGTTATAAGGGAGCGTGCATTTTCAGTCTTATCCCACAGGAAGACAGACCACTCAGTTTGAAATTATAGACCTTAGATTTCACATCTCTCAGCTACATAAACAAGATTTTTTTCATTTTATAATAGGTGATTGGCCTCATAGATAATAAAATGGATTAAATGATCTTATACATCTGAGCACAAGGTTTTAAAGTGTACATTCAGGTGGGCAGCGAGAACATGAAAAGGGAACCGTAGACTGTGAAATAGCTGTATAATCCAAGGGTTGTTTTCACTTAACACTGAGTTATGATAACAATGATCTCAGATAAAAATGAATGGGCAGTATGACAGGAATCACCAATACCAGAAAGACACTGTGTGTCCATCCTGAATTGGTAACACTCTTGGGAAAAGGTGACTAACAAAGCACCTCAACCCAATTAAAACTTCCTGAGCTTATCAGCCCTCCACCTTTTCTAAACTAACTCTATTTTTTAAATATGATTTAATCTAAGAGATATGAAAATACAAAGGCAGATCCTTGTCATCCTCAAAGGCAGGTTAATAACGCATTCATCTTCAAATCATCACTCACATTGATAAAACTGACCTACTTTTCATCTCTTAGAGAGAAAATGTCCTATGAGGGATTTTTTTTTTTTTGCCGTATAGAAATGTTGCCTTTTCGTGCCTTTCTTCTTTCATACTATAATTAAAGCTGGCATATCACTTCAAAATGTTAAATGAAATTTGGTTCATTTTCAGGCCTGGGCTTTTTTAATGAGTTAGCATCTCTGCTGACTGAGAGGAGCACGTTCACTGCTTTGCATGCCAGGGAATCTTTCTGACAGTTGTGATCGTGATGCAGATGTTTTGCTTCATGGGGATTTTCCAACAATGTCCCTAATGAAAATGCATGCCTACTTCCTGGCAAATAAAAAAATTTTCTTTCCAAACAAAATTTTCCAATGCCTTCACCCTATCATAGCAAATGTAAACAATGACTGCAGTCCCCACATCGTTTTTACTGAGTTCTGTTGCATCAATAAAGTGGTTTACTTCTTTTCTTTTACTCTATTCCTCCATTTGGTTTTTATACAAAATATTTTTTTAACAAACATAAAAAGGTTTTATTAAAGGTTTCTTTTTTCTTTTCTTTTTTCAACCTATTCACTTTACATTCCACTCACTGCCCCCCCTCCCAGGCACCCCCTCCCACAATACGTTCCCCCACTCCTGCCCTTCTCTGAGCAGGGTCTCCCTGGGTATCTCCTCACACCCTGGTATATCAAGTCTCTGTTAGGCTAGGTACATCCTCTCCCACTGAGGCCAGAAAAGGCAGCTAGAAGAACGTATCCCATGGACAGGCAGTGAAAGGCAAAGGACATTGTCAATAGGACAAAATGGCAGCCTATAGATTAGAAAAGGATATTTTCCAACCCCACCTCTGACAGAGGACTAATATCCAAATTTTATAAAGGACTCAAGAAGTTTGACACCAACAACCCAAATAATCCAATTAACAAATGGGGTACAGAGCTACACAGAGAATTCCCAACGAGGAATCTTGAATGGTGGAGAAGCACTTTACAAAATCTTAAGCAGGTCAAGAATGGAGTGGGGAATAATCATAGCTACAAGTGTTTGAGTCCTACAAGTTGTCTCCTAGAAGTGATCAGCCACGTCATCTCAATCCTTATGTCTTGGACAATTGTCCATTTTCAACACAGACATAAACAGAGGTACTCCAAGGTACACTATTCTTGGAGTTATGGGTAGGAATGCCTTTTGTAATTTACTGGAATACATGGAATAATGAAAGGAGATCTGAGTGAACAATGTATCAACAAATGTTTTTAAAAAGCAAAAATCTATAAAATTCAACAGAACTTTGGTAAAAGAAAATTCAAGATGGGATTTAAGGTATAAATGATACAATCTCATAGCAAATCTTGTGCCATATTCTCCTAAATGATACATAAGTCTTCGAGTAAGCATGATGTTATTGCGAATCATGTAAAGATTATCCTTGGATTAGCCAAATGCTAATTTCTGTGCCCACATATCTGATTAAAGTTCTTATTCTGAGAATCTCCTATCTCAATGTGGTGTAAACATTGCGCCCCAGTTATTACTTGATAAGTCAACAAAGCTAACTGAACAGGAGAGAGAATAAGGCTGAACTTCCTCCCAAGCAGAAGAGGAGGAGAGAGCCAAAGTGGGCATTAGCCACTGGGAGAAAGTCCAGTGGACACCACAAGAAAACACCTGGAACCCAGAGAGCCAGATCAATACTAAAATGCAGATATCATGGGGATTTTGAATGGGAGATAGCCAGATTATTTTAGAGGATTAAAATAGAGTAACATTGCTCAGTTGTTGTACCTTTAAAGATTGTTGATTAAATAAGAGTCCAGTCTCAATTAGCTTGGAGCTAGCTGGGTTAAGAAAAAGAATCTCCAACACTCTTTTAAAATAACATTAACAAGGTATAGAAGCTCTATTGTAGATGTATCCATTGGAACTGGACTTCAAAACTGCATTTTGATTGGCTATGGCATATGTTACTGTAAAAGATGTTTTTAAAAGACTCCCCGATGAGGAGTGAGGACTAAAATTATCTGAACATAATGAGAAATATTTACAATGTACTTAGGGATTATGATGACTTAGTAAACTAGTAATTGTAGACTTTCCTTCAAGATCCATGACTTCATCAGCCCTGGGTTGTTGGTTTGGGTTTCCAATATAATGCATGATTTCCTCTTTAGTTGAGCTCATGAGCTCATCTAAAATCCAGTTAGAGAGCTGCTGGTTACTGCTGAGGTATGCGTGCCACTATTGCACCCTTAGAATTAATGTGCCATGCTAGTGTTATTGGTTCATAGTCATCAAAGCTGGATAGCACTTTGGGTTGCTTCCCTTATTTGGAGGCTTGCGTGGAGACTTCTGGTACCAAGAACCAGTTCTCAGGAAGGAAGTTTACATATCAGTTCCAGATTAGAGGCCTCTTGGCCCTCTGTGTGAGGTACATGGTGTCTTCAACAGTTAGGACTTACCTACCATTTCAAGGGGTCAACTAAGGGCAATGGCAATAACGTGTATGCTTGGGAGCCTCTTGGACAACCCTGACCAACAACTCAAAAGGAACTTCTCATGCCTGTTGTTGGGATTGTATTCAATGATCTTTGACTCTTGGAGGAAGAAGTGTGAGCCAAAATTGGAAATTTCCATTTAAACTATATATGTATATTTGTGTGTATTATAGGGCTTTTTAGCTAATGCTTAAAGGTACAATTTACTTATGACCTTTTTAGACATCCTTTCTGTTATTTCACCCTGTCTTCTTCTTCTCCTCCTACCCCTCCTCCTCCTTCTTCTCTTCTTCTTCTTCTTCTTCTTCTTCTTCTTCTTCTTCTTCTTCTTCTTCTTCTTCCTCTACTTCTTCTATGTCTATCTCCCTCCCACTGCTTAGCTAGATCTGCCCCCACCTCGTCTTTCCCATGAGATCACTTCTACCACACTATTCTTCTCTCTGTTGCTTCCCTAACCTCCATCCCAGCAATGGATTCATTTTACTTTTCTGGTTTCTGAAGTTAGTCCTCAATACATAATCACATCTGAAGAATTGGAATTAGGAGCCTCAAATGAGAGGAATCATGCATGAAACTGCTAGAAGAAAATATAGACAATAATGTACATAATATAGGTATAGGAAAAAACTTTCTGAATAGGACTCCATTTGTCCACGAGTTAAGGCCAACAGCTGCAAGTGGGACTTCATAAAACTAAATTTTCTGCACAGCTAAAGAAACAATGAACTGTTTGAAGAGGAAGCTCACAGAATGGAAAAGAACTTTTGCCAGCTATATATTTGACATATATGTCACATACAAGAAATTATGGATTGACATGGAATTGAACCTTTCCTCACTGTTGGTGGCTTTGCATAGTCACCTAGCCACTTTCAAAATCAGCATAGAGCAGTAGTTCTTGACCTGTGGGTCACAACCCCTTTGGGAGTCACAAATCAGCTATCCTGCACATCGGATATTTACATTATAATTCATAACCATTGCAAAAGTATAGTTATGAAGAAACAATAAAATCATTTTATGCTTGGGGGTCATCATAACATGAGAAACTGTGTTAAAGGAACTCAAGCATTTAGGAGGGTTGATAATTATTGATGTAGAGGTTTTCAAAAAGCTAAAACTCAATCTACCATATAACCACTTTTTTAGCATACGCCCTAAGGACTTGACAGCATACTCTGTAGGTACATCTCAGCCATCTTCACTGCTGTTCTATTCAGAATAGTAAGGAAATGGAAACAACGTTTGCCTGATGAATGCATAATGAAAATGTGGTACATATTCGCTATGGAATTCTACTCAGTGGGCAAGAAAAATGAAATCCTGAACTTTGAAGTTCAGTGGAATTAGAAAGATCATATCAAATGAAGTGCAATTGTTGTTTGCTTTGTTTGTGTGTAGTTGATAGTGGATTTATCATGTTTTACATGTTTACCTACACGTTTTAGGTAACTGAACCATCATCATTAGGGTGTGTGATTACAGAACTCAACAGAACAGAAGGAGCCTGGGCAGTCTGCATAGGTCAGGCCAAATAAGATCTCTGTCAGTAGCATTTTGGGGAGGTCCCTGTGTATGTATGAGAGGAGATTACAGGCCTTCACTGAGAGAATGCAGTAACCACCTTGCTTTAAAACAAACCTTGAACTTACAGGCTTTGCCTTCATTTAAAAAACAAAAGAAAAATGTTGGATTGCGCTCACTTCCTTGAGCTACTTCAATCTCCTATTTTGATCTGCAACAAAATAGAACACAGAATCATTTTTAAGGAGTGTATATTTTGCCGATAAATAAATGAGCTGGAAGCAGAGAATCTCAGTGATATCAGCTGCAAATTCTCATCCATTTTAAAATCAGCCAATTTTCTCCCTTTTTTTCCCCAAAGCTATATATCTTTGAGCCAGAGCCCCTTTTTGGTAACAGCTTAGGACCTGGTGATTGTTTTATAAGACTGTTATTCATCTTACGAAACTGATTACAGATAACAAGCAGGTGCTTAGAATGTGTGCAATAGAACACGGGAGAATGGTTAGAATTTTTCCGACAGAAAGCTTCTTTCTGTCAAGAATGTAGTCTGGTGTTGCAGCAGCAATGAATCTGGATGGTGCGAACAAAGGCAAGAGCCCAATCTGGAATTCTTCATTCTGTCACTTCTTTTACTTTATAAAAATCTGAATAACCCACTGCTCAGGCTGCCGTTCCCACCCAAGGGTGAAGAAAGAATCTCTGAGCCTCCTTTCAGCTCTCATGCTCATAAGAAGCATGATTCTTACCCTCCTTGTCACATCTTTGTGCTTTCGAGGGTGATTTTGCTGTTTAAAGTGATCCAAGCTGGAGGTCTATCAGTGTGCTGGAGCGCTAGAAGTCTGCTACATGTCATGCAGAGAAGAGGCTTATTTCAAAATACATGTTGCTCATGCATGCTGTGTTACTGGCCTTGAACTCACTGATAATGATTCACTACTATGTTTATAAAAACAAAAAAGTTTAAACATTAACTGAGACTGAGACGTGAAAATGCGATGAGAAACTCCCAGGAACCTATCCCTGTATTGTCACTGGAAGCAGTACTTCAATATTGACTAATTCATGCTTGCAGAGGTTTACCGGACCATCGTTTATAACAGGAATTGATCATAGTTAGTCCTTATGTTCAAATGATCAATTTAAGAAATGAGATCAGGCCTAGGTGATACAATCATATCATCTAAAGGAACACAGTTCATAAACATGCAGACAGAACTATTTTACGAGGTTTACAGACTAATAAATTGTGGTTAACCCACGGTAGCATTCACAAAAATTTACTTGGTCATAGCACAGTTAGAACCTCAATCGTTGGATGATTTCATTGGAAAAGGCCCAAATGTGGAGATGGCTCAGTCAGTAAAGTGTTTGCCTCAAGATTGGAGTTTGATACCTGTATTCCACAGAATAAAACTATGTGTGTTGTTACACACTTAATAATCCCAGAACTGGGGAAGTAGAGACAGATGGAGACTGGGGATTGCAGACCAAAAAGTTGCCATGTCTCAAAAACCAAGAGGAGTAGCATCAAATGTTGTCCTCTTGCCTCTGTGTGTACACACACACACACACACACCTTGCTGTAAAACAATCCTTGAACTTACAGGTTTTGCCTTCATTTAAAAAACAAAAGAACAAGTATACTTGTCCAAACAGGAAAACCTACAAACCAGTATGCACATACACACAAAGAAAAGAGAAAGAATGTAGAAAGGAAGGAAGGGAGGAAGGAAAGAGGAGAAGAAGGAAGGAAGGAAGGAAGGAAGGAAGGAAGGAAGGAAGGAAGGAAGGAAGGAAGGAAGGAAGGAAGGAAGGAAGAAAAAGAAAGAACCAAATCCTTCATTTCCCTATGTTGAGATCTATTTTGAAAGTTACTCTTATCATCCAATCAGTCTTTAGTGAACCTAAAGTGATTTCAAGATATGATTTTCTAAAATTGCACAAACACTCAGACTATGGCAGTTACTAAAACAAACAGTGGCTTTTCATCTTTCAATTATCTTTTCATATATATGTTATAATACATTTATAAAATTAAATATGGCACCATCTTGAAAATAATGTGGGGTTGGAGAGATGGCTCAGTGGTTAAGAGCACTGGCTGCTCTTCCAAAGGTCCTGAATTCAAATTCCCGCAACCACATGATGGCTCACAACCATCCGTATTGAGATCTGATGCCCTCTTCTGGGGTGTCTGAAGACAGCTACAACGTACTTACATATAATAAATTAATAAATAAATCTTTTTTAAAAAGAGAAAATAATGTGGACAACACTAAATTTAGGGGAAACATTTTCCAGAATCTTTAAGATATAAAATAAGACTATATACATTATAAATGACTCTTGCATGTACACCTCATAGACCTATAACATAACTATCTACGCTGGGAACATTTGGGTTGTATCTGCTTTCTGACCAAGAGAACTGCTTTCTAGGATTGCTATCCTTGTTTTTTTCAGAAGTAACTTGTTGCCTAATGGACAAATCATTCCAAGTTGTAAGAGGAGCTCCTCTGGGCAACATCCTCTGAAACTGAGGACCAAGGACCACAGAAAATTGAGCTGTCCAATTAAAAAAGGCAATAGCACAGCAGTAGAGTGAGATCCAAGGATGTGTCTACTTCTCACTGCAAAGCCACCCGAGCTAACCCTTCTGGAAGGAAACTTACTTTAGAGCAGACATTCACTTAAAGCCCAGTAGCTGCCTGGCAGTTCTGGTAGGAGTCCAGGCAAAAGCCATCTATCCCATCTGCCTAGGTTTCCTGAGTGAACTCATCAACATCAACTATGAGCACAATTTCTGTCACTCTTTTGATAGACATTTATAGATGCATAGAACAGTTTCTCTTCCTTGTTTGGTACTGTGAGTGCCAGGAAGGGCAAGTGAAGAAGAGCATCCAGCTGTACAGGATGACAGAATAGTCAAAGTTCACCACATTATCAAGCGCAAGAAGAAGGAACTGTAATGGGATTGTGTGAGAGCGCAATGAGATCTTCATCTCTTCTATGAGGTGGGTCACAGCGACTACAAATCATTCTCTGGAACATACAGAGCACGACGCAGGGAACACAGACTTTAGGAGCCAGAAATAATGTGGACAACCAGATACAGAAATCATCCTTAGAGTCTGAGTCCTGGAATTTGTTTTCAGGCGTGAGAAGACTCAGTTCTTTCAAGGTTAGCTGATGAAGACGAGGAAATACAAGAGCAAATCAGTAAAGATGCAGCAGCCTTTTCTATCTGAACTGCCGTACTCACATGTCTACTGAGGAAGATGACACAGGAGAGTTGCAACCTCTGGTGGGTGTCAAGAAGACCCAGGAGAGTTATCAGCTTTGTATTTATCCCAGTTAAGGAAGGGTGTTAGCTGCCTCCACAACAGCCACTCTGCGACAATCGCTCCCAGATTTCAAGATGTGGCTCTGAACCTCCAAACAGGACATCCTAATCTACCTCTTTCAAAGGATAAAATATGCATGCTATTTGTGAAGAATAAGCCAATTAGTTCATCCAAATTCAAAGATATTTATAGCTTATTCAGCTGTTCTGGTTTCTGAAGGAATCAGTCCCTGCCAACATTTCTGGGAATGGACCATTCACAAACTTAAATGTACCCTGAGGATTTGTAAAAACCTCTTTCAGGACGGGAAAGCAAATTCCATCAGGACAAAACAGCCACCAGACAATTCAACTGCAGAATGGTGATTGTGTTGTTTAAGATTTTGTTCCAGTAATTATTTTGCTAAAGAAAAAAGCCCAGAGATTAGTATGAACCTGGAGTATGAATTGGACAAATTTTGTTCTACAATTTGAAGAACATTGCTTGCATTCATGCTTTGAATGATAAGTTTTCTGAAAAAGCCTTATTTCTATATTGGATATTATTATAAACTTCTTACAATCTTAAAAGTAATAAATTTTTAATGGTGAACTGTGACATTGCCTAATTTTCCTCATATAAAGAAAGGACAGTCAGTGAAGCTAGCACTAAATTCTGATAAATGATTTTTTTTTATAAATTAAGCATAAATAAATTATATAACGTTTGTTCTTTCTCTCTCCAATTTCTTTCACTCAAAATAAAGACCATAAATACTGTTGCATGAATCAAGAATTCATCCCTTTATTATGTGTCCGGCGCGCTCTTTGGTCTCGCCAGCAAGAACCCACGCGGACACACGGATCCTTCTGCAGCAAAGCGTTTATTGGATGATGAAAAGAGGAAGACCCCGGGCCCCAGAATGGCGCTGCTATATAGCCCTGAGGCAGCGTGTCCTCCACTGATTGGCGCCCCCGGGAGTGGGCGGTGATTAGTCATGTACACCCATAATGCGCAAGCACTTCGGGCGAGTCACCCCGCGCTATCCATAAGTTTCCTAGAGCGACAGCAGAAGTCAGCGCCATCTTGTAATGGCGAATACTCTAACCGCTCTCTACAATTATGTTGAGTAGTAATTAATTTTAGAGTTATACATCTCTTATTGATTTACCCATTGATGGACATCTGTATCATCCCGTCATGATGCTTTTAATGCCATTTGGAGGTGGACTAGACTAGATTTTTAATGCTGGTTGCAGTTTGCAGAACTTTACAGAAGAGGCAATATATCAGTATTTATCAGTGCATTATACAGTGCATTTGGGAGTGCATATAACTTTGACTCAGAAATCCACCCAAAGAACTTTTCATAAATAGTTTGTGATTTGTAAAACCCAAGTTTGTTTGTATAGGGATAAAATGGGAACACAAAATGTTCTTCAGTAAAGGATTGATCCAATGGATTGTGGCACATCTGTATTAGAGTGACATGGAGCCTTCAGTACAAAGAGCATTACTATGTACCAATATGTCCTAATTTCTAAGATCATGCTAAAATAAAAAGACAGTTTATAAAAAATAATAACAGGTGATATTTGTAATTGCTAAAGGAAATAGATAAGGGTAAATACAAAAACCTCTTGTCAGTTGTTCTTTCAGGGGAAATTACAGACTATTTTAATTTCTTACTCATATAGTTTTATATTTTGCTGTTTCTGTAGTGTTAGTAAACTACTTTTACTTTCAAAGCCACTTCTTAAAACTTTGCTTCTTTGTACCTTCTCCTGGGATATAATTGAGTTGAAATGAGCTTATATAAGTTATTCAAATTAAAAAATAATAATTTGTTTGTTTTGATAGTACCAACATAGGATAAAGGCTAGGATTATAAATTTAAAAGAAAGAAGATATTAAATTTGACTCAATTTCTTGCTGTATATTTCTCTGATAGGATCACATAGATACAGAGGTTTATAAGACATTTAAATATAAGGCTGGCAAATTATATTTTAGGACTTACAGGTTTTCCTCTGGGTACCACACCTACATATTTAACTGTCTGCTAAAACATCTCTTAAAGATTGGAAATCAGATGCCAATTGTCTAAGATAATCTCCTTCTCCCACATCATCCATCCTCACCCCACTGGTTCTCTCTCCATCTTCTTTTCTCTAGAGCCAAACATAACCAGACTCTACCATTTGCTCCTTAACTGCATGAGTAGCACCAGAGAGAGAGAGAGAGAGAGAGAGAGAGAGAGAGAGAGAGAGAGACTATGACATAACATGAACTAGAATTTTTATAATTTATCGAACAATTTAATTGAGTATCTAGAATTTTTATTACAGCCTTATTGGCTATAATTTTAACCTAATCAACTGAATCATCAGGTTGGTTCTTAGTAACTGAGTTGGTTTTCCTCTGTCCTCATTTGATGAGCTGGTATGGTGCCTGTAACAATGATATTACACACCTAAGGGTTCCAAAATACTTGATTGGTTCTCCTGACAAAGCTGTATTTTATGTGGAACTGATTTTACAAATCTTACAAACTTTTCCTGGCAAAATTTAAAATGGTTGAGCCAAGATCTTAGTGCCTTCAGGTCTTTTCGATAAAAACAAACAAACAACATTCTTAAGCTAAAGCATTTTTGAGTCTCGCTCAAAATAAGCAAGTGGAGATAATCCACTGGCTTTGAATACTGTTACACTAATTGGAAATGACATGTTCCCAAAATTTTGCTCAGGCATTTCCTGTCACAGTAGAGTCTGGCTGTGTGACAGGGACAGGACAGGAATATCTGCCTCGAGGGAATACTCTGTTTGAACTACAAGGACAGATATTTCTCCCTGGTGGCTTGGCCACCTGTCATATGGACCCTGAAGAAATTCACTGTTATTTGTGTTCTCTATTTTCTCCTCAATGTTATTAACTTACCCATATGAATTAATGTATGCTACCTTATGAGAATTATATGTTTTAACTATCCATTGGAATTATAAACCAATTATAAAAAATAAGCACTGGAATAAAGGTTAATGTTACAGTTTCTTAAAATTAGAGTCATTCTTCAGTTTTATAGTTGCACAACTAATTATTTTGCTTTTATATAACAGAATAATTAGTTGTGAAGTCATAAAACTGAACAAAGTATTTTCTGTTCCTTTGGGAAAATTAAGTGTATTGCCTAGTCATTTTAACTCACTTAAAACAAGAGCTATAAATAACTCCCAGCAATTTCCAAATTGTTAGAGATTTTAAGGGATGTGTTATATAACATACTCGCAACTCTCATACATACATAGAATTTTCACACTAAAAGCAAGGGGGAAACCATTTGCTGTCTGGAAAGATGGAACATTTAATCCTCTCTTTTTTTTTCTTTTGCAAACACCATCCCAAGGAAGCCTCAGATCTCTTTTACATGATTTAGGTGGTAGAACACAAGAGAAGTTTCTTAATGTGTTCTTATCAATAAGTTTTATCTGTAAACAATAATTCAGGAAAGAGCCTTCATTTCTTTGTCACTTGAGTAGGCAAATGATCATATATTTGAAAGTATCATTTTGCCCCACATTTTCCTAATCTACATCCAAATCCAGGCATTGGAGATCACTTGCAATGTAATACTACATTTCCCTTCAGTCTAGTAACACCATTTCACATAAATTCACTTCAAAACTAAAGATTGATCGCAAATTATGGACGATTTCCATTCAGCAGCAGTCCAGTTAATGTCCTTGAAAGTAAATTGTAAAGTGGAATGGATCTCTTTGCAGCAGAGTGCCTGAGTCACATAGCGGAGCTTAGAAATACTCATGTGGTTCGTGAGAACCAGGCTTGAGGTTTCGGTGATTTTCAGAGTAGCCCCAGAGTCGAGGAGAGATTGCATGTTCCTCTGTGTTCCATTCTTCTTCCTGGCCCTGCCAGCCCAGTGAGGCAAGGGGAGAGTGCCACAGGAAATGAAAGCTAGGGTACCACTTTGTCAGATCTTCTCTAATACACTTCTTTCTGGAAAAATGAAGATTAGAGAATGTCACTTGGGCCCAATATACTGGCTAGTTTTGTGTGTCAACTTGACAGAAGCTGAAGTTCTCACAGAAAAAGGAGCTTCAGTTGAGGAATTGCCTCCATGAGATCCAGCTGTAAAGCATTTTCTCAATTAGTGATCAAGGGGGGAGGGCCCCTTGTGGGTGGTACCATCCCTGGGCTGGTAGTCTTGGATTCTATAAGAAAGCAGGCTGAGCAAGCCAGGAGAAGCAAGAAGCAAGCCAGTAAGGAACATCCCTCCATGGCCTCTGCATCAGCTCCTGCTTCCTGACCTGCTTGAGTTCCAGTCCTGACTTTGTGACGAACAGCAATTGGAAGTGTAAGCTGAATAAACCCTTCCCCCCGCCCCCAGCTTGCTTCTTGGTCATGATGTTTGCACAGGAATAGAAACCCTGACTAAGACACCCAGACAACTGAGTGAAGCTACTCTTTTCTTCCAGTCTGAATTAAACCTGCCTGGTTTGGCCTGACCTGGTGGTAGAATCTAAAATAAAAGGTCTCCCTACACCAGCTCCCGAGCAGGAAGCTTTTCTCTGACTCTTGTGGCTGTTACCTTTTAAGGACAATATCACAGGCACCAGTTAAACGGTTGATTAATACAGATGTTGACTGCAGAACAATCACATGAGCAATGGTCCTTCCATAGTGGCAGCAATGAAAGAGTGTGCAAAAGCTAAAATGTGTGAGTTGGACCAGAAGGTTTCTATCCCAACACATCATGCTCTTCTTCAGTCCTTAAATACAACGTATCTGATTTTGTCTTTCATTGTAAGTGACACTATTCTACTGCTGCGTTGTCTGCCTCAAGAGGTGACATGTGTCTAACAACATTAATGAGATTATAGAAATACTTAAAAGTATACTCTGGACTTTTATTGCTCCAGACAATGAATTTTATTGCCATTATAAACTCCTGACACTCCTAATTAAAAGCCATACATCTACCAAGTGCTAATGCACACTAAGGTGTGCTGAACTTTGGACCACGTCACTGCTCGTGTGCCCTTCGCTTCTTCCCCATTTGTTCCTATTATCCTAAATGCACATCGCTCTCTACGCCTGCTCATGACTTAACTGAGCCTAGCGTCATTTTCAGGTCTCACAAAGTTGCTGAAAGCTATTCTGATGGTTTCTAGTTTAAGTCAATTACAAACAAAGATGCTATTTGGCACCCATTTCTACATGAACACAACTTTTATTTGTCTTGAACAAACAGGTAGGAGTAGATAAATGGATTTCTTGGGTACATGTGGGTTTAGCTTTGTAGAAAGCTGTTATCTTGTTTCCTCAAGTGGCTGTAGCATATTATATTCCCACTAGCAGCGCTTCAAAGTTTCCATTGTTCTACGTTTTTGCCTACATTTTATATTGTTTGTGTTTTTTTTTTTAATTTCACATTCTAGTAAGTTTACAGATTAATCTAATTATTATCATAATTTGATTTCCCTCATGAATGTCTTTTCATATTTTCCACACATGCATATGTATCTTCCTTGATGACATACCTGCTCAAGTATTTTAGTGATTTTTTAAATATTTCTTTTTTGTATTAAGCACCTCGAGAGATCTTTCCACATTTTGGATAGGAAGGATTTGTCTGATAAGTTAGTCTCTTGCAAGCAATTTCTCCCACTCAATTTGTCTTTATACTTCTTTTCACAGCATTTTTAATGAGTTTATTTCTCCTTCTTTAACACTGTGTTTCAGTCTGTCCTCCATTTCCTGTCCCTTATATTAGCAAATTCTAATTTTTAATGAAAAAATCATAACTTCCAGTACTGGAGGAAATATAAGAAAAGCAACTAAAGATAGAATGATTCTATAAAAAAAAATTTACTTGGAGACTACAGCAACTGGGAACTCTTTTGGCTAAAAGTGTCAGAAAAAAATCTAACTTTGCTGGCTTGATGTAAAAATGCTATTTTTAAATTGTAGTTTTATATATGGGCGTTTTGCCTACACGTATATCTATGTACCAACTGTGTGCCTGGTGCCTGTGGAGGCCAGAAGAAGATGTCAGATCCCATGGTACTGGGGTCTTGTATAGATTTGAGCTGACATGAAGATGCTGAGTAGCAAGCCTGGGTCCTCTTAAAGAGCCTCTCGACCACTGAGCTATTTCTCAGGTCCTCATTTTTCATTATTGCAACAAGAGAGAAATGAGCAGCTGTATATGTCATAGACTTGGGGCCCTCATTAATCACATCTGATATGTATACACTTCTATACCTTTTCTCTGGAAGTTGAAGGCTACAACCACAGCTGGATATACATACACTGGTAAAGAAAATGAGGGAAAAAGTGCTTGCCTAGATGCATCTCACTTAATTCTAATTAAATTATCCCCGAACACAATTGAGTCATGTACCCAGATAAAACTGTGATGGGGAGATGTAATGCTGATTATATCAGGAGATCATAGAAATATCTAAATAACATCAAAATTAAAAAGACACTGAAATTATTGTATTATAATAGAAGACAGAAAAAAATCAAAGCCTAGCTTTAAATGCAAAGAATAAAGAATACACTTGCAAGCAGCTGTTAAAGACATCAATTTTAAAGATCTTAGTTATGCAGGGAATAATAGAAATAAAAATAGAAATAATATAGAAATAAAACGCTGTTTTAATGCTATAACTAGAGCATAATAAGAATAATAAGTCATGCCAACAAAATCATGTGCTTTCTCTTTCCTTGACTGCCTGCTTGACACATAGTCGAAAATGAGGTTCACAAATGGTGAACTGATAAAGTCTCCTAGAAAAGGAATTCAAGATGACAAATTTATAGCCAAATATTGGCACTTCTTCCCTACCTCTATATGTTGTTGAGGATTTTTAAGTTTGAAAAGTGTACATTGAAAACTTCTACTGTGGGGTTTAGCTTTTGCACCAATGAGAGTTCAAATCAAAAAGTCTCCTCTAGAATCTTAACTGTTTAGTTTCACTCTAAATGACAATGCTAGTGAGACCTTAGTTGATAAACTGAAGTCAAAGTGAAGGTTCCATTTCATGTGTACTAGCTAACCTCCCATTCATAAAATGTTATTTAAAAAAAAAAAAAGTTGATTTGCTTTTCAGTATAAAGAAAAATATTTATTAAAATTTTTCTAGCCCAGCACACAAAGGTGAGACGCCCTACCCCAATCTCCCACCTGCTGGGACCCCAGGAAGACCAGCAGCCATGGGATCTGCCTCACCATATCAGAGCTCCATCTTCCTTCTGATCCACACCTTCACCTGCAGTCTCTGATCAGCACACCAAGCCCCACTCCACATTTCTGCCTGCCTCCCCTGAGGTCTGGTCTAATCTGGGACGCAGCTCCACCTGCTTCTCTGAATAGCTGTTCCAACCTGGGACACCCAGGCCAGCCAACACCAGAGACAAACAGATGGCAAAAGACAAGTACAAGAGCATAATCAGCAGAAGCCAGTGTAACATAGCCCCATCAGAACCAGCTCTGCTACTATAGCAAACCTTGGGTATCCTAACACACCTAAAGAGCAAGGCAGTGACCTTAAATCCCATCTCATGAAGATGATAGAGATCTTTAAAGAAGATATAAATAAATCCCTTAAATAAATACAGGAAACCACAATCAAGCAGGTAGAAGCACTTAAAGAAGAAACAAATAGATTCCTTAAAGAAATGCAGAAAAATGCAATCAAACAGGTGAAGGGAATGAATAAAACATTCCAAGACCTAAAAATGGAAATAGAAGCAATGAAGAAAACACAAATGGAGGCAACCCTGGAGATGGAAAACCTAGGAAAGAGAACAGGAATTTCAGACACAAGCATCCCCAACAGAATACAAAAGATGGACAAGAGAATCTTCTCAGGCATAGAAGATACCATAGAAGAAATTGATACATCGGTCAAAGAAAATGCCAAATGTAAAAAGTTCCTAACTCAAAACAGCCAGGAATTTGGAATACTATGAAAAGACCAAACCTAAGAATAATAGTAATAGAAGAGGGTGAAGATTCCCCGTTCAAATGGCCCAAAAATACCTTAAACAAAATCTTGGAAGAAAACTTCACTAACCTAAAGAAAGGGATGGCTATAAACATACAAGAAGCTTACCGAACACCAAATGGATTTGACCAGAAAAATAAAATCCTCCTGCCACATAATAATCAAAACACTAATATTAGAAGCTGGAAGGGAAAAGGCCAAGTAATGTATAAAGACAGACCTATCAGAATTACATCTGCCGTCTGAACAGAGACTCTAAAATCCAAAAGATCCGGCACAAATGTCTTGCAGACCCTAAGAGGCCACAGATGCAAGCTCAGGCTACTACACCCAGCAAAACTCTCATTCACTATTGATGGAGAAACCAAGACATTTCATGACAAAACCAAGTTTAAACAATATCTTTCCACTAATCCAGCTCTATAGACCATACTACGAGGAAAACTCCAACACAAGGAATTAATCATCTCACAGTAAAACCAAAAGAAGAAAATCACACACAGAGAATACCACCTCCAGCAACAAAATAACAGGAACTAACAACCATTGGTCATTAATATCTCTTAACATCAATAAACTCAATTCACCAATAAAATGACACAGGCTAACAGACTGGATACATAAACAGGACACATCAATCTTCTACATACATGAAACACACCTCAGCCACAAAGATAGACACTACCTCAACTTTTTCCAAGCAAACAAACACAAGAAACAAACTGCAGTAACCATTCTAAAATCTAATAAAATAGATTTTCAACCAAAAGTTATCAAAAGAGATGTAGAATGATACTTCATATTCATGAAAGGAAAAATCTACCAAGATGACATATCAATTCTGAACATCTATGCCCCATGTGAAAGGTCACCCACATTCATAAAATAATTTTTACTAAACCTCAAATCACACATTGAACCCCACGTAATAATAGTGGGGGACTTCACGGTCCCACTCTTTTTTTTTCTTTTCTTATTTTATTTTTATTTTTTGATACTTTATTTACATTTCCAATGTTTTCCCCTTTCTAGGTTTCCTCTTTGGAAACCCCCTATCCTCTTCCCCTCCCCCCGCCTCTATGAGCTTGGGAACTCTTGTGTAAGAGTAGGGGGAAAGATGGCAGCCCCGAAGGGGAAAGGAACTCTAACAGGAAGACCAACAGAGTCAACTAACCTGGACACTTGGGGCTCTCAGAGACTGAACCACCAACCAAAGAGCATACACAGATTGGACCTAGGCTTAGCCAAACACACACACACACACACACACACACACACACACACACACACACACACACACATACACACACACACACACACACACACACACACACACACACACACACACGAAGCAGATGTGGATCCCAAACAACTGGAGGGGAGCTATCTCTAAGGTGTTGCATGTCTATGGAATATATTCTTCTAGCTGGGCAGCCTTGTTTGGTCTTAGCAGTAAAGGAAGTGCCTAGCCCCACAGAGACCTGATGTGCCAGAGTGGGTGGATATCAAGGGGGCCTCCACCCGCTCAGAGAAGAAGGGGAGGAGAGATGGGGGGGGGCGGGACTGTGGAAGGGGTCATCGATCACGATGTAAAGTGAATAAATAAATAAAAATAAAAAGGAAAAAATTAAATAGCCAGTCTGCTATGAAAAACCTGTTCTTTCAGTTTTGAAAGGGGATTGTTTCTTTTAATGATTTAGCACAGCTGGCTAACACAGAATAACTCAGAAAGGAGTGTAAAATGAACGCACGTTGCAGTGCACTTTTAGAACCAACATACCACCATCTTTTGGGTTGTATCAAATCGACTTACCTGTCTAAATTTTTAGCATCTTAGAAAAAGTTCTAAATGTTCAAAATGTCCTGGGACCTCTTGAAGTAGTTCAAAGTCAGGAAATCGCTGACACTAAAATAGAAGGTAAAGGGCACTACTACACCTTCTAACCATGATCTCACCTGCCTTGTAATGAATTCTATGATGCTCAGTGGAATTTGCTTACAAATGCCATAGCTCAAAGTTATCAGACATCTGAGACAGAGGATTCAGAGGATAATAAACCCCACATTCCTTTGTTGAAGCACAAACAACTGTCTTCTCTTTTGCCTTTAAGAACCCTTTCTGGGTATCTGGCAAAATGAGTGTTTTTCCCTGACAACTGTCTTCAAAATAGACAAACGTATTTATAGTTGTCCTCGACAGGGAAGGCACAAAAGGATGCTTCTCTTTCCCTTAGGAAATGAGAGTTGCAGGAGGTTTATTAGGTGATACACCCCATGCAGACTGAGTATCTCAAAGCTTTGACCTGACTGGATCACTAGACGGTGTTCCTTATTTCACTTTTGAAGACCAAACATTCCAAATCTACTGTGTTTTGTAGAAATAAAAAGATAGACAATAATTTGGATTGATTTCACTTAGTATGCTAGTATTATAAAAAGTTTAAAATGCTATTATCTTCCTCACTTTTGGTTGGAGTCGTGGATTTTGGGGGGGGTGTGATACAGAATCGCTGCCTTGTACATTTGCAGCTACCACTTACTTAAAGGCAGCAGACATTGTCAAATGCCTCTGGAAGACAAATTAGTCCTCAGTTGAGAGCTACAGTTGTTCATATACCGTTTATCCTGGGAGATTTTTCCAAGAAGATCCCAAGGTCAAAAAAGCAACATCATGACAGCAGTACTATTAGCAAACTTTCAGTTACCTAACTACATATGGCAAACTGTTACGTTCTTACCCAATTCTCATAAAAGACTTACCATTTTAAGGCACATTTTCCAATAGAGAACATTGAGCCCCAGGGAAATCAAGCACTTAACTGACCAACATCATACAATTGGAAAGCTGGACAGCCAGAGATTGTTTCCAAGCCGTCTTTGGAGCCTGTGCAATTATCTAGACAGTTCTGCCCTTTTGGAATCCCAGTTTTTAATTGAAAATTCAAATTTGAATATTGACGGTAATTATTTTTAATTTGTAATAGTTATTAAGTATTTACATTTTCTCCTTAACAAAAATGACCTTTTGTTGTAATCAATTGATGACAATCTTTTAATTATTTGCTAAGTGATGGTCTCTATAAACATCCGGGAATGCAAACAAAGGCATCACTAATCAGCATGACCCACAGCAAGTTCAGAAGGCCAGGCACTCTATGAGAGATGTGGAAAACATTTAACAAGGGAGATAAATCTCAAATTAGGCCTTTGAACATCCTTGTAAACTTTGGTAAACAGATGCCTGCCAGGTAGAGAAATATTTGCGTCAGAGTTATAGATCCCTTTGAGGTTCAAAGACCTCAAAGACCTAGACTAGTGGAAGGGTTCACCATGGAACTTGCAAGAGGTTAAAAATGAAGAGGCTTGGTTCTTCACAATGATTTCTGGACTGGTTTGTCATTTGAGGGCAGAAGATAGCCAAAATCACACTAGGTCAGGTAGGTGCTTGACCAGACAGCAGGAGTGAAGGGTATTTCATAATTATGAGACTATATGCTTAAACAAAGAACATTAAGCAAGAGATAATAAGTTGGAGGTGGACAAACTTGTGAGACGAGAGAGTTTATTGACAAGAGAAGCAAGGCAAGGGAGGAGGGGTTCCTCCTCCCTTAATCAGCTATGAAAATATATAAGTAGAATATATTTGTGGAAGAACTCTCATGGAAGCAAAATTATGTACTTCCAGGGATTGTGGTTTAGCAGCCATTTTAGGAACCTGCCGAATATGGAGTAACACACTTCTGAATCTTGATACCGTATGTAGATTTCCCACAGAAACTGAACATCCGGATGATTTAGTCAAGGTTCAAAGCTACAAGATAGGTTCTAACCTGCATGTCTACCTCTCTGAGCTAGACCATTGCAATAGTTTACCTCTGGGAACATCAGCTGGGTAATCTGAGTGAGCAGAGTTGGAGGCTCAACCCAATGTATTTGAGAAAAGGTGAGTCAGCTAAGCGTGTCGAGAGACACTGGTCCCAAACCCTAGTAAATGATTGTTGAATGGTGAATTAATCAAATTTTGTGTCCTTTTAAAGAAACTTTGGCCCATGTATTTAAAATAAGAGTAATTAACAGAAAGGAATGTTCTTTTAGACCGTTAGTGGCAGTTTTTCCACTTCATTCTTTCAGAAAATAATTATAGTTCATCCCTCTCTCCAAAATAAAATTCTCCAGCATGATTACAAATGGATGTTTTAATTTCTATACAAAATGTGATAGATTTTATAACTCTACAGAATTACATAATTTCAAAATAAGCATACAATCTAGCATTTTGAACCTTTTTTTTTCTTTTGGTCAGGCATCTTCCTCAAAGTATACCATTAAGAATCACTCTCCGTATTTTATAAGAGAAAGCATTGTTTTGTTCAATCATCAACATAAAGATTTTTATGATCATCTCACTAGGCTTTTAGGAGGAAACCGTTTTCCTGACTGTGTTTTAACAACATCTTCTATTATTGTCTCTAAAACACCCATTAGTTGTATTATTTGGTGTCTAAAGAGTGTCTTTAAGAGGTCAGATTCCGCCGGGCAGTGGTGGCGCACGCCTTTAATCCCAGCACTAAGGAGGCAGAGACAGGCAGATTTCTAAGTTCGAGGCCAGCCTGGTCTACAGAATGAGTTCCAGGACAGCCAGGGCTACACAGAGAAACCCTGTCTAGAAAAACAAAAACAACAAAAGAGGCCAGATTCCTTGAAACTTTTCAAAGAAGAGGGAAGAAATAGAGGGAGGAAGGAAGAGAGGGATGGAGGGAAGGAGGCAGGAAGGAATAAAGAAAACATACTTAGTAAACATTTCTTGGCAAAAAGACAGAAAGTTTTGTGAAACAGCCTCACAGCTCCTCAAGGTATCAGCTTAAGTCCATCAGACAGGAATCGCGATCTGACGTAAAGGCCTCCAAGCTCACAGCACCCTTTCTGTTTCCTCTGAACTTTATCAGTGTATCATGGAAACTGATGCATTAATCTTACAAACCTTTCACCTTACTTGTTTCTCTAGAATACCATTTTATTACCTCTGTGTTTACAGGACTGTTTGAGTAACTGGTTTGCTCACGAAAATGTTTAGCTCTGAACATTCAAAATTGTAAATGTCTATCATTAATAAGAACACACCTGCCAGCATGTTGAAATTCAAGTCAAAATAAAAACACTGTTATCTTAGCTTGGTGAAATATCAATTTTTAAAATTACATGTAAAATTTTGCCAAATTCAAGCAGTACTATCCATGTAACTTAATAGCATATTTTTATAGATAGAATTACATACATATATGTACGTATATATTAATAAAAATATTAACTATATATGTATATACATACAAAATATTAAAATTGATAGAGTCCTGTAGAATCAGAAATAAAAGAGCTGTTGTAATTCATAAATATGGACAGATTAAAAAATTATAAATAAATGCAATTGCCTTCCCTATCCCCATATACACACACAAAATAGGAGGTATATTTGGTCCAAATCATCAAGATAACTGATTCAACCCGTTGTGATAGAAAGCATCCATCCTAAAATGAAAATGGGTCCTCCTATCTGTAATGAAAGAAATGATCTTCCTATCAGATTCTTACATATTCTTCTCTTCTTACATGACTATTTTAGGTGTATCAATACATGCATGAAACGATTACCGTTAATGGCTGCCCTGAATTCCGTGCGAGGGCCACAGCAAAGGTAAGACTTGAGCCACTTTAAAGGAACACTTGACCCCAGTGATGTAGTAATTGATTGTGCGCGTGTGTGTTTCAGGTATTCTCGTGTGTACACTGTAAGAGAATTTAGACCTCAGTGGCAGCCCAGAGTCTAGAACCAGTACTACTCACCAGGTAAAAAATCCTAATGGAAAAAACTGACCTTTTCTGCTGCTTCTGTAGTTTAAGGAAGGAGAATGATTTCATTAAAATCACGAAATGTCCATTTGGCACAAGCAAAACTGCTGCTCCACTGTATCGAGTTCTACATGGTTTCCGGTACATCCTGTGGATACACACTAACCCACAGCCTATGTAGAACATGAAAACTCACTTGCACAGGCCAAAAGCCCTGATGTAAGTCAGACATGGAAAGGCATCACCTGATATCCCTGAGCCAGCACCCTTCTTTGTCCTCAGCTGGGCAATGGCTAACTTGCTGAGAGTGGCAGTGATCCAACGGAAGGCCTGGCACCTTTGTGGCAGTCACCAATTTTGGTCTTTAAAGGATCAAACCGAGAGACTACAGAAGTCCCATTGGAAAGGATACAGAAAGAGAATCGGGAAATTTTCTCGGGGATGGATCCCTAGGAAACAATAATCTTAATCTAAAGGCACACATGCAGCTCGTGTTCTACAAATACAGAAATGTTTCAGCAGAACACAACTTTCCACATAAAGGGCTTGTAACTTTGTAATCATGCCAAGAAGTGAGAACCACTGAAAATAACCAGAAATTTTCATTCAACTCCTTTATTACCTATTGTTTGATTTCTCCCCTGATAATATTCAGTTTTCACTCTGTAACTAAACACTGTTGACTTGAAAGATTCTTCTTTCCTCCTTCTCCTTCTCCTCCTTCTCCTCCTCCTCCCCCCCCTCCCCCATCCTCCTCCTCTTTTCTTTGTTCTTCTTCCTCTTCTTCTTCCTCTCCTCCTTTGACTTAGTTCCTTTCTAACCCTAGCAAATAAGGGGTATGATTACCATTACATCATGCTTTGCTTGTTCTGAAGTGGAATACACACACAAAAATGATCCCTATGTGGTTTAATTAAGGGGAAAGTGAATTATGTAGTGTTTTACCATTCTCATTTCTTATTCATGTAGAACAGCAGGATAGCAGCATAATGTTGCAATAGCACAATATTTTTTCTGGTTGTTTCTGGGCTGTCTGCATTGCATCCATGTCAGCCATTAAAGCCCCTGCATGACAACAGGGTTTGCATGAGCAAATGCATGTAGCTAAAACCAAGCCATTATTTCCATGTCATTCACTATCTCTCATTAAACGAAGACAGTAGCATAATGCTAAATTGATGTGATAATGTGGTGTGTGGATAAAGAATGTACAGAAGTTGGAAATCAATATTTTCACAGTATTGAGAGTAAATCACTTTATACTAGACATCTAATCAACTGTGGTTAAGGCAAGCTAATGGAAGTGGAATACAAGAAGCAGGCAGAGAATCTTTGCTTGATTGAAACTACTATTTTATTCCTGTTGGGTGGGAACTGATGGTAAGTTGATTTCTTGAATTCAAAGAAACTAATGTTTTAATTTTAAAATGAAACCATGACCCTATTAAATAAAATTTTGTATGTCTAGGTATAATTCCCCAAGTCATTCATTTTGCTCATATCATTGCACTAGCTGACATTTTAGTGTGGAATTAAGAGAGATATAATCAATGACCCAGTAAGATACTATTTATAGTAATATAGAATATGGGTATGAAATAACAATAATATCTTTTAATCTAGCACTTCATTTTAAGTTTTCTTTTCATTTAGGTATCCTGGATTTAAAAGATAAAAATCTTTATATTTACTAACCAGTGGTTCAGCAATAGTAAGATGTTTTCATGAATGTATACATAGAAACTTGCTCATCAGTCTGTTGAATAAGTATTGATGAATATGTATGTTCAAGTTAACAACTTAGACTGTATCCCATAGCAAAAGCATGGAAAAGTGTGCCCCTGCTCCATGATCAACATGCATTCAATAATTATACTAGGTAGTATGTGTACAAATATTTGGAGTCGTTGATCAGGATTTACATGTAGCTGATGGAAGTCTGAAAGAATTTACATTGTTTTTTTTTTTTTTTTGGTTTTATTTTTCATAGGAGATAAGCCTTACAACGATAGAAATAACTAGGTGATGCTTTACTGAAGAAAAGAGTCATATACCATATCTAAAAGTAGATATTCTGTGTTCTTCCTTCTACAGGAGAATGCTAGAGAGACGTCTAAGACATTGTTCCCTGAAGATCATATACTTAGCCTTACTTTCCATGTTTTATTACCAAAAGAACATCTTTTCTTTCAGGCAACAGTTGCAGCTTTTGCAGCCAGCGAAGGCCACTCCCACCCTCGGGTAGTCGAACTGCCAAAGACTGATGAAGGCCTGGGTTTTAACGTGATGGGAGGGAAGGAACAGAATTCCCCAATTTACATCTCCCGCATCATCCCCGGAGGGGTAGCTGAAAGACATGGAGGCCTCAAAAGAGGAGACCAGCTGCTCTCAGTGAACGGAGTGGTATGTTGATAAAATACTCAGAGATTTTTCTCCCTAAGTACATTCCCCACTCCCCCACCCCCACCCCATTACTGAAGCCAATGTTTGAGATTACAGTACAGACAGCAATTTTATATTCATCTCCAACTGGCTTCCAGGACTTGGATGGGTATAAACCTATAAAGGCAGTAATTTCATATCTTTATATCTCATTTCATCTTGCACAAGTATGATAAATATCAACAGTTAGGAAATCAGAAAATCATGCCAAGAAATTATCATATAGAATTTCCTTCTCAGAATACTGCTATTAAGTAGGTGTTCAGAAGAGTGTGATTTCGATCCCATTCTCATCCCAAATTTCTATAAACAGTTGAGTTTGAGGTTTTGGTTTGTGTTAGTTAGTTAGCTATTTAATCAGTGAGTTCGTTTGTTTGTTTGTTTTAGTGGTGAGCATTGAACCCAGAGCCATGTGTATACTACGAAAGAACTGCACCACCAAGACAGATACCACCCCAAGAAATAGCCTCTTAGGAAGCATATTAAATATTTCCCTTAGCTTTTACTTGTATCAAACATAACCAATCTAACTTCACAAATTTCAGAAATATAAACAGGAATTTATCAAAATATACTTCCCCCTTGATCTAAAAACATTTATTATAAGAACAAGATTTAATATGCAAGCTAGATTTGAGTTCTTTGTAGCATCATTGATATATGTTCAAGACACAATATCTAACATATATTTGAAAAACCATATCTGATTGATAACCATGGTATACATTTTCTGTTTATATCTTTAATTTTATTTGCATTTGCTCATATTTAAAAAGAAGTGGTTTATATTCACAAAAGCTAGTCTCTGCACTCTGTTGTCCTGTAATGAACATCAAAACGAGCAGTTCATGAATATTTTATATCATCATTCCAATCCCCAAATCACCATTATCTCTACGTTTTCTAGGAGATAATGCTTTGAGATAAGCATTTTACTGACCTTTCAATAACTATCACTTTTCAAGGCTTGTATCAAATGAGAATTGTAGAGTCCAGCTTTCTGGTAAAGGATCCCTAGCAGGGTCAAACATTGTGATTCACGGTAAGCTATGCCTTGGGTTATTAATTTATGATTTCTCTGAGTACACTTTGCATATCTAAAGAGTTATAGGTTTAAAAAATAGGAAGAAAAGTAGCAAAAAAAAAAATCACTCAAATGTGTGCATAGTCATTATACTTGCACAAAGCAAACATAGCCATGTATGATATCATCAACCTAATAGGTAAATTGGCTTTGAACTATCTATCAAGGGAGCAAACAGTCTCTGGTTAACCCACACATTTTTAAGCAGGAGAGTTCTTAGTGTCACAATCAGGCATCCATTCCTGCAGTGACCTTGTGGTGAACCTGGGAAACAGCAGGGAAGGTTCCAACAATGTAATCAAACAGACCTGGTTTTACTGCTCAGTATCTATAGTGTTACAAATTAATTGTGCCTGATCCCAGCTCCTCTTTCTAAAAGGCAGGCAGGCTGGCAGAAAAGTTACTAATTATAAGGGCATTGGTGAAAATTAGCGAGGCAGCCTGTCTACCAAGCTCCACCACTAATTAATTTCTTGGTTATACACACCTTTGATTTGTAATTGTGATCACTAAAGGAGATTGAAGTGAGTGAGATTTTTTAAAGTGCCAAGAGTATTGCTCTTATTAATTTGGTGAAAAGTAAACCTTAAAGAAAACTCTGCTGTACACATAGCTATATGCAAATTAACAAATATTTATTAATAAGAAAGTAGCAATCACCTCCCTTCTGTGAAGCTGATAGGTTCCACTTCCCTGTCCATTAGGTGTTCTAAGAAACTTAGAAGATCTACTTGAGTCGGGTGAGAATATTCCTGGGTCAAAATTCTATTGAGCATACATTTATCCTATGGTCCCATTCTTACTAACCCCTTGTATAGGATTTTTACACCCTGCTTATGTTTCCAAAGACTCTAGAGTTCACATCTACTTAAAAGCTACCATTTAATAGCAGTCTCCATTTAAAAACCGTGTCATGTTAATTAACAAGGCACTAATTTCAACCAGGTTGATTTCCAACATAGTTTGGTCAGGAGAAAAACATCATTTTTTCATTACAGTCAGTCTAACAAATACCCATCCTTAGCTACAGTGTTACTTTAGACATAGTTCTTGATTACTGCTCTCATCCTTGCCTACTTTATTAAATTCCAAGAGTAACAATTACCTATGTTAAAGTGTTTAAGAGTAAATCATATATACACAGATATCTATGGAACAAAAATTAGTGCAAAGGGGGAGGGCTGTGAGTTTGAAAGAGAGGTAAAGGGAGGGTTTGGGGGAGAGAAGATGGGAGGAGGAAGAGATTGACCTAAAACACTTTAAAATAGGCACTTTTAAGTAAGTCGGAAAGTCTCTGTTTTATCGGGTACTCATCTCAAGGCATTTCTATACTGAGAAACTACATGGCCTTGCCCCAGTCACAGAAATCCTAATTAATGCAATTTGAGAAGCCTGGGCTTTTACTCCTGGGTCCACAGGTCCTTTCAGTAGAAATGATCTCACACAAGCTGTGGTATTTACTGAAAATAAAATATTTTATAAATAAAATGGGGTTGGAGGCTCTGTAATTGAAAGACCAAAAGCAAACCAAAGAAAAGGTTAGCAAATGATCGAGTGATTGCTATGTCAGCTTTGAAGCAAGGTGCCACTTGCAAAGATTCACGTGGAATCTGTCAAGAACACACTGTTCTAAACTGAAAATCTTAGAAGTGATTCAAAGGGTTGTAGCAAACTTTACTTCACCAAGCATTCTGAGACAACGCCCGACTGACTTAATTAACGGTTAAATTATCTTGTGAGCCCAAGAATCTTAAATAATGATGTTTCTAATGGCATCATCTATCATTCATATATATATATCTTGGTTACATTTAGAAAGGAAATGTCATAATATCTGCCAAAATTTATCATTTTATTAACACACAACTGGTAACTTGAAATACAAGACAGAGTGGAGAGTGGAGGGAGAATCAATAAATAGAAATAAAGAAAAAATACAGCAATTGAGCAATTGATTTTTTTCTTCTTGTTCTTCTTATAAGTCAAAACAGAAGGAAACTCATAACAGCTTCTCTCTCATGGAAGGATTTATTTTCTCTATCATTTCTGGCTAGAAAAGAAATTTCCCATGGGGTTCTTACAAATGAGACATTGTATCACCTTATATAACCTCATTGAAAAAAAGAAGTCCTTTTGTGTGTGGCTACTTCTTATGTTGAGCCTTAGCATAAAATCTAATAGCTGAATTAAAATTTAACATTAATAGGAGGTCAAAGTGTTATAGTACAAATCTACAGCTGTCTAATGGTCTCCTCTTAACCTTTTTATGTGCAAATATGCGCTCAAGGACTATTTCTAAGGATTGCAGTCAGTGTAAATCCAACAGGGACAGTAAATATACTTAATGATAGAGTCAAGATATTAAAAAAAAAAAAAACCAATAGTTGTCACAGTGGGCTTGACTTAATAAGGTTCTTCATGAAGTCCCACTTACATGCCAGAGACTATGTCTATACAGAATGAGGGAGCCATGGCTAAATATCAAAGCTTGAATAATGTCCTTGGAGTGTATTAATTGATTTTAAAAGCAATATAAAGTAAACTGAAATAAAAAGTAAAAGAAAAATCAAAACTGTTTGAGTGTCTTTGTAGGAACATTGATTCAAACACCTCTGATAGACACAGTTTGTGCACCAGCTGCTGAGTGCAGCATGTAGTGGTCCGTCCAGACATGGCTGTAGTCTGATGTAGTGAATGCAGCCACAGCTCAGCATGTTTCTCTGAGGTGCACTCTATTAAAGGATTTAAATCGTTTGATGCAGAGAAGAGAAAGTTTAGGAGGGTGATGAGATCTCCAGTCAACCTTCAGTTGTGCCAGGTCCCAAATAACAGAACAAAGACTGATTCATGAAGGTTTCAGGAAAGGCAGAGTCCAGTTTTCATAATAAAGAACTTGTATACATGTAAAGTTGTCTAAATAGAAGGAGTGTCACCCATAAAGAGTATATACCCATTGTCTGAAGCTTTAATCAAAGATTAGAAGACTATCTGACATTCAGTATTTCAAAATACAGGTACTGTGTGCATAGTTGTATCAGGCTCAAAGGTCCCTGCCACCTCTGTGACCCTGATTCTATCGATTAGGATGATATTTTTGCTGAGTCCCACAGTAAACACCAGTTGTCCATCACAGACCACCCTATATTCTGGGGCTGAAAATTAGTACAACCTGTTGTCTATGGGTCCTATTCTTGAGACATTGTCCTTAAATGAGACAATTAAAAGTTAGTGGCACTGTAGTTCGTTGTATTTAATACCTTACAGTTTTTAAGCATATTTACATATTATTTTCCCATTGGTTGGTCAAAACAGTCTCACAAAATGGGGAGGACACTTCTGCTGCACACACACACACACACACACACACACACACACACACACACACACTCACACATCAGTGATTGAACTCAGATAAACTCTGAGACCTACAGTAAACACATGAAGTAAACTTCAATCTTTACTGTGATGTTATTTGATTATCAAGTGTAAAATGTGATAGTTTGAAAAATCAGTCACACTTGAATCTGAATGAGCTTGGTGACTACATCAACATCAATTTCCAGGGGTTTGTTATTTTATAGTCTTATAAGATGTCAGCATGTTGCAAAGCTGGGTAAAATGTACAGGAGAGGTCCCTGTATATTTCCTCACCCCTATTTTTTTTTATAAAGCTATAATTATTTCATAATGTTTTATAAAAGGAGAAACTCCCAGTCATCCCAAATACAATAGCCTACTACTACTGTTGGGGGGTAGGAGCCAGGTAGCAAAGGACAGAAAGACCAAACAGAAGCTTGAGAACCTCAGTCAGGTTCCCTGTTGAGAAGAGATGTGGCTAGTTTCTGAAATCTGCTCAACTCTTCAGAGCCCCCTGGCAGGACAACTGTAATTACATTCGCCTCACTCCATAGTTAAATCTAAATCAAGTTGTTGGTACAGTGTCTGCACATCGCTAATTACTTTTTGAGCATCACAGATGAATGAATAGAGATGGATGTGGGAAAGGAAGAGAATAAATAGTCTTCTTGGTACCTGGCCTTTTTCCCATTTTATAAATGCCTATGCCAAGTTAAGGGTGAGATCCACAGCTCAAATTAGCTATGCAGAGCGATGTCAGGTGTGCCGTGAAGATTAATGAAGAGCTAGAGCTGTGGCTAAAGGTGCAGCTCAGTGCTGAAGGGTTTGCCCGGCATGTCCAGGGCCCCGAGTTTGGTACCCAGCACAAAAAAAAAAAAAAAAAAAAAAAGACTTAAAACAATAGATTTGAGCTCATGTGAAGTTACAGCTTCTTAGCAAAGAAACTTGACCTCAAATCTTATCCATTTGTTCTTTGAGTAAACTTTCCAAAATAACCAAAGGGGATTTTAATTTCCATGAAATATATCACAAGACATCTCTGCAAGTTTCTGTCCTACAATAAAACCCTTTCCCCATGGACAGCAATATGTTTTTCCTCTATTGCTTCATGTCCAGTCCAAGATTCATAATGCTCCATAAATATTTTTTGGATGCCAGGCACCACTGTAAGGACATTACATAATGAGTGTATTATTTTCCTCATAATGGTATTTTGTGGCAAGTGCTATTAATATCATTTCCATTTCACAAATGAGGAAACAGAGAAATCCAGTACCTTATCCATACTCCTAACAACTACTGAACGGTAGAGCTGGAGGGTCTGACTCAGGCCACCTTTACCATTTAAAAGCAAATAAATATTATAGCCATAAATAACTCATGCATGCAATAGAAAAGATGAAGACTTCTTAACCTTTATGGGCTTATACTTTCAGTGAGGAGAAGGTGAAGTGTTCTCATAGCTACTCTTGACCTTTCAAAAGTTTAGAACCACAAGAAAGGTCGTAATATTTTGAAAAAGAAATGCCCTTTAATTTAAATGTCTCAGAGTACTGAGGAGTGGGAAACAAACATTCAGCCTGATTGTGTCTAAAATTGTTTCATCCCTTCCTGGCCCATCACTGCACTTTTTTTCTAGGTACCTCAGATTTCAGGTCTGGAATAAAACTATTCTCACTTCCTCTGTCTGCATATGAGCCATTTACAGGTTTCTAACCACTCTTGACAGCCAAGTGTGGGAGAGTGCTTGGGCTAGAATTAAACAGGAGAGCAAACTGGAATTTAAGTTATGTATGGAACATTTCAGTTCTCGGGGATGACATCATGGGATCGCTCACATTGGCGAAGGAGCCAAGAGGTGTCCAATTCTGTTTACAGCAGTCACCTTCTGAATGACACAGGCATAGCTAGACTTGCGACCTTGCTCAGGTCTTACACTGCCCCCATCAGTACAAGTCATCTCATGACAGAGATCTTTAGTTTAGAAAAACAGAAGGAAATATTGCGCCATTACAATAGAACAAAAGGCTGTGTGGGTCACAGGCTAGACATGGGTCTGACTATTTGATTTAGTGTGTGCTTTAATCCTTGCCACAGTTGCTTCTACCATTTACTGTTTGGGGTTGTCCTCACTAATGTTATTTTAGCAGTGCTTTTCATCTATTCAGTTATTTGTAGAACAATTGGTATGTACCAACCACCAAACTAAGCCCTGGATACAGATCAGTGAACAAACCAAACATCTTGCAGCCCCCATGGAACTTTGTCTAATAGACTGTAAGAAGGCAGCGTTGATGATAGCAAATATATACATGCAAATGTATGAGTAAGTGTCTCAGTCAGGGGTTCTATTCCTGCACAGACATCATGACCAAGATGCAAGTTTTAGAGGAAAGGGTTTATTCAGCTTACACTTCCATGCTGCTGTTCATCACCAGAGGAAGTCAGAACTGGAAGTCAAGCAGGGCAGGAAGCAGGAGCTGATGCAGAGGTCATGGAGGGATGTTACTTACTGGCTGGTTTGCTTGCTTGCTCAGCTGGCTTTCCTATAGAGCCCAAGACTACCAGCACACAGATGGTACCACTCACAAGGAGCCCTCCGCCCTTGATCACTAATTGAAAAAAATGCCTTACCGCTGGATCTCATGGAGGCATTTTCTCAACCGAAACCCCTTTCTGTGATAACTCCAGCTTATATCAAGTTGACACACAAAACTAGCCAGTACAGAAAGTAACCATGATGAGTTACACCAGTATTTTCCCAATATAAGGAAAGTTCCCCCAAAGAGTCTGCCCAGCTTGACATTGGTTGGAATAATCTGATTTTTACTTTATATGTGTATTACAATGTAATTTAATTATATGTGTGTTTCCTAGAGCACTTGTAATAAATGGCCACGCACTTGATGGTTTAAATGACAGGAATTGATTCTGTTGTCACAATTCTGAGAGCCAGAAGTCCTAAGTTTTTCTGGTCCCGAACCAACCAGCCAACAGATCTGTGCTCCACCTAATTCTCAAGGAAATAATCTGATTCATGGAGTTTCCGGTCTCTGTGGACTGCCTGCATTCTTCCATTTGTAGCTTCCCCATTCTGGTCTTCTCTGTGGTAACACTGCCTCCTTTCCTATACCAAATCTCCCTCGACTTCCACAGTAATAGGATACTTGATGACTGTAGTTGATCCACCGAGATAATATGGCACAATCTCAAGATTACCTTTCTCAAAATCTTGAACATTTATAGTTTTCTAAGAGGGTATGTTTTCTATTCTTATCTATTCTTCTCTGTTGCATGTAAACATCACAAACTCAGAAATGCCTTCCCCAGCTAAGGATTGAGGCCAGTGTTCTACCATCCATGGTAACGCTGGGTTCTCCACTCTCAGACAGCATGTATGCAGTCTTTTCCACTGTACCCTGGGCAAGTGTTCTCTTTCTTTCTCAGTTTGGGTCCTCTGCTCCTTTTACTTCTTGCAATGGGCACCATTCAAGAATACCCATAAGTCTCCTCTTCTTCCACCTTATGGTCCCAATGTAAAATAGAATATGTATACAAAAAGATGAAGCCATTGTTTTACCATGTAGTCCACTGCTTTAGGTATTTGGGGCCTTTTGTCCTTCCTAGGTACAGGGTGAAGAAAGAGGGATAGCATGTGAAGAAAACAAGTTGATACTTAAGGGTGTAGCACTGCATCATAATTAAACACTGACTGATAAAAAGGAAAGGAAAACAAAACAACCAAAGTGCTGAGAGAGCTGCTTTCAACAGTGCTAGGAATGACCTGTTTAAAGAATAACATGTAGGTACAATTAAGGATTTAATGACAACACAATTCATTACTGGATTATGGGGAGAGTTTGAATGAAGTTGCCAAGGTAAGAAAATCCCATGCTCCCAAGATTTCTTTCCATGCAACTAAAAGAAGATCAGGATGACGTAGTCACAGTCTGTGAGATAAAATAAGGCAGAAACCCTGATCGAGATCCAACCACCAGACCCTTGCCAGCTGTACACAAAAGCTTTCATTTTGTTTTAGGTATAATAAGAATCTCAACTTAGTACACCAACTCTGAAGTTCCGTGATGTGCTAAGAGTTTCTGGTAGTTCCTGAGGCTGTTCACTATGAAATGAATTCCATTCATTTTTATCTCTATTCAATTTTTTCCTTAATAAAAATTCTTCTTACACATTACTAAATCTCTTGACTAGAAGCTAGTATCTGATAGCTTCAGTGTAACCCTAATTTCTTATTGTTAGAAATAATGGAAATTACAGGTTTTTTATACTTAACTGGTATCTTCAATGTTTTTGAAGTGACTGATTAACTTTTTTAAAGTTTTAAAGAAACTTTTCTTAAAGGTTCTTAAAGTTTCTTGGAAGTTTAAGAATATTCCAGCCACAGTAAAATCATTTATCTTGTGACTCTGATTTATCACCATAAAACAAAAGCAGCATCAGCTTTGAGGCAAAAAGTAATCTGCAGGTTAAATGAGAGACAGTATATGAGTCTGTCATTATGCTGGATACCTTTGACATACCCAATGACTGCTCCTGTCTTAGAATTTTGACCTTATAAGGAGTTAACTTCTCAGCTCAGTTTAAATCCTTCATTATTCATTCTGTCTGACAGGAGACAGTAAAAATACATCATCAAAAGCAGTTGGATACTAGTTATTGGTAGGATTATCAGAAAGTCACTAGAATGTCCAGTGCCCTTACAACTTCAGGACCAATGTAACAATAATGCCCTATTTTTCTCTGCTGATGACAATCAGGATAAAAGATAAGGCATTGAAAATATATACCTTAATGCCTCCCCAAAGAAGCATCCCTGCTGTTATTAAATTATTCAAGAGCCAGCCTTCTCATCCAACTCCCAGATAAGTTTGTCTGTGTTTCCTATCATGACAAAGCCTTAATTTGTAGATACAAGCATTGTAAATGCAATTGTGATCTTTCTGTTCTGGACAAGAAACATACAGTTCACCTCAAAGGAATAAAGTCTTTGTCTTCAAATTCTGCCTGGACCAGTTTGTCATCATCCATTCATCAACTCACACTTCTTTAATCATTCATAAGATTTAAGATTTAAGCACTCAGGGACTATCAGAGTGATATGGTTAATGGGGTGTCTTACATCAGAAGGAACACATAGCATAAACATAGCATGAAGTAGGATTGGAAGAATTTACAATAAAGCCCTATAAATCCTGTTTGGGAGCTTACATTTATCAATTAAAGTAGAAAATTGACCCAAAATGATTTTATTTATACTTAAAGATTATTCTGTCAAGAATTTTCTGAGAGAAAACATGGAGTTAGTAAGAGAAATTAGGAAACTCTCAAAATTGTAAAGAGATAGAAATCTTAAGTAGTGGGAGAATACAGATTAAAATCTGTAGTGGGAGAATACTGACTAGGATGATAACAAAAATAAGTCCTACAGTTGATTGGATATGATAAATGAAGGACAGGAACTGGCCAACGAAGGGCTTCCCAAAACCTGTATTTTGCCTTGTTGCTGTTGTTCTTGTTCTTGTTGTTGTTGTTGTTGTTGTTGTTGTTGGTGGTGGTGGTGGTGGTGGTGGTGGTGGTGGTGGTGGTGGTGGTGATGGTGGTGTTGTTACAAGAAAAGGCACTGGTGAAGGGGAGAAGACAAGGAACTGGCTACCTAGCCGTGTGTAGTATTTGCAGGCTAATCTGAAATGGTATGGGGATAGAGTGGTAATTTAACATTAGCTTTTGTAAGAGCAAAATAAAACATTGATTGAGTTCCACCAAACTAACAGAAATTCAATGTGAAAATCTTTATTACTATTATTATATATTATTATTATATTATTAGGTTTTTACAATTTTGACTATAAAAGTCTTCAGTAAATTGCATGTGTCATAATAAGAATTTCTTACCCTTCAAATACTTTACATTTTGTACTGGATAATAAACACTATTCTACATATTGCAGGATGTTCACCCCGGTGACAACACCCCAGGCCTCAGACGTGCCAATTAAAAAGTGGCTTCAGAGGCTGAAGAGTTAGCTCAGTATGTAAAGTAGACGCTGATGTGTTTATAAAGATATAAAGATATATGTATGTTATATGAAGGTATGTGAGGTAGGTAGGTGTGGGGGAAGGGTGTGCCTCAGCAGGCCCATGCTGAGGCATCCCTTCCCCCTGAGGGATCAGCCACACACGAAGGTATAGTATAGAAATAGAGTTTATTCAGGGCATGGGGAGGGGACTTAAAGAGGGTAGTAGAGGCAGAGAAAGGCAGAGAGGGGGAGAGAGTGGAGAAGTGGAGAGGTGGAGGCCAGCCATGACTATGTGGAGAGAGGGGTGAAGGGAAGAGGTAAGAGATAAGAGATGCAAGAGAGGGGCAAGAGCAAGAGAGAGAGGAGGGGCAAGCAGCCCCTTTTATAGAGGGTCAGGCCCACCTGGCTGTTGCCAGGCAACTATGGGGAGGAGCATACCTGACTGTTGCCAGGTAACTGTGGGGTGGAGTTTAGACAGAATGCTGCACAACCAAGATCTGGGTTCAAATCCCCATATAAAAGTTTGGTGCAACCCTGGGTGTAACACTGAGAAGACAGAAATAGGAGGATTCTGTGCCCCGTCAGCCAATCAGCCTAGCCAGTGGATAAGTTCTTTGTGTTGGAAGACACCCTATCTCAGAAAGCATTGTGGACAATGATGGGAGAAGGCACCTGACATCTACTCCATAATATCACACACACACACACACACACACACACACACACACCCCACGTGCACGCACATGCACTACACACTGTTATCCTATCCCATTTGCATGCACAAATAAGAAGTGCCTTCACATCTGCCCACTCTGGTAGGCAAAAAGTACGCCTGGTTGAGAACCACGATCTTCAACTAAATCAGAAAATTTTAAGAAAACCTCATACAAACCAAAGAGCAACTAGATTATTAAGATCTAATTTCACAGATTATATATCATATGGTATATGAGAATAGAAAGGATAAAGGCACAGTCACTCACTGCTCACGACGATTAGACTGGCCATCGGCTTCATCTCTAGAGGAAAACAATATTGTGAGAATATCACTTTCAAGTTCTTAGTAAGACTTCCAAAAAGACTTATCAGCCTCGCCCTGTGTGTCTGACACTGGGGAAAGGAACCGTTCAAAGAAAACACAGCCCCGTACCCAAAAGGAGCTTGTTGTACCTGAGAGTCCTAGAAGCAGCAAGTTTCTTTGTTTTGGTTTAGTTTGTTTGTTTGTTGTCTTGTTTTTCATGAGTAGAACTGGCTGCACTACTCATAACTGGATTTACCTTCAGCTTCAGATAATTTGTAGAAGTATTGTGCCAACACATCACAGAAAGAAATATAACAAACGTTTGGTGCTTTGCTCTTCTGCTCAAGTCTAGAAAATTCAATAAAAGTCTATAATGAAACTCCACAGGGTACCTCTCCGCTCTCCAAGTGTACGATGGGTCGAAGCCGAGATCAGCATTTAGGCTACAGGGCAGGCACCTGCTGATCCCAAAATTCCCCTTGTGTTTGTTTCCAGGTTCTTTATAGATTTTGGTTTTTTGGGGAGAGGGGAGGGTGTACCCTATTTAATCTAAATCTTCCCACATCTTAAATAGTCTCCAAATTTCACTTCCTAACACAGCATCATAAAGTTAGCAAACACATGTGCTTTGAGCAACTCTGAAAATTGCAGTTTCAAAAGGAAACCCAGAGCCATCGAGGCACAGAGCTCTGAAAAGAGGACAGGTAGGTCCTCACAGTCCAGGATGGTTCTTTTAGTGCAGGTTTCCCATGTGGGGAGTTGGAAGGCCAGAGCCAGAGGACCGGAGTTCCATGCTACACTACCCCATGCAGACTGACCTAGAGCTCATTTCTCAACCTTCAGCCTGCCTGCTCTTTGCACTCTTGACTGGCTGAGTTCTGGTTCAGTAGGAAGTATTTGTGGGGCAAATTGTAAATGCTCCTGCCTTTGTTCTTGCTCATGCAGAATGGAGACAGATTCAAGAGAAAAGGAGAGGTACTCAGTTCATTCGGGCTCTGTTAACCTACTATCCCTGTAAGAAGCAGGCTCTTTTGAGGTTTTAAAAGTCCAAGTCGAATAATAATTGTTCTGCTAGTTGGTCTTAAGCAATGCAAAGATGCCTTCCAAAAGTGCCACCCGTGCTACAGCAATTGAATTGTAGGCCGTTATTTTTTTTTTCCTCCTTTTTTATTTTTGATACTTTATATACATTTCCAATGTTTCCCCTTTTCTGAGTCTCCTCTTTGTATACCCCCCATCCCCTCCCCAACCCGCCTCTAGGAGGGAATTCCACCT
>CM052707.1:76425049-76472013 GCA_028551405.1 Uromys caudimaculatus | reverse complement strand
ACTTTGCTGAAGTTGTTTATCAGCTGTAGGAGTTCTCTGGTGAAGTTTTTCAGGTCACTTAAGTATACCATCATATCATCTGCAAATAGTGATATTTTGATTTCTTCCTTTCCAATTTGTATCCCTTTGACCTCCTTTTGTTGTCTAATTGCCCTAGCTAGAACTTCAAGTACTATATTGAATAGATAGGGAGAGAGGGCAGCCTTGTCTATTCCCTGATTTTAGTGGGATTGGTTCAAGTTTCTCTCCATTTAGTTTGATGTTGGCCACTGGTTTGCTGTATATTGCTTTTACTATGTTTAGGTATGGGCCTTGAATTCCTGATCTTTCCAAGACTTTTATCATGAAGGGATGTTGAATTTTGTCAAATCCTTTTTAAACATCTAATGAAATGACCATGTGCTTTTTTTTATTTTGAGTTTGTTTATGTAGTGGATTACATTGATGGATTTCCGGATATTGAACCATCCCTGCATCCCTGGGATGAAGCCTACTTGATCATGGTGAATGATCATTTTGATGTGTTCTTGGATTCGGTTTCCGAGAATTTTATTGAGTATTTTTGCATCGATATTCATAAGGGAAATTGGTCTGAAGTTTTCTTTCTTTGTTGTGTCTTTGTGAGGTTTTGGTATCAGTGTAACTGTGGCCTCATAGAATGAATTGTGTAGCATTCCTTCTGTTTCTATTTTGTGGAATAGATTGAAGAGTATTGGTATTAGGTCTTCTTTGAAGGTCTGATAGAATTCTGCAGTGAACCCATCTGGACCTGGGCTTTTTTTGGTTGGGAGACTTTTAATGACTGCTTCTATTTCTTTAGGGGTTTGGGATTGTTTAGATGGTTTATCTGATCCAGACTTAACTTTGGTATTTGGTATCTGTCTAGAAAATTGTCCATTTCATACAGATTTTCCAAATTTATTGAGTATAGGCTTTTGTAGTAGGCTCTGATGTTTTTATAATTTTTTCAGAATATGTTGTTATATCTCCCTGTTCATTTCTAATTTTGTTAATTTGGATACCATCTCTGTGCCCTCTGGTTAGTCTGGCTAAGTGTTTATCTATCTTGTTGATCTTCTCAAAGAACCAACTCCTGGTTTTGTTGATTCTTTATATAGTTCTTTTTGTTTCTACTTGGTTGATTTCCACCCTTAGTTTGAATATTTCCTACCTGCCATGCCTGTTGGGTGTATTAACTTCTTTTTGTTTTAGAGCTTTCAAGTGTGCTGTTAAGCTGCTAGTATGTGCTCTCTCCAGTTTCTTTTTGGAGGCATTCAGAGATCTGAGTTTTCCTCTTTTTTTTTTTTTTTTGTGGTTTTTTGAGATACAGTTTCACTGTGTAGCGCTGGTTGTCCTGGAACTCACTCTGTATCTGTAGACCAGGCTGGCCTAGACCTCAGAAATCCATCTGCCTCTGTCTCCCAAGTGCAGGGATTAAAGGCATGTGCCACCACTGCCAGGCCTGAGTTTTCCTCTTAACACTGCTTTCATTGTGTCCCATAGGTTTGGGTATGTTGGACTTTCATTTTCATTAAATTCTAGGAAGTATTTAATGTCTTTCTTTATTTCTTCTTTGACCAAGTTATCATTGAGTAGAGTGTTGTTCAGCTTCCATGTGTATGTGGGCTTTCTGTTGTTGTTGTTGCCATTGAAGACCAGCTTTAATCCGTAGTGATCTGATAGGAGGCATGGGATTATTTCAATCTTCTTATCTCTGTTGAGGTTTGTTTTGTGACCAATTATATGATCAGTTTTAGAGAAGGTACCATGAGGTGCTGAGAAGAAGATACATTCTTTTGATTTAGAATGAAATGTCCTATAGATATCTCTATAATCCATTTGGTTCATAACATCTGTTAGTTTCACTGTGTCTCTGTTTAGTTTGTGTTTCCAAGATCTGTCCATTGATGATAGTGGAGTGTTGAAGTCTCCTACTATTATTGTGTGAGGTGCAATGTGTGCTTTGAGCTTTAGTAAAGTTTCTTTTATGACTGTGGGTGCCCTTGCATTCGGGGCATAGATGTTCAGAATTGAGAGTTCTTGGTAGATTTTTCCTTTGATGAGTATGAAGTGTCCTTCCTTAACTTTTTTGATGACTTTTGGTTGAAAGTTGATTTTATCTGATATTAGAATGGCTACTCCAGCATGTTTCTTGGACCATTTGCCTGGAAAATTGTTTTCCAGGCCTTTACTCTGAGGTAGTGTTTGACTTTTACACGGAGGTGCGTTTCCTGAATGCAGCAAAATGCTGAGTCTTATTTATGGATCCAATCTGTCAGTCTGTGTCTTTTTATTGGAAAATTGAGTCCATTGATGTTAAGAGATATTAAGGAATAGTGATTGTTGCTTCCTGTTGTTTTCAATGTTATTTTTATGTTTGTGTGGCTATCTTCTTTTGAGTTTGTTGAAAGATTACTTTCTTGCTTTTTCTAGGGTGTAGTTTCCACCCTTGAGTTTGTGTTTTCCATCTATTATTCTTTGTAGGCCTGGGTTTGTGGAAACATACTGTGCAAATTTGGTTTTGTCATAGAATATTTTGGTTTCACCATGTATGATAATTGAGAGTTTTGCTGGGTATAGCAGCCTGAGCTGGCATTTGTGTTCTCTTAGGGTCTGTATGAGATCTGCCCAGGATCTTCTAGCTTTCATAGTCTCTGGTGAGAAGTCTGGTGTAATTCTGATAGGTCTGCCTTTATATGTTACTTGACCTTTTTTTCCTTACTGCTTTTAGTATTCTTTCCTTATTTTGTGTATTTGGTGTTTTGACTATAATATGGCAGGAGGAATTTCTTTTCTGGTCCAATCTATTTGGAATGCTGTAGGCTTTTTGTATATTTATGTTCATCTCTTTCTTTAAGTTAGGGAAGTTTTCTTCTATAATTTTGTTGAAGATATTTACTGGTCCTTTAAGTTGGGAGTCTTCACTCTCTTCTATACCTATTATCCTCAAGTTCTGTCTTCTCATTGTATCCTGGATATCCTGGATGTTTTGAATTAGGAGCTTTTTGCATTTTGTGTTTTCTTTGACTGTTGTTTCAATGTTTTCTATGGTATCTTCCACACCTGGATTCTCTGTTCTATCTCTTGTATTGTGTTGGTGATACTTGCATCTATGACTTCTAATCTCTTTCCTAGGTTTTCTAACTCCAGAGTTGTCTCCCTTTGTGATTTCTTTATTGTTTCTATTTCTACTTTTAGTTCCTGGATGGTTTTGTTCATTTCCTTCATCTGTTTGATTGTGTTTTCCTGTAATTCTACCCATTTGATTGTGTTTTCCTGTGATTCTTTAATGGATTTTTGAGTTTCCTCTTTAAGGGCTTCTGTTTGTTTTTCTGTGTTCTCTTGTATTTCTTTAAAGTATTTCCTTCTTAAAGTCTTCTATCATCATCATGAGATGTGATTTTAAATCTGAGTCTTGCTTTTCTGGTGTGTTGGGGTATCCAGAGCTTGCTGTGGTGGGAGAGCTGGATTCTGATGTAGCCTTGGTTTCTGTTCCTTATGTTCTTGCCCTTGCCTTTCGCCATTTGGTTATCTCTGGTGTTAGCTGGTCTTACTCTTTCTGACTGTGGCTTGTATTTCCTGCAAGCCTTGGTGTCAATACTCCTTGAAGATCAGTTCTTTCTGACAGGAATTTGGCTTTGGAGAGCTGTGGTACAGGGTCAGCTCTGGGGTGCAGACAGAAACCAGAAGGCTCTAGTCCCCAGCTGTTCCTTGGTTCCTGTGTCCTAATAGCTCTACAACGGTCCCTCTTGATCCAGTGAATTTGAACAGAAATGGTGGTCTTGCCTATGCTTGAAGGTGTATCGGCACTCCTGGGATACCAGCTCTCTCCTGGCACTATTGAGTATGGAGCCCTGTGTTACAGGATCCACTCCCATGGCCACCAAAAGAAACCAGAAGACCACTCCTCAGTCCTTGTGTCCTGGGGATTCCAGGTGGGTCCCTCTGAGCAGACAGGCTTGCCCACATTCCTGGGAGTCTAGCTTTCTCCTGGCACTATTTGGCTATCGAGCCCTGGTGGCCCAGGCAGAGGTCTCCAGCCACAGATGGAAACCAGAAGGCTCCTTTCCTTGGCTGTTCCTCAGTCCCTGTGTCCCTAGGATTCTGGGTGAGTCCCGCTGAGCAGTGGTGCTCATCTTACCCTTCTCATGGACTTTTCCACACTCCTGGGAGGCTAGCTTTCTCCCAGCACTATTTGGCTATGGAGCCCTGGTGCGCTAAGATTCTTTGAAAAGTTCCTGATCAATAAAATCCAACAAATGTTGAATGATAGTATTATTAAGTTTTTTAATGGATAGTTTCATGCACATATGTATTAGTCTTTAATTGGACTTCTTGATCAGAAATATGTTTTACAGAGTTCCTCTTGTCAGTATATAGACTTTTTTCTTAATTTCACATAGATTATTCTGTGATACATGGGTTCCATGATTGATACAACCTTCCTCTATTGTTGGATATTTACTTTATTACTCAATCGCTTTTGGTTTGTTTGTTTGAGTCCATTAAAAAACAGTGCTTTAAGTTGAACAGGAAAATTAAATTGTGGAGAACAACCATTACTTGAAATGGGATTTGAACAATGGGTGGGTAAAAGAATTTTGTGGGCTTAATGAGTAAAACTGAAAGATTATAGAATCTTGCAAATAAATGTGGTGCTATGTCTGTAAGGAAGATTAATATTAGGAAGTAGAATTGGACCTGACCAGTTATGGAAGGTGCTTTATGCTTAAGACATTTTAATGCTCATTTCCAGAAATGAGCGCTAGTCTTAGGATAGGGGTGCCATATTTATTGCTATATTCATTGGGTTTAGCTTCAAATCGAGTACATTCTACATTAGATAGGCAAATGGTAGGTCAGTGCTGTATGCTATACTTGGTCTGAGGGGACATTAGAAATATGGCTAAACCCCTGCAATTAGGGACAGTATCTGACAGAGCCATGTTGTTACTACTTACCAATAGATTTTAAAACGAAGCATGCAAAAACAAGTTCTAAGTCTGGAAGACATAAGATATAAAGAGCAGACTCTTTCTCCATCTCTTGGCATTCCCTAGTTACTTGAAGTTCTTTGTATAGGGTTGTGATCTCCTAGGTCCCTCCCCATTCTCACTCATTAGCATGTCTATTACTATTGTTATTGTCCTTGTTCAACTAAAGTTTACACAGCTCAAGTGTTGCTATGACTTTATGGGTGTGCTTCTGACATCCCTAGGAGACACAGTCTCACAGCAAATCCCTGACTCCTCTGGCTCTTACAATCTTTCCGCTCCCTCTTCCGAAATGATCCCTGAGGCCTAGGTGCAGGAGGGATGATGTCGATGTAGCCAAAGAGCACACCAACTGGTTATCCTGTACCAAATGGTCAGCCCTGAAAACATACATACCAGTATCATTATATAGACTAAGTAAATTCAGTCTATATATTTAGAAATTTAAGAATATATATATACCCACATATATGTATGTAACAACAATTAATGAACAAACAGACCATGAATTTGAAACAGAGGAAGGACAGGTATATGGGAAGAAGGAAAAGGAAGGAGAAAATAATAAATTATAATCTCAAAAATATGAATGAAATAATTAAGTGAGGCTGGGGAGCAGAGAGACTGGTATGTACTGTTACATACTGGTAGATAACTGGACATGGGTTCAGGAAGGAGTTAAGAATGCTTCCATAGTCTATAATCCTGGCTAGCCATGTGATCAGTTAAGTAGGAGGCATTTCGAAGCAAGCTAGAAAGTTAGAAAGTTTGAGCAAGTTAGAACATTTAAAACAACTGGAAATTCTTCAAATAAATCAATGATAACAAAGGTAGAGGATCACCTGCGGCCGTGCATTTAATCGGAAAAGGCTTTGTAAGTAGAGCCAAGAGATATTGGACAGTGCTCTTGATATATTCTCTAGACTTTTCCTTCTGCAAGAAGGCAGCTGCAACGTTGAGGCCCTGCAATGAGATTAGATGTTATAACATTTGATTTTTCACGTTGAGGCCCTGCAATGAGATTAGATGTTATAACATGTTGATTTTTCAGCAACAATGCCCACCCATTATACACATTTGACCAGAAATATATTTGACAACCCCAGGCTCAGAGAACAGGTGCCAAGACACACTTCCCCTTTATATTCTGTGCTAATTGTCTGGACATCTTGGATTCCAAATCAGTTAGATATTAAAATGGATCTTTTGAAGAGGACTTCTGGAATAGTGCAGCCATCTATTGTTTCTATGATACCCTTTATAAAACTATAAGCTCAACGACATTGCTAAAGTAGTATTCTAATGGAAAAAAATCCTCCCTGAATGAATACTAGATGTCATTGCCACAGAATGGATGCTGTCATCTGGGAGAGCAGACAATATGGCCTATGTTCTGTTTGGGATAGCAGGATTTCCCAAAAATGTCCTAAAGGCTTAACCCTCATTTCTAACTTGTGGAATCTCCCACAGAACGTTACAGTTTTAGGCTTATACCCATTATAGTGGCAAAGCACTCCCCGTTAAAATCATCAGTGGAGATTTAAACCTAGAACTTTTAGCTTAGCCTTGAGGTTGTCAGATAGTATATGGCATACAGAACTGCTTCACAGATTTCCAAAGCCCTCACTTGCCTGGATCAAGGTGCAGAAAAAGGAGGGAATGCCTCTTTAATACTATATCTGCCCTTGCTGTCTTGGCAGAGTTCCAGAGAGAGTAGAAAGGACTTAGGTGTACTCAAAGCTACTCTTTCCAATCTTCTCCTCTTTTCTTCACGCAGCCCTTTGTGTCCAATGGTGATTCTGACCTATGCAATTGCTTGCCTTCTTCTCTGAAAATTCCAGCTCCTTATTTTTCAAATTATTGAATTAATGCTAGGTACATGTGCATTGTTCCAACCCTGGGACATCTTCCCAAGTCTTCATGAGTGATCAATCATTTCCATTTCCCTGGAATTAAAGCCTTCCTTGTATCCTTCAATGCTAAAAGCAGGACAGCAGGAACCTGGAAATCGAGACAGAGGAAAGGTCAGGTTCTAAAGGCCATGGTTAATCAGCCAAATCTTCTTCACAGCTCTCTGCCCATCCTGGTGACAATTTCTAGTCTTTCTGTTCCCTCACACTGGTACTGTTCAGTGTTTGTGATCTCACTGAGGAATGACACTAAATTTTGTCTCTAAATGCATTTGGTCATTTTATCTAAAGCTATAGTAGTGTTGAGAATGGAAAAACAGTTTTTGGGTGAATGTGGAGAGAGGTCTCTCAATGCTGCAACTATTCCCTCTTAGATAAGATGGAGGAGAAGGTTTTTTTATAGATATTGAGAGAACATAGCCAGAGGCAGACACATCTGGGAGAGTCCATAGTGGTCATGACCCTGAGCTATGTGAAAACACAAGATGGAAGAAGGAAAAAGGAGAGGAGGGAGAGGAGGATCAGATGCAGCAGCCAAAAGAGTCAAGGTCTAAAATGGTTAGATTATATAGGGAAAAGCAGCCCAGGCCTCTGGACTGGAAAGTTCGGGGTAGAGTTCTGGGTTGGGGTATGCACTCCAGGAAGGCTCTGAAACATGTACAGATTGAGGGATGATGGGAGAACCTGTTAGCCAGTAATATGTGACATAAGCATCTCAGCCACACTGTCCCAGTATGGGAACACTGAATGCTCCCCAATGCTCCTTCATCTTAGAATTGAAAGTGGAGAATCCAGACTCTGTAGGCTCCTTTGGGTATTTGGTGGGGATGAGGGTTGTTGGTTGATTTTGTTTTGTTTGTTTGTTTGTTTGTTTGCTTCCGTGTTTTTAGGAGAGAGAGAGACAGACAGAGAAAGTTGAGTGCGTAAGGAGATGGTGTGCACCTAGATATCATAGTTGGGTGTAAAATGTATCTCAGAAGCACAGATTCTCTGTGCAACCCCAATTGCAAATTTGTCCATGGAATCTCAAGATTACTCGAGGGGCAGAAAACACTTGGAGCAGGGAGGGGTTCTCTAATTCAAGAAATCTGGTTAATCTAGAAAAAGTGGGGGAGGTGATCAAAAAGTTTCCTAGTTTGGAATGAGATTGGCCATTACTGGGAAAAATGGAGGTTTGGCTAGTAAAAGAACATCAGGTGGTTGATACGCATTTCTCAGGGCCAGCCTTTCCTGGGCATTGATGGAGCATAAAGGCTAAAACTATGGACAAAGGAGAGATCTAGTTCTAGAAGTCAAATACTGTAGTTTCAGGAATTGACACAGTTCAACCAACATGGAGTGTTAGAAAATGGTGGGATGCTGACTACTGATCCCTACCACTCAGTATCAACATCAGTATCAGTCTCTCTCTCTCTCTCTCTCTCTCTCTCTCTCTCTCTCTCTCTCTCTCTCTCTCTCGTGTGTATGTGTATCATGAATAGACACAGCTTATAAGGAATGAAGTGGAGAATGACTGTAGGATAGCAATACGTGTGAAATGACTATTTAAGCAGAAGAAAGAAACCAGCAAGAGGACAGAGAGCAAGCAGGTGAAGCAGGACAGTGGCAGCAGGGAACAGCGTATATTAACATCCCCAAATAGGTGTGAAAATATCATACGAAAGCTCATTACTTTGCTAATTTACAAAACAATAAAAAAGACAGAAAAGAAAAATAATAACCTTAATTTAAAGATGTGCTGCCTAATATTTTCTAGCCAGTGTTTTTCTGTTTCAAACCTCACTTTATAGTTCATACGTTCAGACTTGAAAACAAGCCTCTCTCTCTCTCTCTCTCTCTCTCTCTCTCTCTCTGTGTGTGTGTGTGTGTGTGTGTGTGTGTGTGTGTGTGTGTGTGTCTCGCGCTCTCTCCCGTTGGGGGAAGCGCAGTGAGGGTGGAGTCTCTGGGTCCGGGGACCACCAGGGGTCTGGTCTGCAGAGTGCGCCCTGGGCTTCAAGGATCACCGCCACAGCCCTCTTCATTGCAAATGCCTCAGGGCCTGACGCCGCCGGAGTGAGATGCCGGGGTAGAGCACCCCCAGGCGCTAATGGAGTCCGCCAACTCGGTGCCCAAGCCGCTGCGCGCTGCCTAGCGCTGCCGGTCTCGGCCACTGGCTTGGCCGAGGTGTAGGAAGGGAGCAGACCGAGATCAGCCGTGGGCATCCACTGGCTTCGTTGTGCTCAGAGCACTCGCCGTCCTGCGTTCCAAGAGTCACAGCTCCCTTAGACAAAGTTCTCAGATGCCAAAGTAGTTTCTATCTTTATTTGTTCAAGATGGCGGGCAGCGCTCCCAGGGCAGGCGGGTGGAGAAGTAGGGGAGAGAGAGAGAGAGAGCTGGGTCAAGGTGTTCTACTTATAGTTCTGAGAGAGGGGGCGGGGCTTGGTAGTTGATACTTTCCATTGGCCAGCTTGGGAGCCCTAATCGTTGCCTCATTTGCCTATAGTTGATACTTTCCATTGGCCAGCTTGGGAGCCCTAATCATTGCCTCATTTGCCTATACACAAGTTTCACACGCCAGGCCTCTTTCCATACAGGGGTTGTGATATGAAGAATTTCCCAGGAGCGTTGGCCAGAAGCATGAATTCTAGTCCCTGGTGTACCACCGGGTCTCCCAGAGCTTCCAGCCCATGCTCAACCAGGCATCACAGATCACTGCCCCACGTGTGTGTGTGTGTGTGTGTGTGTGTGTGTGTGTGTGTGTGTGTGTGTGTGTGTGCACAGATACATGTGAGGGAGTGGGTGGGGTTCAATCTTCAACCCAACTACTATTGAGGATTTTCCCATCCTCCCATCACAATGGAGATGCCGTGCAGTTGCTGTGACACAGTACTGCAGGGAGGAAGTAGGGTTATTATGGAGTATCATCACTGTGATATAGTAGAATTACTATAAAGCATCACTACTAAGGTGCAGCACAGTTACTAGGAAGTATTGTTGCTGAGACACCATAACGTTACTATGAAGTATCACTTCTGAGGTGCACTTACAATGAAACATTACTGGTAAGATGCCATAGAGTTACTATGTAGCATCACTATGGAGGTACAGTTGCTACAAAGCGTTACTGCTGAGATCCCATAGAGTTACTATGTAGCATCTCTATTGAGGTGCAGTTGCTACAAAGCGTCATTGCTGAGATCCCATAGAGTTACTATGCAGCATTACTACTAAGGTGGAGTTACTACAAAGCATTACTACTGAGATGAAGCAGCTGAATGCATTTCCAATTTTAGTTCCCACATCTGAAAGACAGGTTGAGATCAAATAAATGTTAGATTTATGAATCTCTTATTTCTGGCAGGATTTTTTTTTCTGAAGCACTTGTTCAATTAAGTTTTCTTGCCCCTGCGGCTTAGTACTAGTACATTGCATTCCCCCTTTCATGGTTCAAAACTTCCTCTATTTGTAATACGCTCAGGATAAAAATATGTATAATGATGCACACGTTTCTCCATTAACCTCCATGCTCTTTTCTAGTGTTCAATTACTTGATGATCTTCCTCTCAAGGTTCCTCACGATATAAATGACCCTATCAAGTAAATTTCCCACACAGTAGTCTTGTCCTTAGCTAAGAATGATACTGGGGTGGAACAAAGAGAGACAGGTTTTCTTGTAGTTGTTGTTTTACAATAATTAATTATTGCTTGTAATTAGCATATCACTCTATGTCTGTATGGAAATAATACAGCTAAATCATTTGAAGTTAAGTAAAGTTGTGGACTCCTGTAGTTTCAAGCACATTTCCCACAGTCTATTAAATTATGTAGTAAATCTTTGCTTCCCAGAATATATAAAGGAAACTTCTATTCAATTGTACAACTGCATTTTTTTTCTGTTTTCTTAAGCATTTGAATCCATACAGGAAGACTGACAAAGAAGTAACAAGGAAACACTGAATTAATATGAGTTAGACCCTTGTAAATGCCAGTCATTCTTCCAAATGTTTGTGATGATTTTACACAGTAGGTGTTCTATACTCATGTTTCAAATAAGGAAATTGAAGCCCGGAGACATGAAGCAGCTCCTCTAGCTTTCACAGACCTGATAATTGAAAAAGCTCAAACTCAGACCAAAGAAGTACTGGTTCTTTAGTTTAGTATAGACAGTGATAGATATAGATATAGATAGATAGATAGATAGATAGATAGATAGATAGATAGATAGATGATTGATAGATACATAGATCTGTAAAGAGCTAGATGCATGGATAATAGATTGCTAAATAAATATATGGTAGATTAAAGAAAGAGAGACAGTGAGAGTAAATAGATTTATTTACTGCACACTTACTTGGCCCATAATAGAAGCTGGCTCAGAGATTGCTAACCAAGCCTGATCTTCCCTTGTAGAATCCAGTAGCAGAACATGATTGTGAACTGACACATTATAGTACTCCGAGATGGATATTAACGGGTAGGCAGGAACAAAAGTACTCTGAGAGAACATTAGCATATTGTTTCCAAGGGATAAATGTGACACTTTTCATACACTTGCCACATTTCTTAAGCAGAAGATAATACAGTTAGAAAGGGGAAATTAGCATATCTGAAAAAAGAGAAGGATCAAAGAATCATAGAGTTCTTTCCTGAACATATCTTTAAATGTTCAAAAATATTCCTGTCCTAATTAAATACCAACTCAGTAAAGCTTCACACCAAGCTAAAGATGATTAGATTTCCCACATCTGGCCACACTGAAATAACATCATAGATCGGCCCTTCAGAGGGCATTGGTTCCTCTGGTTCTGCCACAGTTTAGAACATGACATCCAGGCACAAGCTGTACATCAATGACTGCGAAGCTGGGTCTGAGTTTTATGCATGGTCAAGTGCTTAGGTCAAAGTGTTGTGCCTCTTGACATAACACACCATGGAATTACCAAGCCATCTCTCTTCACAGAGTTCTTCAACCGTGACTTAGAAACTACTGGTCTAGAATATTCCCCTCTATACAAAAGAAAACCCCATTCCCATATTTGCTTTTTTTTTTTTTTTTTTTTTTTGATACTTTATTTACATTTCCAATGTTTCCCCTTTTCCGGGTCTCCTCTTTGGAAACCCCCTATCACCTCCCCATCCCCGCCTCTATGAGGGAATTCCTCAGACTCATTTTGATTTGCATTTCCCTGATTACTAGGGATGTTGAGCATTTCTTTAGGTGCTTCTCAGCCCTGCGAATTTCCTCAGTTGAGAATTCTCTGTTTAGCTCTGTTCCCCATTTTTTGATGGGGTTATTTGGTTTTTTAAAGTCTAACTTCTTGAGTTCTTTGTATATATTGGATATTAGCCCTCTATCAGAGGAAGGATTGGTTAAGATCTTTTCCCAATCTGTTGCTTGCTGTTTGGTCCTATTGACAGTGTCCTTTGCCTTACAGAAGCTTTGCAAATTCATGAGGTCCCATTTGTCTATTCTTGATCTTAGAGCATAAGACACTGGTGTTCTGTTCAGGAACTTTTCTCCCGTACCCAGGTGTTCGAGAGTTTTCCCCACTTTCTCTTCTATTAGATTCAGTGTAACTGGTTTTATGTGGAGGTCCTTTATCCACTTGGACTTGAGCTTTGTACAAGGAGATAGGAATGGATCAATTTGCATTCTTCTACATGTAGACCACCAGTTGAACCAGCACCATTTGTTGAAAATGCTGTCTTTTTCTACAAAGGAGCTAAAGCTACTCAGTGGAAAAAAGACAGCATTTCCCATATTTGCTTTTTATTTTTTTTAGACTCAATTCACAAGGAAGCACTCGGTTTCTCAGAAGAACTAAATGTCATTTTGTGTCAATGTGTTTTTCTTACTACCAGAAATATGATGAATTTTTTAAGTTTTTCCAAGTCCTGTCTCGTATACTTATTGTGAGATATATATTTAATGCACATAAAAAGAAAGTATACAAGCCTTGTAGGTATAGTAGAATATACATGTGTATGCATATATATTCATTCATGTATATATACATGAATGTAACAAGATTAAAGTAACAGAAATGCATAAACCCATCATAAGAATAAAGGAACCCATTCTCATCGCAACAATACAATTTCATACTCTTAAAAAGAATTTAGTCTTCCATTATTGTGTTGAAATTGTCCAAGGGTTTGAATTTGATGATGCTTGCAAATATCTCATCCTATGTTTTCTTTACTTTCAGGGTTATACAGCCATGTTTAGTATGTGCAAATAAACAGCATATCACTCTGCCACACTCAAGGGCTTTCCTGTCACCAGCAAGTGTGCAATTTACACTTTGAAAGACAGATGTCTGGATGCTACTTAGAGTCAGCATTTTATCAACTTTAATATATTTCTGTAAAGTGATCAGCAGAAAGGTATAAAATAACCACAATCATCTCTGTGTGGGAAAGGACTTGGTTTCTGTGTGACTACATGGAACCTTGTCAAAGCTGAGAACTGTAACTTAAAGCCAGGACCCCTTGCGGCATTCCTCACTGCTTCAGCATTAACCCACTCACACAGATGAGAGTTGACAGATCCTTTTGCTACCATCAGTTCCTGTCCTTTCACCCCAGAGAAAAAAGAGACCAGCCATGTGTCCCATTTCTGGATTAGTTAGAAAAGTAGGACGGGACTGTTTTAAAAGCACTCATCAGTAGTGAGTCCTGAAACAAATAGTTTACTGCAGTGAGCTAGGTCCCATATGATTTGGTATATATGTATGCAAATTATATATATATAATAAATGAGAATGTTTCTAAGGGTCTTTAACATTCTGCATTCTGAACTACTTAATTGTACTTGTACTAAGGTATCATAACCTCATACATTTTGTATCCTTTACTCCTTGATAAGATCATCTAGCCCCCAACACAAATGACAGATGTCACTTAGAAACCTGGGCATGCCAAGGACAATCCATGAAGCATGCTACCTCTTAGTTACCCAGTAGTGCTTCAAGATGCTATTCAACAGCAAAGTCAGTCAAGTTAAGACCGATATGATCTCCATAAGAAAAGCCTGGTTGGAGGGAGAGAGGGGAAGGAGGAAGCAATGAAATTATAATTAATTTCATAAAAGAAAAGCCTAGAAAAAGCTTTGAGCATTGGCATTTCACAGGAAGAGTGCATAGATTCAGTGTGGAATATTTTTTCGCAGGCCAGGTGGCTCTTTTAGCTGCTGCCCGGGTGTCTTTGTCAGGGTTTCTATTCCTACACAAACATCATGACCAAGATGCAAGTTGGGGAGGAAAGGGTTTATTGAGCTTACACTTCCACATTGCTGTTCATCACAAAAGGAAGTCAGGACTGGAACTCAAGTAGGTCAAAGAGCAGGAGCTGATGCAGAGGCCATGGAGGAATGTTTCTTACTGGCTTGCTTGCTTGCTTCTCCTGGCTTGCACAGCCTGCTTTCTTATAGAGCCCAAGACTACCAGCCCAGGAATGGCACCACCCACAAGGGGCCCTCCCCCCTTGATCACTAATTGAGAAAATGCCTTACCACAGGATCTCATGGAGGCATTTTCTCAACTGAAACTACTTTCTCTGTGATAACTTCAGCTTATGTCAAGTTGACAAACAAAACCACCCAGTACACCGGCAAGATAAAAATGTAACTATGTCACAAAGGGAGGCACATATAGTGAGCAAATTCACATAGGCAGTACAATCCAAATTCCATTTTGGAGGATTCTCAATCACCCTGAAAATAAATCATACTAGAAATAGCATTTTGATATCTCTCTGTGTGACATAGCTAAGGTATTGAAATCTCAAAATATACCCTAGGTTAAAGGTTAGTTGATTTAGCAGCCAAGACTTTGCTACGTTTCCAATAAATCAACAAACTTAAAAGTGCCCTAGTACTTACTACTGCACAAGATTGCTAACAAAACAAACGTACAGTGGATTATTTGTTGAGCTCATTTCTTTTCCAGATTCCTGAGTGGAAACATGAATTTATGCATTTATGGTGTTACATAAGAGCTGTACTTATGAATTTCAAAGTAGCTATAAATTGTTTGATTTTTTTATATTGATTTAAATAAATATTAAATATTTTAAGTCAGACAGATGTAAATGTTTTCAGGACTGGGATGTCCACCTTCTCGATACACTTCATTCACTCCAGTGAACGTTCACAGTCCTTAAGGCTTAACTGGGGTGCATGAAGTTGTATTTTTATTTTTTCTGCTTTAAGACTATACTGTTCAAACAATTCCTGAGTGCCTAGTGTACACACCTTCCTTCTTCCTCCTCATTCTCATTTATGAACCCTCTTCCCAGATGTACGTTGGAAAGGTTTATGCTAAACTAATTTTTTTCTAAGAACGCTTTCAAATTGTAACACATATAGTAAAACTCTTAACACAATGGGATGAAAACCAAACATACAAAATTCTGGTTTTTAAAGGGAAGAGATATTTCAGTTCAACATTGGAACCCTTTCTAGGTCCCCTTAATTCACACAAGAGCCACAGTCCCTTACTGTGTTAGAAATATCTTGTCACGAGTTTCAGTGTTAGTCAATTTTCAGGTAACTTTTGTAAAGAAAAATTCCTAAATTAGAACAGCTCTAGACAGACAATTTTGTTTAAAAAAAAAAAAAAAAAAAAAGGAAGCAGCAAGCTTATAATGTATCTCAGCTTAAAACATGTTTATTTATTTTCTTTGGATTGTGTGTGTGTGTGTGCATGTGTGTGTGTGTGCATGTGTGCATGTGTGTGCATATGTGTGTGCGTGTGTGTATTTGAGATAGGGTTTCTCTGTGTAACCCTGGCTGTGCTGGAACTTGCTTTGTAGACCAGGCTGGTCTGGAACACACAGAGATCCACCTGCCTCTGCCTACAGTGTGCTGGGATTATTAAAACATTTTTAAATAGTTAATAGGAGATGAGGGACACTTCTAGTAAGAAATAGATAAAGCAGGAAAAATGGTAACCCCTCGGAGCTGAAGGCACGCTGGTCTTGAGTGCAGAGTGGTGTTCATTCCCTAACTGAACAGGCATACTGGCCTCTCTTAACCAACAAAACAGGACTCTTACAGGGTAGTGATCCCTTCATTTGTTCTAACTCTACAAAAAGGAAAAGGAGAAAGGAGGGGTGTCAATCTGTCTGCTCCTATTTAAAAGTTGACTAAGGAACTAAAATCGATCCAGAGATAAACACATGGTAAGTTGAGATGAACATGTATCTGCCAAAGCACACCTCAGACACAAACAGCACAAAGGCATGGTGACCTGAAGTTTCCTTAAGACAAACCTGAAGGTATCTGATGAATACAAAATCAAGAGGATTTGAAACAAATCACGAACATGCTGCTGTTAGTTTCCCTCTCTAAAATCTGCCTTTGTTTTCATTATATTTAATTGTGTCACTTGTAGGCTCTGTAAGTGTTTTTCATGTAGTAGAAGTAAAGAAGAGAACGCAAACCTCAGTTCACAGAGTGGCTATGTGCTCTAGTGGGAAATACTGGGGAAAGGACCCACTGATGTGGGCAAGACCCTAATGGAGGATCACTCCCACAGTCTAGACCAGGTTTCTAGATTTGAAGAGCATGGAGTTTGCTCTTTGTAAATTGCTCCTCAGAAATAGCAGAGCCAGGAGTCGGAGAAGGTAATAAGGGTTCTCAGGGCCTGAATATAAGGCATGGAAGTCAGGTTTCTCTCTGCATTCTCCCCTGCCATGATTGCCTGGTCACTCCTGCATTTGTTCCTGGGACCTCTGGCCACCCTGCAGTGCTTAAAGGTGAATAATGAGCCTCTTTCAAGTCTGTCCTAAAGTCTTTCACCTCGTTAAATAAAAGCAAATAGTACAAAATACAAAAGCAAGTTCTTTTTTTTTTCACGATTTTACTTTTTGTTTGTTTGTTTGATTTTTGTTGTTTTTTGTTTGTTTTCTTAATTTTTTGATACTTTATTTACATTTCCAATGTTTCCCCCTTTCCAGGTCTCCTATTTGGAATCCCCCTATCCCCTCCCCTCTCTCCCACCACTATGAGGGAATTCCACCTCACACACACCCGCCCACCCACTCCCATCTTCCCACCTTGACATTCCCCTTTACTGGGGCCTCTCCTCCCCCTGATGGCCAACAAGGCCCTCCTCTGCCACATATGTGGCCAGCACCATGGGTCCCTCCATCTGTATTCTTTGGTTGGTGGTCCAGCCTCCAGGATCACCAGGGGGTCAGACCAGTTGACACTGTTGCTCCCTCCATGGGGCTGCCACTCCATCAGCTCCTTCAGTCCCTTCTCCAACTCTTCCTCCATCTGGGACCTCACTCTCAGTCTAGTGGTTACTGTAAAGTGAAACTTGGGTATTCCGAACTTTTGGGCTAATATCCACTTATCAGTGAGTATATACCATGTTCGTTCTTTTGTGACTGAGTTACCTCGCTCAGGATGATGTTTTCAAGTTCCACCCATTTGCTTGCAAATTTCACAAAGTCATTGTTTTTAATAGCTGAGTAGCAAGTTCTTGAATCTGACCAGTTGGCCTCAGAAGTCGGCGAACCAACTACTAAACAGGAAAATCTGGCACACTCCTTTGATCCTGCCACTTGGAAGTAGAGACAGGAGGACCAAAGACAACAGTTATCCTCTCTCCTTTTACTGCATATGGCGTTCTAGACCAGCCTGTGCTCCATAAGACCGCTATAAAACCAAACAACAACAAAAGCCCATGGAAGTTTTAATGTGGAAAAATAAAGAAGTGTCTGGATAAACAAATCACGCTTCCATTTGAAAGCAACAGTCCACGTGGTAATAAATCATCCTGGGACAAATTGCAAAGTAATTACCAACAAACAAAAAGGAGGTTTTAGTGGTCAATATTTTCTCTTGTCTTTTACTTACTAGAAAATTTTGTTAGCTATAAACACTAAGATAAACACTTAATAATAACATTCTGATTAGTGACTATCAATGATCAGGTGAATAACCAAAAGAATGCATTAATCAGGGAGCATGTTTATTTTCTTGGGCTCTAGTCAGAGATAAAAATTTCCCTCCACACACAGGCTGTGTAAAATATTTCCCTTTAATCCTCTTCTTCTGTTTAATCCAGACTTAGGGACATAGCTATATAAATTGTCTTTCTGGCTCACTATGGCCATTTTGTATTATCTGTTTGGTACTCAAACAAACTGTTTCCTCACTGGCAGGCAGCAGTGACAACTGACCAAATTGATAAATTGAAACTTTTTTCCCCCTCAGCCGATACCCACCTACTGAAGGCAAGGGATTGATTAAACACACCCTCTAAAATGTCTGAAGCTGTATATTAGTAATCATGAATCTCTAGCTTAATTGATGTCCTCTAGAGACCTAATAGGTTTTGTCCCCTTTTATAGTTCATACTGATGTATCTTGTGGTGTGAAAAGAAATCTTAACCCATGAGGAAGCTGGCTTGTCTTCACCACTCTAGATGTTCTGCTAATCTTTAAGCCTCACCAAGGTCCTATCTATATCTTCTGCATTTCCCCCACTTAATCCAAATAACTAGAAAAAAGCCACTGCACTTAAATCTTGTAAAATGGGGTCATGCTATCTATGCCTTCGGTGTCAGCTAAGAGGGCAGTGTCCTTTATAAGGTCCCATGAGATCTAACTGCAATGTTCTTACTGTTAACAGCTCCCCTCTTCCAGCTGAGAGAATCCCTACAGGGCTTGTCTTCAGCAGCTCTTGGTTCACTTGAAATAATGATAGTTTTCCCAATCACTTGTCCATATTAATATGTGATGTTCAAAAGACTAATCTGAACTTCAAAAGCCCAAACTCTAATCAATCTATGTTTATTCTGTTTACATAATTGCAGGTACATATCTTGTGTGTCATATTTACAGGCATATATCTAGTGCTATGCTTAGTAGAAACACTCATTATAATAGGCCATTTTTTTTCAGTTAGTAATGAGAGAAAAATTGTGCTAGATCAAAGTTCATTTCCCCACACCCTTGTTCATACAACATATGTAAATTACCATTCTTAATTCTAAAATGAAGTATGTTGATCTATACTTCTTTGATTATACAGAAGATAGATCACTTCTCTTCCTGTGCATGGTTTTAGGGAGCATTTGTGTTTTATTACTTAAACACATGTATCACTGGCTCACTGTACTTATGGACTTTTAAGAGAACACCCTGTGAAAGACTAGACAAATCCACGATACACTGCAGACATTCTCCTGCTTGATTCCTTTCCTTGTGCAGTGTTCGAAACACAGAAACTTAAACTCTGGACATCTGATCTTGAGATTCCACTTCTTTCTGCCTTTCACTGATGAATCTCCCTTTCCATTGCAAGATGACAAACACCCCCTCTGAGCCTTTGAAATTCAAAGCCTTAAGCTTGTGAATGAAGACATTAAATGTAGTTTAGAGAGTTCAGAGTATGTGAACGGGAAATCGATTAGCTTTTATTCTTTATTTGTTTCAGCATCATTTACCTAATAATCTATTCCTTGTGTCTAAATTTCAGGATTTGAATCGCTGTCAACACTTAATAGGGGTTATTATCTGGTAGAGAAATTTTCCCTTTATTGCAATTTTTAACTTTCTTGTTTTCACTTTTTTTTTTCAACTCATACATTTACTCTTCCAGGTGAAATTTAGAAATTCCATTTTTAATATTTAATTTACTATTAGGTCTTTCCCATCTTTAGCCCCCCTGACTCAAGCCATCTAATCCACCCTGTATCCTAATATGCCCTAACCAACTTGTAGTTCAGTTATGAACATAAATAATAATGATGATAATATTGTCTTATTTGCCATGTCTTCTAGAAGTTGCAGACTTTGGATTCTTTGTCTGTAGTTTATAGAGTTTAGTTATTGGAGAGGGTTTCTGATTATTATTATTATTATTATTATTATTATTATTATTCCTATGTTTGAGATACAATCTCCTGTATCCTAGATTGAACTCAGTATATAGGCATATATATGACTTAAGCATCTGATGTCTCTGCCTTACAATTAGCAAGTGCCACCAACTATGGTTGTAAGTGATACTGAAGACAGAACCTAGGGCAGCATTCATGTTAGGCAAGCACCCTACAAGCTGGCATACAACACCAGACCCTCAGTTTTGCTTTGAATTTTCTTAAACATAGTTTTCACATCGTATGTCAGGCTGACCTGAAGCTTACAATGCAGCCCAGGCTGACTTTGAACTCTCAGCCAGCCTCCTATCTCAGCCTTGTAAGTACTGGAATTTACAGACAAGAGCTATCTAATAATACCTGCCTCAGAGTTTGGGTTTCTACTAGAATAGTCATTTTAGATTAGTCCCTGGAGGAAACACATGAGCTCTCTCCTTGTCTTCTCAGAGTGTGGAAGGGGAGCACCATGAGAAAGCTGTGGAACTTCTCAAGGCTGCTAAGGACAGTGTGAAGTTGGTGGTCAGATACACCCCAAAAGTCCTGGAGGAGATGGAGGCTCGTTTCGAGAAACTGCGGACAGCTCGGCGTCGGCAGCAGCAGCAGTTGCTCATTCAGCAGCAGCAGCAACAGCAGCAGCAACAACAACCACAACAAAACCACATGTCATAGGTGAGACTCATTCTCCTCCCCGTGTACAAGCTCCTGATGTCCTAAAGGTATCTCCCTACTCAGCCAAAATAATTATGCCAGGCATAATAAACTCTCCAAGGACAATTAATCAAATCAGAGATGATGACATTCGAAAATGTAAACAGGTGTGCTATTTCCACATGTCATCCATCTATAGTCTCTGCATATATGAGATATGTTGGAAATATGTTATGGGAGAAGTACCTACTAACTCCAGGACACCCGTTTATAAACAATGACAATGCATTCTTTTTGCCAACCCAGATCTAGATAGGGATGGCAAGTTGGTTCCAGTCCCTACTCATCCCCTTGCCTAATCACTTTTACAGAGTATACAAACTGTACAACTCTATAGTGCTACTCCTGGCTATAGGTGCTTTAGATTAGAAAGATACAGATTCCACATGTAGAGTGCAGTGGCAAAGTGACAGTTAACACCGTGTGAGAGACCGAAGGGTTTGAATTCTATCTTCGTCTCCTTCCTTCTCCCAAATCCCACTTCAAAACAAAGACTGATAAATCAAGTTGTGTGGATATTTACAAAAAAAAAAAACTGTGTTAATATCAAAAGTCCCCACCTTTGAAGTGTCTACTATGTGTCACCCTCCCTCATCACATACCCTTCAGCCCCTGAAGAACCTTTCAAGGAATTTACTGTTCAAGACACATCTTTGGGATGAGCAGTCGGGAGCTTCCATCAGCCACCATTAACAAGCAGCTTGGAACCAGGGTTCTCCTCCTGCCAGTATCAGATGCTCTGGAATCATTTTTATATGTTTTCCAAACTATTCATTGGAAAAGATGAATTCTATCAGAAGGAATTTGGGTACCATGATGTCTTCAAGTGTGTCTTGGGAAGGACATTCACATGTTCTTGGGAAAGTGGCAACAGCTGTGGGTGGTTTTCAGTTTTCCTTTATTAGCTTACTGTTTGCTTAACAGAAATATTGATTGTGACATGAGACACACCTCTTTTTTAAAGACACTTGTGAAAAAGAAAAGCTATATAGTGAGTATTTTTGGTTGTTGGTCTTTCTTGTTTTTAAGTATGTTTTGGGACTGGAGAGATGACTCAGTAGCTAAGAGTACTCACTCACAACTCTCCACTCACAACTACCTATAATTCTAACTCCAGGAGTTATGATGCCCTCTTCTGACTTCTGAAGATACATCACACATATTGTACACATGCCCACATACACTACACAACATGCACAATAGATAGATGATAGATAGAAAGAGAGTGAGATAGATGGATAGACAGAAGATAGATGATACATAGATAGATAAATACATACATACATACATACATACATACATACATACATACATACATACATATATTTTTAAAAATTATATTCCATCCCCAAAAGTATATTGATCCATCATCAGATGTCTTGAGCTCCAGAAGTAACATGAGCAAACACCTTATCTGCATGATGCCACATTCTGCTAGGAGAGGATAATTAATAAATAAGTAAGAAAATAAGTCAATGTCCTTTTGAGAGCAATATTTTTAAAAGTTAAAAAGAAGGCTGTTTGAATGGAGACTACCAAGGTGGTTACCTTAGACACAGTTGTCAGTGAAGACCACTCAAAGAACGTAGCATCTGAGATGAAGCTGAATGCCAAGGAGAAACCCCAAAGAAATAATAAGAGAAAATAGCCAGTGTGGTAGCATATGAGCTACTTGATATTTGAGCAACAGAAAGAGAACCTATGAGTACAACGAGAACAATGAGTAATAATAACAGTGGCTTCCTGCCTTTGAGATCCTTGTGTTCCTACTGACTTCCCAGTCCAGCTTCAATACAAGTGGTGGTTGGGAGTGGGGCTGTCTAATCTTATTGCAACTTAATTTGCCATGTTTGGTTGATGTTCCTAGGAAGCCTGTCATTTTCTGAAGTGAAATGGAGAATGGATAGATTAAGAGGGAGGAACTGGAATGATGGAGGAGGTGGAAGACCGAGGAAGGGAAGGGAAACTGTGGTCAGGGTGTAATATATGAGAGAATAAATTAATTTAAAAAGATAAATTGGCTTCTGTGGCAATAGAGAAATACAGGGTTGTAATGGAATGAGAGAAAGATGTAGTGGCTTAGAATACAATGGTGTGGTTGGGACAGACACCATGAGTAGATGCAGACAAGTCATTTAGCCTAAAGCCTTCTCCCCAGTTACCTATTCTGTGCCATCAGAGTCCTATCAAAAAGTCCTTGGAATAATAGAGGAAATCCTTGATTTTCTAGTCAATCACCAATATGCTTTCTGCTAATACTATTGCTTCTTCTGTCCCTGGTAATACAAGCTCATCCCTGTTCTCCTGAATGATTTATGACATTAGCCCTGAGTAAAATTGCCCAGGGGCATTTTGAAAGCAACAGGTTGACCTCTGAGATCTTACTGAAAGCTTCCATGTTTTGCTCCTTCCATTATCTTCGGAAATACACAGTTTGGTCATATGTAGCCACTTGTATTTCTATTCCCTGTTCAGTCTTCATTAAGTCACCTCAGGATTTCCTATGGTCCGTTAGAAAGACTTACATAGTTAAACAGAAAACAAAATCTGTCTTTTGCTGTTTACATAGGATGTAGTAGAGTTATGTTTATTTGGACATGAATTTTGTATCTATACCCATCAAGAGAACAATTGTAGTATACAGTGTCTACCCCCTTGAAATTAAATGGTAATGATCATTTCAAGAACAATCAAGGCATACCCAAGGTATGTCACTCATGGATTTTATGGTGAATTCAATCAAAAAGACCTACATTAGCTCTTGCTTAATTTTTAACTAATTTGATCTTTAGAGGGTCAAAAAGAATTTACAACACTTAATAATTTATACGAGTTGATTTTAAATTTTTTCAGGCTTACTAAATCTATTCAACTGGAAACAAATCTTGAATTTTTTGGTCGACATTCAAAGACCAGATCATCAAAATACTTGTCAGAATACAGTCTCATTATGTATCAAATGAAATAGAACGCATAATACTTTTAAAATCAGAAGTAATATGTACTGAGAATAGATATTATGAAGTCACTACAAATGGGAAGTATATAAAAAAGAAAACCAGATTGAATGTAAGCTATACAGGAGGGAATTGTCTTTTTATACCTTCTTGAATTTTAAATTCTGCTCAACTAAAATTTGTCTTTCATCCTCACTTCTGTGTTTGTTGAGAAGACTAGATTCCATTTCGAAAAATGCAAAAATAGGAATACTCTACTGTTACATTAAAGAAAACCCAACAGAAAATATGATTATAGGGTTGGCCATCTGATGGCATGCTTTTGAGAAAATACTATATTTATTCAGCTTATATGGATATTTTTAGTTTTGAAACATGACTTCATTTGGATTTTCACTCCGATTTTCAAGGAATAAAAAAACACGAGGAACACTAACACGTTTTCAGACATTAATATTCCAAAAATCCATCCTGAGACCAACACCTGATCGTGCTCTCCATTGCTGGGCAAGAATAGGATGAAGCCTCATCAGCTATGAAGCTACCCCAAATCACAAGTGAACACGGTAGCTGTTCAGCTGCCTCACTGACCCTCCCCCCTGCCTTTCAGACCTCTGTTTCTTTTACTTTGTCGTTTCTGAAATCTTTCTCTGCCTCTGTTAACACCAAGGAATCGTTGCCAAAAGCACTGACCAAGACACTGAGAGCAGTAGATCCCATAGGGAGACCTGAGGAAAGTAACCATAAGGAATCCAGAGTCCTTCAAGCAGAAAACTGGAGCAGAAGTCACAGGAATGCTAATGTTTGTGACACAATACCAGCAAGAACTCTCCCGAATGTTTCACACACATTAAACAACTTTCATAATAGCCCCATGATGGTTGGATACATTTTCATTGAATTCTAAGTTAAAAAGAGAGAGACATAATTATTTTTAAAACATATTTCATAACTGACAAACGACAGGGCAGAATGTAGAGTTAAAAATATGGGCATCAATAACTCTTTGTCCTCACCACACTGAAACACGATGTCACTGCTCATTTTACCGAATGTTTGCTGATTCTACCTCGTATTCGGGTACTTCCTGGAGACTCAGTTTCAAACTGCTTAGAGTTAGCCATGTCCAATCCACCCTCACCAATCACCTCCAAAGTGGGACACCATCCTTGGTCACTACAGTGGTGCTAGTTTTTCCTTTTCTGTCACAAAAATTTACTCTAACGTTAGTGCTTGTAAGTAACACAATCTTAATATCATATAGTTCTGTAGGATTCAATGCGGTTGTTGTAAAAATGCCAATGACATTTTTGACAAACTTATAAAAAATAATCCTAAACTTTTCAAGTCACCACACCCTCAAGTAGCTCAAACAAAATCTAGAGAAAAAAAACTGGAATTATCATACTTCCCACTTTCAAAATGTATTACAGAGTCTTCATAAACCAAACAGCATGGCATAGGAGGAGCCCCTATACTGCTTTCCCACAATGACTGTCATAAATCACAAATAATGCACCCACCAACACTTGTCTCCGTTTTCTCTGCACTGCTTTGGCATTTGCTGTCCTTTTTAACCTTTTAAATAGCCATCGCAGTAGTCAGGAGATCTTAGTTATAGCTTTATTTTCCCAATAGTTCATGATGATGAGCTTATTTAATTATCTGTCTATCTGTCTGTCTGTCATCTATCTATCTATCTATCTATCTATCTATCTATCTATCTGTCTGTCTATCTATTGTCTCTCTCTAGGCAAATTTATCTTGTTTGGGAAATAATTGTCTAAATGTCTTGGCTAATTTTTGATTAACTGTTCATGTTTTGCTATCGAATAGTTTGATTTCTTTAACCCACTTTTGACCGTAAGCCTTCGTCACACACATGACTGTGAGTATTTTCTCCCAGTTTCTGGTTGCACTATTACTTTATTGTTTCCTTTGCAGTGCTGAAGCTTTTTTGTTGTTGTTGTTGTTGTTGTTGTTTCAAACAATTCCATTTGCCTCTTTTTCCTGTTCACATTATATATGTCATATATACATAACCCAGCTTCAACACATGAGAGAAAACATACAATGTGCGTTTCTGTGCCTGGTTACTTGCCTTACACTGACTATCAAACCCTCATTTCACCTACAACCTGATTTACCCACTAATATGTATTCCAGTGTATCCACTGATCCTACAAGATAGAAGGTACCAATATCAAAGCAGGGATGGGGCGAATAATTCTGGGGACCACAATGGCCCCTCTGAGAACTGACAATAAAATCTGTTCAAAAAAATTCATGCTGAAATAAAAATGAAGTTTGTACATTGAAAAGCAAGATGTCTCAGTGGATAGAGGCACCAGTCACAAAACCCTGCTGGTTTTCAGTCTCCCACTTTTAACCACTGAATTATTTTAGCCATGTGTAAGCCCGGAGACATGAGTTTGATTCCTAGTACCCACAAGGAGATGGAAGAAGAAAATCAAGCCCACAAAGTTGACCTCTAAATCACAGACACGCGTGTGTGCGCGCGCGCGCGCACACACACACACACACACACACACTTTAAAAGTAAATCCACTTAAAATGAATCATGAATCTGCTGAGTCATATATCATGTGATTAAGTAATGAGATGACTCTCCCAGGAGTTACCCTGACCCTTACTTTGTTTGCCTGCTATGCTCTCAGATATTGGTATATTGCTTAGTCACATTCACCTTCAGGGTATATGAGAAACTCTAAGACTCTGACGATAAAAACTGGTTTTGGATCCTTATTCCTTTATGACATGTGACTATGTGATAATTTGGCTATTTAAAAAATCAGTCTCTAGCTCTGTCACTATAGGAAGCCATCAATCTAAAATTCAGTAAAAGGTCCTTGTGAGGAGATTCAGAAAAAGAGAGAAAATCATGTAACCTCACTAAAACGTATTAATTTGAGACCATTTAACAATACATTTCAGTCAGACAATGCTGCTGCTACTGCTGCTGCAGTGGTTAAAATGTTAAAAGCAATCCTGCTTCCCACAATGCAGGTAGGCAACTTGAGAAGAACCACAGTAGCTTCTTACATGTCTGCTGTTTACTCTGTAGCACACACACACACACACACACACACACACACACACACACACACCCGCCCAGTTGCTGGCACATCACATCAGCAAAATAGGTGGAACAATTTTTCTAAAACCTGCTTTGCATATTTGTGGGGCAACTGATTGAAATAAAAATAGCATCTTTAAAAAACAAAGATTAGGAGAAGTGACTCTGCAACAGTGGATGCCTGACAGTTCTGAGGGTGGTGTTTGGGGGAGTAGCATCCCCAGATGGGATCTGATGGAGGACACTGCCTGTTATGTGGTATCAGGCTGACCTTGAGGGAGGGTCTTGATTTCTTCTTCACAGAAGGGATATTGGTGCTCCCACCTGGTGAGTGACAGACTTTGCAGGTTCCTATCTCAATAAAGTCATTACTAAATGCTCTCATATTAAAATAGTTACACTGTGAATGCCATTTGTATTTTTTACGTTCCTGGAGTGAATTAGAATCATCTAGAACTGATAGGGAGAAATGTTAAATATTTGAACATTCTCCAAACTGAAATTCTTTATTTTATTTTTTGGAAAGGCTGTGGTTTCTCCTGCCTTCTCATTAACTATTTACTTCATAACATTTTTTTTTCCCCCGTGTGTGGAAGCTGCGTAAGAATGATGGTACTCCAAATAATCTCAGCCATTCTCACTGTGGGTTTGAATGAGAATGGGCCCCTCTCTTTCTTAAGGGTGACTATTGTTGTGATGAAACTTCATGACCAAAAGCAATTTGGGGAGGAAAGGGATTATTTGACTTACATATCCCGAATCATAATCCACTGAGGGAAGTCAAGGCAGGAACTTAGACCAGGAAGGAACCTAGAGGCAGGAGCTTATTCAGAGGCCATGGAGGAATGCTGTTTTTGTAGCTTGCTCTTCATGGCTTGCTCAGCCTGCTTTCTTATAGCACCCAGGGCCACCAGCCTAGGGGTGGTAACACCCACAACAGGCTGGGCCCTCCCCTATCAGTCTTACAGCCTAGTCTACAACATGATCTTTAGGAAACATTTTCTCTCTTGAGATTCCCTCCTCTAAAATGACTCTAGCCTGTGTCAAATTGGTGTAAAACTAGCCAGCACACCCCTTTAGGTGCATACATTTGAATGTTTTGTTCCCAGTTGGTAGGACTATTTTTGGAAGGATTAGGAGGTGTGGCCTTGTTGGAGGACAAGATAGAAGGTAGAAGACAAGGCAGGTTTTGAGGCTTCAAAAACCTACCAGGACCAGAACCAGGACCAGGACCAGGACCAGGACCAGTCTCTCTTTCTCTCTCTCTCTTGCTCTCTCTCACTCTCACTCTTGCTCTCTTGCTCTCTCTTTTTCTGTGTCCTGCTTATGGATAAGATGTAAACTCTCAGCTACTGCTCCAGCTTCATACTTGCCTACTTGCTACAATACTCTCTCCAAGGTTGGTCAATGCCCCCCCCCACAACTAAATACTTTCCTTTATAAGGTGCTTTGGTCATGGTGCATCTTCACAACAATGGAACAGTAATTAAGACACACATACAGTGTTACTCTTGATAGTTGTAGTGATTTATAGTTTAAAAATGAATACTAATCACTGATTTCTTTCCACTGTCTTCCCACCCCACCCTACCCGACCCCACCCCATCCCATTTCAGGCCCTTGAAGACAAGCTAACAGGTCAATCATCCAACAGTCACAAATTTGGAATCTGTGCTCTGGAATCCCAGCACATAGGAAAAAGGAAAGAAAACACCAGTAGTTACACCTGTCACAAATTTGTGAACACATGGTGTATCCCTTCTTTACCAAGACAATTCAACATCTTCCTCCTCTGGGCACCAGCCCCCCCATTCATTGCTTTTTTACCTACTCAGACCTTCCATTCACAGCAGTGGAAACTCGCAGTGTGTTGAGGGAGAGATGTATTCCAGTCTGCAGACTGAAACAGTGTAAGAATAAAGTCTGTGACTTTTGAACAAATCACCTGGGCTAGGATTAAGTGAATCTTTGGTCTAAGGCTCTTCCAGAGATTAGCAAACCCTTCATTAGGCTATAGTTCAAACTGCATCAGTTCAAGGTTGTGGCCACGTGAAAGGAACCTACCCATTGACCTCTGCCCTAACCCCTTCCACAGTCTATGTTGCTGAGCTGTCTGAATTGGAATTTGATTTAGTTACAACCTCCATTCTCCTCCTGAAAATGCCAAGTTCTTATCCTACATAATATGTTCTGAACTTGGTAACAGTTGGCTTTTTTACCAATTTCCAAATGCATCAGCTGAAGTTTTTTATTTTAGGTTATTTTAGCTGAACTTTTAATTTATTAGCAGTAAATGTTGGAACTCAATGCTGTCCTTTTTAAAAAGTTAAGTATTGCCTGTATCTATTATTAATTTAGACAGATTATAATGTATATTTGTTCCCCAAAATGTATAAGACCGGAGTATACTTGTTATAACTTGGTTCTTTGTTTACCAAGGACCACTACTCTGGTAAGAGATTCTCTTGGAATTCTTGGAGAGAATCCTCCTCACTTGATAAATGTAACCTGCCCTCAATATTTTCTTGTTAAATTTTATTTATTCAATTTCATTGATGAACTTTGGAGAAGTCTAAACCCATCCTGCACACATTGATGTGCTTTCATAGAAATGGACTTGATATTTTAAATCTTGGAGATTTATAAAACTGAATTATAGTATGTGCACATAGATATACATCCAAAGGGATATATCACACAAGGCTTAGATCGGTTATCCTAAATACAAATTTTATATTTTTGACAGTCTAAGATCAAGGATACTGTTCCTCTTACATTGAGGTATGTGGAACCCAATGATATCAGTATTGTAAATGACAGATACTGCTTTCTCCAAGGGGAAATCTGTTTCACTTTTGCATATTCCCATTTGTAAATAAGCAATCAGATTTTTTCCACTTTCACAAAGATCTGTTAGCAGCTCCTGTACACACAATATTTTTTAATTTAGAGTAAATCTAGACACCTAATCTGGTTTTCCATAATGTAATGAATAGGCACTTAAACACGTTAAGCACAAAAATGTACACACACACACACACACACACACACACACACCAAAAAAAAAAAAAAAACTGTCTAGTTAAAGCAACCAGATGGATCATCAAAACAGAGTCCAATATTTTAATATGTCCATTTTTTTCAAAAGCAGAAAATGGTTCCCCAAGATACAAAGAATTTGGTATTTCAGATAGTCCTCCAGCATAGAAATTTGTGAAGCTCAGCTCACAAACCATCTTTTTGAAACTAAACAAAGCCAATTAGATGTACCCAGCATGTGTTGTCTCACACCATTGGGTGGTACTATTGTCAATAGCAATTTCTTACTGCTTTTAGCTAGTGCATCGCCCACCGGTGACAAACAGCCAGAAACCCAAGAGCTACACCAATTTATTCTAACACTATCCTGTTGTGGTAACAGAACCCATCCTCAAAAACATATCATTTTTTTACTAGAGGGAGATTGGGGGAGGGGTCAGTGAGGACCCAGAATGTTATGTAAAATAGTTCAATAAAAGGAACAAGCCTGGCAAAAGACTTAAGTGCAGACTATATGAGTATTATTCAGTTTGAAAGATAGCTCTCATTTTTATAAAAAAGTGTAATAAACATATATTTTAGTTATCATTTAACAAAGAAATACTAAAGCTATTCAGGAGATGGCACAAAACTCTCATAAAAGGAAATCATCTCACCCTTATAATGAGAAAATGGTCATTTCAACGAGTTTCAGTACATTGTATAAATTTGGAGCTTAAGATGAATATGTTTTCCCTTAGCTGTTAAGTGTTTAGTTAATACCAAACTTAACATATGGTTTTACATCAGTACAAGTATTGTCAGAAGCAACTATGAAATAAGCAGATACTTTATGCTGGTGTTTTCTAGAAGTCTTTGAATTTTATGCTTCATTTGTACAACGTGTAGTGCTGATAAATGTATGCCAGGTTGTTTGTCAAAATGAAGCAATCCATCATACGTATAGGAGCCAAGGAATAGGTTATATGTCTCCATGGTCTCACATACAAATGGCTGGTTCTCTTTACTGAAATTTAGCTCACTGAAACGTAAGCATTTCTCTAGAATTTTAATCAAAAGTGACACCCACCTCCAAAGACTTGCAGAAGCCCCTGGCGTATCTCTGAAGTTTCTCTGAAGCAAGATGGAAAGAGAAGAACAAATCAACCATGATTTGTACTGAACCTCTCTATTCCCAAGAGTCACATACAGAGCCTCCGACATGTCTGATGTCATCCATTAAAAGAAAAGACATCGTACGTAGACTGCGCTTCCGTGCAGTTCAATATACATATAATAAATGGGATGTTAAAAGTTAGGCAGAAATGGTTGTGACTTCTCAACAGGGACCCGATGAAGTGAATTTCAGTTCCTTCCCTTGGTCAAGGTAGTAGACAGTACAAGTAACCCTGTATCTTTTCCCTGCCATGATTCTAAGGCAAGCACAAATGGTAATGGTAAAAAATCTCTGAACCTTTTCACCAGAGCATTTACATTTTGATTCTGTAGCCATTTGCAACAGAACATCTGCAGGGAGATAATGAGCTTAAATTACAATTGACTTTGGAAGAATAACAGACTCTTGTGTTCCTCAATCATGTAATCAATACGGAATTCTCTGACAATGAGAGCCACCACCATCTTTCAAGACAATGCTAAGATCTTTTTAAAAAATCTAGCATTCAGGGGCTTGTTAAGAAGGGGAGTTTGTCTCTAAAGAACTTGGCTAGAGACAAATTACACCTATTTAGAAGTTCGGTTCTCAAACGTGGCATCAAGCTGACCTTATTTCCTTTTACACAGCTGTACACTCAGGACTCCAAAGGTGGTACACTGCTTTCAACATCTGTTACTGTTTGTGGGTGTGTGAATTGGTCCCTGGATTTCTCACCTTTGAGCTGGGGCTTGCTTGTAAGCACTCCTAGCCTATACTTAAGTTTCAAACATGATGATGATGATGACACAGATACAGAGGATTATCTGAGGATTCAGGAACCCCTATGAGTAAGATCTTCCTAAGCATCCTATCCTTCTTTAGACCCCAAACTCCATAAGACCAAGTAACGTGACTCTGGTCCTGAAGATGTGCTGGCACATTCTGGGCATTCAACGAATATTTGTTACATGAATGAATTATTGAAGAGGAGACTAAAGGAATTTTGACTTCTGACTAACATATATTCATTGGCATTATCATTTTGCATGTCATAGCCAGAGCCAGAATTTCCTCTAAGATACATCCTGGAATCAAATTAAATATCTCAAAGGTTCAAGGACCTTTAAGTCAGGAACTATGTTTGAGAATTCATATATATATATATATATATATATATATATAAAGAAATCTCTCTAGTTCTTTACAAAAGCAATTGGATAATTTGGCATGGAGGTTTCAAAAATAGAACTTTATTTCTAAAGTTTACAGGACACTGCTTTAGGCTTTTTTAAGCAGTTATATCATCAAGCTTATTAGATTATCCTACGATACTTACATTTCTCAAAGGCTCCATGGTCACTGAAAGCACCATTTCTAAACTTCTCTTCCAAATGCCCCTTCTTTCATCTTTGGCTCCTAGAATATACCTGGGCTCAAAATTACTCACATGCCACTCCCCTCCCAAACTCTTCTGTGTATTTATTTATTTAACACCTATGTCTGTGTTTCTGGTACATGCCAGATTCTAGATACGCAATGTGAAACAAGTCAAATGTAATCCCATCCTAAGGTTTACTCTGAGGAACTCTTATTCTGACTAGCTAGTTTATCATCCCCTGGATCCTCCTCACACAATCTAGAGTAACAGCAGCAACAACAAGCCCTCAGTGCATGGGAACTACTCAACACTTCCTGCATAGATTATGTGAGCTTGCCTTTCTGAACATAACCACTCAAATTTGCCCCATAGTTTAGCCGTAAAGCAGAGTTACAACCCAGGGAGGTAGGCAATTTTAACAGTCTTCAAATTGCATCAGTCTCTACCAGGTTGCAGGTTCAGAGCTCCTCCCATCAAAGCTGTATTCACTGGGCTCCATTTACACACAGGAAAACTGAAGCACAGATGCATGACTTTTCCAAGGTCACCCGATTAGCTGGCAGAGTTGGGGGTTTGAACCCACGAAGTCCAACACAGTGGTCCATGTGCCTAAGCATTATCTGTGGGCTTGTGGGGACACTCCTACATTAAAAGGAATGAATCATTGTGTATAGAAATATCTTGAGTTTGTAAAGTAGTAACTAAAAGATATTAGTAAATTATATCCCATTATAGCCAACAAATCACATCGGGAAAGAAAAACATGATTAGAACTGGATCTTAGATGATCGCATACTCTCATGAAATACAATACTTCAAGCCAGGGACATGCATACAAGTTCAGATCCAGAAAATTTCTACTTGTGAAAATGTTTTTGATGACTTCAGAATTATTTATTTGTCAGCCACTGTGTCTATTTGGTGCTACAAAAAAAACCAGAAAGAACAAAAACCCCTGATCCAAGGGCTTATAAATACACAGTGTGGAGATGAACCAAGGGTGACTCCTATTTCTAGGGAAGGATTGGCCAATTGTACCGTTTCTCGCCATTGCATGTACATCGTGTCTCTCCAGTTGTTTGCGTTGTTTTTATGAAAGAGCTGCAAAATTGTGCAGTGGTTCAACCTGACCAAAGTGGTATTATGCTGCTGGGAAGTAAACGTATTAGATACCAGACCGGAAGTACTGTTTTTATTATCCCCCGGGGGGAGGGGGATCGTCAGTTGCTGAGACGTGTGTGTTCACAAGTGAAGTTTCAAATGTTTTTCTATTCATAACACATAGTGAAATCTTTTTGTGGAGGTATGAGGTTCTGTAAGGAAAGAGAGAGCACACTTTTTTTCTTTCCTCTTTTGCATTCCACATAAGAAATTCGGAGGCTGCATTTTGGGGGCATTGAAGCCATTCTACAGTGGACACCAATTTGGTTTTTTGAAATCTCATCTTAGATGTCATCTGCCACATCTCTCTAAGTTTTCCTATAGAAAAGTTACTCCGGCTTTCAGAATTCTTCAAAAATCTGACAAAAATAATTGTTTACATAAAATAATCATTTACATAAAACCTGTCAGACTGTTAAGATTCTCTAAACATGATATGGTATCAGAAAAGGAGGGCATTACCTGGTGCTCTTATCCACAAATGTGAAAGTCATAGATCATGAAACACAAGGGGAATACAATTTGTCACATGGGTTATGATGTAGATGCTAGAGTCCCATAAGTGAGAAATGGCATGACATTTTCTTCAACACAAGGCTAAAAACCCTACTACTATGTCAGACTATGGGTCACTTCTAAACTAGTTCCTTGAAATAAAAAGCTCCTGTGTGTGTGTGTGTGTGTGTGTGTGTATCTGTCAGTCTCTCTGTATGTGTATGTATATGTGTGTCTGTGTCTGTTTATGTGTGTTTCTTTGTGTGTGTGTATGTGTCTATGTGTCTGTGTGTGTCTGTGTGTGTCTGTCTTATGTATGTATGTATGTCTCTGTGTGTCTGTCTGTCTGTGTGTCTGTCTGTCTGTCTATCTCGCTCTCTCTCTGTGTGTATGTGTGTGTGTGTGTGTGCATATGTGTCTAGAAGACTTCACTATTATTCTAGGAGCACTTAATTTTTTTAATTTAAGCCCAGACTTTATATGAATTGAAAACTCAGCTCCATACAGTTTTAAGAAGACTTAAATATTGAGTATTTTAATTGAAGGATATAAAGATAAAAGTGGTGATCTTTATCTTCATTTGAAATGCATGTTAGTGTGTATGTTTGTGCAGGTATGTGTGTAGGAGTGTGCAGGTGTGTGTAGGTGTGTGCATGCGTGTGTGGTGTGTGTGTGTGTGTGTGTGTGTGTGTGTGTGTGTGTGTGTGTGTGTGTGCACGCGCATGTTTGATCCAGAGGAGAACAACATCAGGGATTTTGCACTAACATCTTTTCTTAATCCTTTGAAGCTGTGTTTCTCGTGAACGTAGAGATGGAGTGCTGGATGACGAATTCCAACAGTCTTCCTGTCTTCCCAGTGCTAAGGTCTAGGCCCATGCAACCACAACTAGCTTACTAGCTTCTGTTTGATTTTGTTTTGCTTTGCTTGACATGAATGCTGGGGATTTCAACTTGGGTCCTCTTGCTTACACAGCACTCTAACCTCTGGGTCCCCAGACCAACCCTTCTCACTTATTCACCCAGCCTTTCTGACTTGAGTTTTATCCTCTGGGTATGGAGACTTTGGTAAATATCTTTCGGGACAGCGTCTCCGTCCCCCATTTTCTCCACACACATTATTCCATGGAAGAATTCTAAGGACCAGAAATGGGCTTCAAGCCATCAGCTCGGCGACAGGACACTGTTCCCAACCTGCTCCAATCGTGAAGCTAATACCCATCTTCATAACTGCTTGGTTATAGAAGTGTTCACAGCAGTAAAACCCTAACTAAGACAATCTTGTCAACATTAAGTTTCATCTGAGAGGAACATTTATATTCTAGTATAATTTAGACAAGTGTCCTGTAGTGGACCAAGTGGAAAAGGATAATGACAGCATAGTCTACTGGGAGATGTCAGTGCTTAGTGGAATCTGTCAGAGTTCCCTTAGAAGTGGGTAGTGGACCCTGGCAGAGATTTGATGTGCCAGGATGGAGGGATATCCAGGGGGTACCCCACCCTTTCAGAGGAGTAGGAGAGGAGGGATGAGGGCAAAGTCTCTGTGAAGGGTACTAGAAGGAGCAGCATTTGATTTAAATAAATTAATTTTAAAAATGCATACAGCTCCTGCAGAGGACACAAGATCAGTTCCCAACAGCCACTGGATGGCTTACAGCCCATTGTAATGCAAGCTCCAGGGAATCCAGCATTCTCCTCTGGCCTGCACCGGTATATACCTGTACTCATGGTCACATACCCACACATACGTGTAATTAAAAATTAAATCAAACCTTAACGTTTGGAGAAATGGAGATTCTCATTCTCTCTTAATTATGTGTGCTGTATATCCACATTAGATGGCCATAATCCACACCCTCCGCTGTACAGACACTCAATAAAAATTTTCTAGAAAGAGAGAGGGGGGGAGACAGAGAGACAGAGACAGAGAGAGTGTAGTGGGTCTCCAGCCCCCTTTCTCTTTACACTTCAGCCACATGGTTAATGGGGTGGTTTCCCCCTCCATATCACAGGGTCAAAGCAACAGGGCCAACAGTCATGAACTGATACCTCCTAAACTGTAAGGAAAGCAAACCTTCCTTTATGTACACTGGTTTCTGCCTGGTATTTATTCATAATGACAAAGTTGACGGGTATACAGATTACTCCACATTGAGCCTACACAAAGTATCCTTTGCTCCTTTTGTTTACTTGAAGAATGAAACCCTACAAGACCCTGGAGGGAATACTCATACATGGAATGTAACCTAGATATTTTTTTCATCAAGTTAGATTGCTGAAAGAAGGAGAAATGCATCACACAAGTATAGTTTCAACGAATTTCACGGTTCCCTAGAAGCTTCCTGTGAGTGTTTATTAACTGCACTGGAGAATTTAACAAATAGTAAAAGGGTTTATGCAAGTGAGAGGCAAACTGGCCACCACAGGGAAAGAGACACATGGAGGGTTGCACATGGATGTGCCTTGTAACCCAGTAGTTTCTAGTCTAGTCCTCACAGATCCAGGATCACAGATTCTCCCTGAGAAACCTAGAGAGAGAGAGAGTTTCACTTAAAATTTATATTTCAGATCAATAGTAATGGTTTCTTTCATTTCACAGAAGTATCTCTTTGCAGAGAACACAGTGTGTGGGCAACCCCTGCAGGAGAGTTAATAGTGTGCCCAAGGTTCAGCTTAACTTCCCTCAGTCCACAACATGACATGAAGGGATTCTTTTTTTCTGTAGCAAGTAGCCAAAACCAACGACTGAACACAAGTTTTAAAGAGAGAAAGCAAAGCCGGGCAGTGGTGGCGCAGGCCTTTAATCCCAGCACTTGGGAGGCAGAGGCAGGTGGATTTCTGAGTTTGAGGCCAGCCTGGTCTACAGAGTGAGTTCCAGGACAGCCAGGGCTACACAGAGAAACCCTGCCTTGAAAAACCAAAAAAAAGAAAGAAAAAAGAAGAGAGAGAGAGAGAGAGAGAGAGAGAGAGAAAGCAAATCGACTTCAATGCACACTATATCCAAGCCTTAATGAAGATAAACTCTTGCTTCTTATCCTTCGCTCTTCCCTGTATCTACTTGTCTCTCCTCTTTCTGTTTTCTTTTCCCCAGTTGTTTTCTTTCCATTATAAGTCACTCTCCTGTAGCCTAGAAACCCCAGGCCTGTAACCTCATAGCTAATAATCTGCGAGCAAAACCGGGGACCAGAGAAATGGCCTCAGTCTCTACACAGCAACTTCGTGAAAACCAGAATGAGAGAAACACCATGGCTCTAGGGTAAAACAAGCCAAGAACTGCCCAGGAATGCACAGATCCTGAGGCAGACTGAGTTATTTTGATAATGTTGGGTTACTGAGATAACATTTTACCTGAAAATTTATACCTTCTTGGGACAGAATCCATGCAAACTCTGCAAACTAAATGGGACCCTCTGTTTATGAAAGAGGGTTGGATTAGCACTTACAACCAGGAAGGTAACCTGTTTCAGTTGGCATCAGCTGGATATTTATTCTGGATTTAAGTGGCTCATCTCTGTGTTTCTATAGCTTCTAAAGAGCTTGGCAGCTAACTGATCAATAAGAAAGCGATCCAGGAAGCTCTTAGATAATGCAGATGTCAGAATGCTCCACCTTGAGGAAGTGAGGGGAGTTAGTGAACTGTAAAGTATATCAAGGGCTGGAGAAATGTCACAGTGGTTAAGAGCACTGATTGTTCTTCCAGAGGTCCTGAGTTCAATTCCCAGCAACCACATGGTGGCTCAGAACCATCTGTAATGGGATCTGATGCCCTCCTCTGGTGTGTGTAAAGAGAGTAACAGTGTACTCGCATACATAAAATAAATAATCTTTAAGAAAACAAAAAAGTGTATCAAAAGGTGACAAGCTTGTGAGCATGTCATCTCAATGTAAAAACGGTAAGTACTTCAAGAGTGTTTACTAAGTATCAAGTACCTTCCGAAACTTTCACATCTCTTAATTGTCAAGTACCAAAGGAACCAGGGACAAGTCTCACTTGTAGCACTTCTCATTTTTCCCCCTACCCTATGCCTCTCCCAGGAGTTAGGCTTCCTTTCCAGATCCCTATATAACCTCAGCTGTTTTGGCTATGTGATCTCATGCTTTCTCTTTGCTCCTGGCTATCTCTGCTCCTGGGTCTGTCTTGAACCACTCACCGGGTCCCTTTCCTCTCTTACTTCCCCTTTTCTCTCCCCTCTCATGGCCTGGTTCAGTCTGCTGGCCATGTTAAAACAGGCTGGACCCTTCCAGATGCTTCCAGTCATACTCGCCCTCGCATCTACAGTAAACTTTCTCTTCAACCATACCTGAGAACGGTCATGTCCTCATTCATTCATTCACCCACTCATTCATCTGGTGCTGAAACCATGGGAGGAGCATATATGAGCTCCCTTCCAAGGGACCCTTCCTCTCCGAACCAAGCTGCTGATTGGACTCTCCTAACCTATCTACAGATCATTTGTTTCTGCTGGCTTCTGCCACCCACCAAATTCTACTCCAAAGTCTAGAGTCTGCATCTTCAGCTGCGTCTTCATTTCACCTGCTCCAACTATTGGCATCTCCTCTCCTACTCAGGAAATGGCCTCTCTCTTGCTTGTAGAGGCTCTACACTCTTCTGAGCACTTACTCACCATGTAGGCATCTCGAGCTTACTATGCCCTCGGGGAGCAGGTGAGGGAAAGCACTTAGGCAACTCTCTACTTATTAAGACACATACTCCTTTGCATCCACTGAAACCCACCCTTTCCCCAAAAGCCTCTCCCCTCTCCTCCTCTACCAAGAGGCACCCTAGAGCTGCCTGCTTTGTCTATTATTACTACAAACACAAAACCAGTGTCAGGGCACTCCTCTTGCCCTGCTGGGCACCTATCACATGGAAAGGGAAGTGTCTCCTCTCTGATTTGAGACATTTCTCTTGGGCAAGTCTCTCAAACCACTTGGGGATGCCCGGATTAAAATTTTTTCACCATGACACCTAACCCTCCTTTTCTCCCTTTGTTCTTAGCTTCTTCCTGGAGTTTCCTATTGGCTTCCTAGAAGCCACACTTCCTCAGCTTCCTTAAGCTCTTCTGGGTCTGTCACCATTTCCTCCTCCTCTCCCTCTGAGCTGCTTGCTTTGTCTCTTCCTTATTCCTCTAACTTCCTCGCGTCCTCCTGGGCCTTATATGGCCCCCTTTTCCTTCCTAGAGGAAGAGATTTCATCAAAGCCTAGCTGTCTTACTACAAATTGTTTGGCCTCAATACAGCTAAATCAATGGCCAAAACTTGGCACATCAGATTTACAAATTCTCCCAAATTGTACCAACTTCTGCCACTGCATAAAATGACCCCAAAATCTCTTATATGTAAACATTCTCTGCTCTATACTTCCAAAAGTCTCTTATCTGTGACTATTCACAGCTCTGCCTCAAGAAATCTGCTAAGTCTATTATGTAAACACTATCTCTGGATTTGGAACTTCATTGGGTGTGGTTTAAAAAAATCTGTAAAATCTGTAACAGAAAGATAGCTTAAAACTTTTAACAAAAAGCTGATAATTAAAAATCTATACATAGGCAATTCTTAATTTGCTAGAACATGTTATACATAATTTAACTCTTCTTTAGCATGTGGGGGGGGGCACATGTCACTTGGATTTAACTCATTTTTTAAAAAAATAGATCTACTAGGAAAATAGATATTTTTAAAGAACAACCATGTGACTTGTCTCCATCTTGGCTGATGACCTCATTAGGATGAAAATAAACATGTGTCTGGCTGCCATCTTTACTAAGGTTAAAGAGTACATGCCATGTGACTTCACCACCCTACTGAGTAAAGCGATCATATGTATAAAGCAACAATTAGGAAACTTTAGTGTTAGGGTTCAGGAAACGCCCCACAAAACACACAAACACTGATATCCATCAGACAGGGATAGTTTATTGAATAAATACCCCAAAACTGATCGATCAGGGACATATGCCAGACTTTGGGAGCTGAATCTATGACCCTGAACATTTCTCAAGGCCAGCGTATAAAGGCTAAAACTGCAGACACAACAGTGAGCTCATGTGCAGGTGCTGGAAGGGCTGTCCAGTGGTTAGTCCTGATTCAAACTATTTTAGTCATAACTGTTCATATCAAATTTTAATTTGACGGGCCCTAAGTAAAGCTTATGGTTGTGACATTTCTTAAGATTAACAAACCTCATAAAATACAAACAGAGTATGTGGTCAGCATGAACCTGCTCTGAGTCAAGTTATTTTTCTGTGTCACTGAATGGCAGGCATGTTGCAGCGATATGAAATAGCTGACAGGCATGGAACAAAATGGCTACAGCTATACTAGAGGGGCATAGCTTAGTCCTGCTCAACGCTTAGTCCTGCTGAGATCTCTGGTTATTAGTGTATCTCCTTTTTTAGACTAAAGAGGCATCAACAGGTCTCCAAACTATTTTAGATTAAGATGGACTTCTATATGATGATAATTTCTTAAGGTTAAAAGGTATAATTAGGTTAACAAATACTCACTTCGAGATATATGCTAACCACTTATGTCTTTGCTATATTCAACACCAAGCTTCTAGAAAAGGTTAGATGAATAAGAATATATGTTTAATAAAAAATAAATTTGATAATTAAGGTTTGTAAATTCCTAATATTCTCTCAGACTCACAGTAACTGACTTGAAAGTAATGTTGTGTAACAGTGCCCTATAACAAGGATCAAAAAAGTAAGGTTCCCAGTCTCTCTCTGAACTGTAATTATTGTCTAGTAAAGTTCCTAGTTTCTCTATGGACTGCACTAAAGTTTTATTTTGATGTGAAAAGATCTTCAATTAAATCTTCAACTCAGTGCTTTAAGCTTCAAACTTAAAGGGATATAGCTGTGAAATCCTAGTCATATAAAAGTTACTAACTTGTTATAAATAAACAAGTTATTAATAACTTGTTTTGATAAATATGACATGCAAATGAATACTGTTACCTTGTAAATGATCAAAATCTTTAATGTAATTAAAACTACCCAATGTAATTCATTCATTTACAGGAACAAGCTTTATTTAGCCTCTGTATATGTTTTCAAAGGTTAAGCCTAAAGCTATCAACTCAAAACAAGTAAATTTTGTTTAAAATCATGTATACATAATAGATAACAGTAGTCTAACTCTTCAGAGATCAGAGGAATATGGCATTTAAAATGGTCAACAAAACAGCTTCCCATGACACAGAGAAATGCCAGCTCCTAGAGGCCATCCTAAGGTTTCCAAAGAAGATGAGACACAGATGACTACACCTAAATTGTGGTGACACTAACCACTGGGAGGAACTGTTCCATTCCTAATTTGCTGCCAGGACTCTGCCCATACTTGGGACACTGTTGTGTTAACTACCCTCCTCTGCCTTGCTACAGCTGGTCAGTTTTGCCAGGTTCCTTTTCCACATGAAAATCTCTTAGACCTTCTGGGTCTGTCAGCTAAAGGCCTATGCTGTCCTATGCGACAGCCAAAGACATATGACCACTGCCTCCAATGAAGCCAGCGAGTCCACAGAAGCCTGGGGTAACCATGTAGGTAATGGGTAAGTCTCTCTGTCATTCTAACTGATACATAGCCATTTGGATTATATGTCTCTATAATTTATCCTTTGCAGATCGCTGGTAATATTGACATCTAACTGTAACTTAACGTTAACAGCAGCAAGCAAAACAGCTTTCTCCATCACTTCAGCTGCCTTCTTAGTTCATTTCATATGTAAAAAAATCGCACCTCTCTTTTCAGGAGCTGCTAGTCTCCTGCCGAGAAAGGCAGGTACAGACAGTTTCCCTTGCTGGCAGACTTTGAAAGAGCTAAAGTCACAACACAGGTTCCAACATACACACACACACACACACACACACACACACACATTATATATACATATATATATATATATATATATATATATATATATATATATATATATTCACTTTGCAATGACAATGGACAACAATCAACCACTGTGTCTCATGATAAATGACAGGATAGAAAGAAAAGATTTGAGGCCCATGTAAGTTGTGAAGGCCTAGGGAAGTACATGCAAGTTGTAAAGGGCTAAGTGGGAAATGTTGGACAGTTCCTTCTCTCCTTATGCTATTGTTATACTAAGACTTCCAAAGTTCATAATTTTAAAATTAATCAATGGAGTTCTGATAAGGTATTCACCTAGCCCTGGCAAAACACTATTACTATTATTACCAATCTCAAAACTTTTGATATTTGGTTGTTTTCTAAGTATAGACAAAAAGAGCTTCTCTCTGTGCTGAAACCATCTTTGTCGAATCTATATATCCAGCCCTCGGGACAGAGGAAACATAGTACTTTTAGCCCAAAATAATTTCTTCGGTAAAAGCTATGACTCAAAGGCATGAGTCTACTGCTTTTTCTATATCGTGGATTTCAGTACAGATGACAAACAGTGATAGTGCTAATCTATCTAAAACTTTTATCTTTTTTGGTGTATGTGAACTTAAAAAAGAAAATTCAGGTAAGCTTCAGAGAGTCGATGACTTGGATACAACTTTACAGATCAAGCCTACTCCAGATAAGTACTCCTGTCAATCAATAGCTTAATCTTTCCTGTCTACTGCCAATTGTTAAATTGTTAGGCCTCCTCTCTCTCTCTCTCTCTCTCTCTCTCTCTCTCTCTCTCTCTCTCTCTCTGTGTGTGTGTGTGTGTGTGTGTGTGTGTGTGTGTGTGTGTGTGTGTGTGTGTGTGTGTGTGTATCTCCTGTTCTTCAGCATCCCTGCCCCACTACCAGAAACATGGGCTTGGAATTTTCAAATATGCACCCAAGGTAAACATTTTCCTTTAAACTCCTTAACTCTGCCTTTTGTCTCAGTCTATTATCTCTCCCAGCAGATCAACTATAGACTGAAAACTCCTCTGAACTGTGCCAGCCCGAGATGCTTCTAATGGAATTTCAACGAATTTGGGCCTCTGTATCCCAGATGGCTCCAAAGCAGCCTGCAAGTCGGCCCCAGGCTGCAAACCTGCCTGAACTTCCCTAATCCCAGGTAGATCTGCAGCAGAAACTGGGCAGCTAGTACAGGTCCCCCAGCCAACACTTCTGCCTTGACATTCTTCAACCCTCATTCTAGCCTTCCTGGGCCCCACAGAACCAGCCAGATTTTGGCAAGAATTAGTTATAACAGAGATCATATTGCTCCTTTAACATCAACAAGCTGCAATGCCCAGTCCCACAGAAAGCTGGGAGTCTAACTCAGGACCTGTGGCTTCTGCCAGCACTTCTCACCCTTCTCCCTGCCTTAAACTTGTCCCTCCCAAGGGCTGGGCTTCCTCAGCACCCCCCCCCCCCCAGCTCCTAATCCCTATATAACTCGGCCATTTTGGACATGAGCCTTCTTGCCCTCTTTCTCTCTTTACTTGTAGCTGGTTCTGCTCCTGGATCTCTTTTAGTCCATTTGCCCTCTCCTCCTCCTCCCTCTTGATCCCTCTCCCACCTCCTCTCTTGGCCAGTTTCAGAGTGTTAGACATGTTCAGTCTGGACCCTTCCAGACGCCTCTAACTATACTCTCCCTCAGATGTATAATAAAACTTTTGCTCAACCATACCTTGTCATCATGTCATCATTTTTTCCATTCAGTAGCGTGTGTGTCTGTGTTTTATAATCATTCACCCATTGATGTGTTTATAAAAAGATAAAGAGAGGAGAGGATATGTTTTATGGCGGTGTGGGGGGAGGGGGTGCCTCCGCGGGTCCATGTTGAGGCATCCCTTCCCCCTGAGGGACCAGCCACATGATGATAGTATGGAAACAGAGTTTATTCAGGGCATGGGGAGGGGAGTCAAGAGGGTAGTAGAGGCAGAGAGAGAGAGAGAGAGAGAGAGAGAGAGAGAGAGAGAGAGAGAAAGAGAAGAGAAGAGAAGAGAAGAGAAGAGAAGAGAAGAGAAGAGAAGAGAAGAGAAGAGAAGAGAAGAGAAGAGAAGAGAAGAGAAGTAGGGGCCAGCCATGAGCATGTGGAGAGAGGGGGGGAAGGGAATGGGGAGAGAGCAGGAGCAGGAAGGCAAGAGCAAGAGAGAAAGAGGGCAAAAGAGAACAAGAGAACAAGAGAGAGAGGAGGGGGCAAGCAGCCCCTTTTATAGTGGGTCAGGCTACCTGGCTGTTACTAGGTAACTGTGGGGTGGAGCTTAGACAGAATGCTAACACCCATCATTATAAGAATTTAGAGTTTATCTATTTTTTTTATTTAATTTTGTTTTCTTTTCTTGTAGAGAACATCTCACACTGTAGTGCAGGCAGGTTTAGAATGTATCATGTATCCCAGATGGCTTTAAACAAACAGCAATCTTCCTGCTCCAGCCTCCCAACTGTTTGGAAAATTAGCAGGAACCTCCATATCAGCCAGGAGACTTTATCTTGAAGCCCTCCTCACTCACCAGACTTGGGCTGGATCTCTTTTGTGTCATGTTTGATGGTAGAGGCTCAAGTAGAGGGGGACAATGGAGACTCCTTACTGAGGGTCTAATTCTCTATTTAGATTATGAAAATATGTGGTACATGATTTCAATTTGGTTTCTTAGCTGTAATTCTGAGCTAATGAAAAAAGAATTCCCTTCAGCATTTTATCGTAATTGCCTTTCTAGATTACATTTAGTTTTAGGAGGGGAAAGATTCTAGTAACTGTTGCTTTTAGTGTACACAGTTGCAAACCCAAGCAGTGACTTTGCAAAGGGCCTTAATATCTGATAAAGAATAAGAGCTCAAAATACAAGAAATTTCTGATCTTGAACTTCATTGCATTTCTTTTACTAATAAATCCCATCTAGACTGTCCTAGTAGTCTGTTTCTCTAAAATTAAGAAGTTGAAATCGCTAAAACATAAAAAGGCATGACTATTCCAGGGTATAGCGGAGGAGACAGTTTATTATAGATGTGAGGGAGAGTGCAGTCAGTCCAGACTGAACATGGCCATCAGACTGAAGCAGGCCATGAGGTGGGAAGGAGTGGAGGCAAACAGACCAAGAGAGATGCAAGAGCAGACCCAACCAGGAGCTGAGCGAACAAGAGACCATGTAGCCAAAATGGCGGAGTTTATATAGGAAAGAGAAGCCCAGGCTTTGGGAGGGAGAGGTTTAGAGTAGGGGCTGGGTGAAGCTGCTGGGAGGGGCTGCAGACCTGCAGTGAGACTTGTCCCAGGCTTCTTTGAGACCTAATGAATCCAAGCAACGTTATAGGGTGAGCTGATTATGTATTTTATTACAATGTATTACTTAGCTCCACATAATAATAATTAATGGAAAAGGAGGCTGTGGATTTAATAAGAACAAATAGAGGTGTTTGGGAGGGACGCTTTAACAGATGAAAGGGAAGGGGAGATGATGTAATCATATCATAATTTCTACAAAAACAATCCTACTATAAGAAACGCACCTCCTCTGGGTTAGACCTGTGCAGACCCCATGAGTTCGCATGTACATCGTCCTTCTGTGTTTACAAGGCTTTGTTTGCTTAGGGTCCTCCATCCCCTCTGGTTCTTACAACCTTTCTGCCTCTTCTTCTTCCACAGAGTTCCCTTAGCCTCAGAGGAGGGATTTGATGGAGGCTTCTCTTTTAGGCTCAAATATTCCAAGGGTGTCTCATCGTCTGCACACTGTCTAGCTGTGGGTCTCTCTCTTTGTTCCCATCTTTTGCAAGAGGAAGCTTCTCTGATGACAGTTGAGCAAGGCACAGAGGTCTCCATGATGAGAGTAGACATAAGTTCCCAACTCTAACACAAAATCTATTTCCTCACAAAGGAAAAATTAGTTTTCTCCAGAGATGTCTTACTGGGTATAAAAACCACAGTCAAGGGCACCCCCATGCCCACTGGTAGATGGCCAACGCAGTACAAACAATGGTATTTTTGGAGGTGTTTTGTCTCAAAATGCTTTTAAAAAAATTATTATTATTATTGTTATTATTTTTCTTTTATTGGATATTTTCTTTATTTACATTTCAAATGTTATCTCCTTTCCCTGTCTCCTCTCTGAAAACCCCCTATCCCATCCCCTCCCCCTGCTTCTATGAGGGTGCTCCCCTATCCACCTACCCACTTCTGCCTTCCCGCCCTGGCATTCCCCTACACTGGTGCATCGAGCCTTCACAGGACAAAGGGCCTCCCCTCCCATTGATGCCCAATAAGGCCATCCTCTGCTACATATGCGGCTGGAGCCATGGGTCCCTCCATGTGTACTCTTTGGTTGGTGGTTTAGTCCCTGGGAGCTCTGGAGGGTCTGGTTGGTTGATATTCTTGTTCTTCCTATGGGGTTGCAAGCCCCTTGAGCTCCTTCAGTCCTTTCTCTAACTCCTCCATTGAGGAAACCATGCTCAGTCCAATGATTGGCTGCGAGCATCCACCTCTGTATTTGTCAGGCTCTGGGAGAGCCTCTCAGGAGATAGCTATATCAGGCTCCTGTCAGCAAGCACTTCTTGGCATCCACAATAGTGTCTGGGTTTGGTGACTGTATATGGGATGGATCCCCAGGGGGGGCAGTCTCTGGCTGGCCTTTCTTTCAGTCTCTGCTCCACACTTTGTCTCTGTATTTCCTCCTGTGAGTATTTTATTCCCCCTTCTAAGAAGCACTGAAGCGCCTACACTTTGGTCTTCCTTCTTCTTGAGCTTCATGTGGTCTGTGAATTGTATCATGGGTATTCTGAGCTTTTGGGGTTCTATCCACTTATCAGTGAGTGAAAACCATGTGTGTTCTTTTGTGATTGGTTTATCTCACTCTGGATGATATTTTTTAGTTCCATTCATTTGCCTAAAAACTTCATGAAGTCATTTTTTTTTTAATAGCTGAGTACTCCATTGTGCAAATGTATATACTATGGTTTCTGACTTATTTTTTTGTGAGTTTTCTCAGTGTGTGAATGTGTGTCTCAGTGACTGTATGTGTTTTGTGTTTCTTATTTTCTATTTGTTTGTTTTTGCCCTATTCTATTTTATTTCTAAATATCATCATCATCATCACCATCACCATCATCGATACCTGTTTGTATCATCTTTGTTTTGTGTATTTGGTGTTTTCACTATAATGTGACGGGATGAATTTCTTTTCTGGTCCAATCTGTTTGGAGTTCTGTAAGCTTCTTGTATATTTATGTTCATCTCTTTCTTTAGGTTAGGGAAGTTTTCCTCTATAATTTTGTTGAAGATATTTGCTGGACCTTTAAGTTGGGAATCTTCATTCTCTTCTATAC
>CM052707.1:76409460-76424549 GCA_028551405.1 Uromys caudimaculatus | reverse complement strand
AGGAGGAATTCCCTCACAGAGGCGGGGAGGGGGAGGGGACACGGGGTTTCCAAAGAAAAGGGGAATCATTGGAAATGTAAATAAAAAATAAAAATAAAAAATAAAAAAAATAAAAAATAAAAAATAAAAAATAAAATAAATAAATAAAAACAAACAAACAAACAAACATAAAGTACATTAGAAGCACTCAATTATTTTGAGTAATTTTGCATATAATTCAGGCATCTTAAATTTACTGTGGAACTGGGAGACTTTAACATTAGTAATGCAGAAGTTAGATTAATGGACATCATAATTCATGTTTGGTGATGTTTTAGACAACAGATAAGACTTGCTATTAACCAGAATAACTAAAGCCTAATGCATTACAGCTGGAAGAGTGCAGCTAACTAAGCAATCAATGTGAGTGGAACTCGGCTTATTAAACATCATAGTTGCAATAAATTTTGGAGTATTTATAGAACGTTATATCTACAATGTCTCTGGTACAATTCACAAATTGCTGAATTGAACCAGAGCCCACTCATAGGTTTTTTTTTTTTTTTTTTTTAGAAGAACTTTACTATCTTTATCAAGATGTTGTATTCCCAATAGAAATTTTAGACTAAATGTGTATTCTGGGTTGAGGACCATTCCGACAGAGCTACCAGAGGATTTTAAAAGCCTAGCTTCCTCTTGGCCTGTTTATTGTGTGCATGTACAGAAGGTTCACTGAAATCCAGTTGTTCCGCAATGTCTTTCTCATCTCACAGATCTCTGAGTCTTTGTACTTGCTGATCTCTCATACCCCATATGATGGTTAATCCTTAACTTCAGCCTGATGGGGTTTAGGATGAGCATGGAAACAAATCTCTGGGCACACCTGTGAGGGGGTTTATAGATTAGATTAATTTAGGTTAGGGTCCTGGGTTAAATAAAAAGGAAAAAATTAGCCACGTAGCAACATTAATTTCTCTCTGCTTCTTGATGATAGGCACAGCATGGCCAGCTGTCTTCTGCTCCTTCCACTTTGCCTTCCTCCCCTGCAATGATAGATTGAATACCCAAAAATGACGATAAGCAAAAACAAAACAAAACCAAAAAATCCCCTTGTCCCTTAAATTGCTTTCCTTGGGTATTTTGCCACAGCAACGATAAAATTAACAAATAGACCTACAACCCATTTTTTAATTAAGCCCAATCAGAATGCACCCTTCTGTTCTTTGTTTCTTCGAATAACCATTGGATCACTTGATAAAGGAAAACAGAACATGCAAGTGCTTCCTAAGAAATTTAGGCTAACACGATAAAAAAGACAGGTTTTGGTAAGTATGAAAGAAAAGTCCAAAACAGGGAGAAGAGACAGCCTCAGAATTCTAAGGAGATTACTGAACTAGACTGGTGGGATATTTCTAAGGCAGTGTCAGGTAGGCAAGAAGCTGGAATTCTTAACTGTAAATTGCAAATAAGTTTATAGACTTTTGGTTTAGCTCATTCCTGGAAAAAAAGCGAGTTCATTTTGGTTCCCCCTCGTGCCCTTTTATATAATATCATTTTATTTTAGCCACAGTACTAATCATCACCATGAATGCGTGTTTGCATTTGTGCATTACACAGGTAGGTATGTAAACACTTTGACCCACCCCTCACTGATGTGCTCATCTGTAACTTCTGAGAATGGGGAATTTCATTGGACAGGAGGGTTACTTATTAGAAAGTATATGGCTTTGTTATGACATGCAAGAAATCTTTTCCCTACACGAGCTAAAGGATGTCTACAGTTTGAATCAGTATTTATATCTATTCCGAAAAGAAGTTCTTCGCACCTGCAGGTGAAGTGAGCCTCATTCTTCATGTCCTCCATCTGAGATTATATCTTACTATTCTCCACTCACCTACACACCCAACCACCCATCCACAATCTATTTTGTGGTTCATGCACCCATTTATCCATTCCACCGTTCAAATGTTTGTGCAAGTGTGTGTGATATGCTAAGAATAAATGTAGTTCTGCTCATGATAGTCTAGTGAGGAGAAAGATATCCAAGGCTATGCCAGAGGTAAAAGGACTTTAATGAGACTCAATAGGCAAAGCGCTTAATCCAGCCTTATTTTCTAAAGAAAGGGATCCCGTAAGATAAAAATCCAACGTAAGAGTAGAATACAATTCACATTTCAGAAAGAAAGGAAAACAATCGTATTCCCAGGCTGCACAGTTAAAACAGCATGATCTAAGTGTAAAATCTCTTTATCTATCTAGCAAATCCCCGCCGGTAGACAATAGTAAGGACCTGCAAGTACTGAATATTTAATAAATGCTTGCTCAAGTGGCTGTAAGTTCTCCATTGATAAATCTGGCAATTATCCACAAAAAAAAAAAAAAAAAAAAAATTACGGTAACTTCCAGAGTAGTGGAGATTTTCCCTTTTGTTCTATCAACACAAAGCTAAAATCGCATCATTTCTAACTTTGTAGGATTGTTTTATTTTAAGCTTCTTAAAAGATAAGTTAGGTTTTCTCTACAGTACCATGAGCACATATACTTCTGACTTGAGTGGTACATTGAAGTTGGGAAGAGGGCCAGATTATCCATCGCTCCTCCTCCACTTATAATGGAATGGAGACCACCATCTATCTCTATCAGAAGAGAAAGAAAGCAGGTGCTTATAATCTATCAAAAATATCAAAAAGCTTTACTCCTCTTTGAAGAAAACAATAAACTCCATTATTTCAGCATTCTGGGCCCAGTATATTCCATGCTATTTAACATAGAATATCGTTGGAGGATTTCTTGGCATTCATAATTCATGGTTGATCTCTCTCTCTTTCTCTGTTCCTTATGATGTCTAGCCAACTCCCATCTGTTGTGTAGTTTCAGAACAAGGCTGTCACAAAAGAGATTCGCTGCCCATTGGAGGGATAGACCACACGCTGCAGAAATGTTCACACCTCAGTCTGAAAATGCAGTGCAAATGCCCAGGTGTGCTTGTGAAACCTTTGAGGCCCAGAGACTGGGTTACTTACTAAGATAATGAGATGATATAAAAAAAAACCTAATTAATTCATACTGAAGTGAAGCAGATTAAACGAAAACCAACACGGACATACTAAGGAGAGTAGATGCTGGGACAAGAGCATACGCAAAACGTCAAGATGCTCAGTCCCAAAGCTTTTATTATTATCCTATTCATTGTTCTTTTATTTCATTAGCCTTTTTCTCATAACACATGTATAAAATTAGAGGTTTTACGTAAGACTGGTTTACATAAGCCCTGACAATCTTACTTTATCTTGGAGCGACTGAACCTGAGTCATTTGATGGTTATACCCAGGGCTAACAGTCCACATGTTCCAAGTTTTCTTGATGGCTGCAATTCTCATTCATTCATTCCAACCACACAGCCTCTCTTTCATTTCTGTTACCATCCAGTTTCTATAAAGGATTGGTTTTATTTCTCTGATTTTTTTCTTCTTTCATTGTGCATATCAGTTTGTTCTTCAAGTTAGAATTTTGAAAGCCTTTCCCTATACTTAGCTATTACCCGCAGAACAGTTTGACTGCTTATTTTGAATTTCTAGAGTTTATAATGGATGAAGGGCAGATATAATGAAAGGATGTCGTAAGGTCTGTAAGAAGGTCTCTGAGCAGGAAAGAGATTGGCTTAGGGAGGAAGCAGCACATTGTGTTATACACGCCTGACTCCACTTCCAGGGCATCACCTGCTATGTTTCTAAAAATGAAGAAGTCTGGTTGATCCTAATTTTCTTTTCATTTTACAACTTTATGACTCTAGAGTTCTCTGAATTAGACTGTTCTCAATTTCTACAAGTTCGCCAGCTGGGTCATGAGATCCCCACCCTCTTCTCTACTGCATGTGAGTGGGAAGTCATTCTAATTATAATTTTCAAAAGGCAGTCAAGAAAGGATGTCAAGTAACATAATACTTGGCATATTGTGAATGAGATTTCAAACCAAATATTTTTAGACTCTGTTCTTTCTTTGATGTGCTGTTATCTACAGCCTTCTTGCTGGGCTCCCATTTCAGATGTGACTTACAGTTAATAATATGGTAAGAGTCAAATAACTCTGTCTTCCCCTTTATGCTAGAAAAAAAAAACAGGGAGAAAACAAGTGTCAAGAAACTTATGATGAAGAATTTGAAGAGTCAAGTATTTTCTTATATTTGGCAGAGCAGAGAATTTTTGAGATCATATGGTAGATAAATAATAATAATTGTAATATGTACCTTTCTAGTCCCAACAGGGCTCTCAGAATTTAATAGCATGGTTTGCAGTGTTCACTATTGGGACATACATTTCCTGCTGTGTTTGGGAAGCTCTGAACAGTTTCATAACATACAGTTTCTTTCCCTTGAATTAGGCAGAAGTCTTAAGTAAGGGATTTTCTTCTTAAAATGTACCATGAAAGAAACACTAATTACTCAAGAACTGTTAACATGTGAGTACAAAGGCAAACATCTGGGTTAAAGTCATCTAAAATGATGACCGTGGACAACTGCTCTCAATGAGTCTATGGCGCTCATACATGCACAAACTTTTGAAGAGGCATTTACCATTCTTCCCTGTAGCACCTTTCCCTTTTCTACCTTTGCTCTAATAACACAAAGCATATCATTTGTATGCTCTTTTGATGAGATGATAAATCTCGGGTTCGAAAGAAATACTGTTCTCCACACATGCCTTTCTTTGTATGGGCTGTGATTTAATTTGTTTGTCATTGAAAGTAGCTACTTCTCTCATATAATATATCCCAAACACATTTCCCCTCCCTTCCACTCCTCCCAGTTTCCCCAGATTCAATCATCCTCTGTCTCCCCTTCAGAAAAGAGCAGGCCTCCAAGAGACACCATCCAAACGTGACAAAAAGATACAATATGACAAGGTGAAAGCCGTCATATTTAGACTGGACAACCTAGTAGGAGGAAAAGAGTCCCAAGAGCAAGCAAAAGAGTCAGAGCTACACCTGCTCCTACTCTTAGGAGTCACACAAAACACTAAGCTAACAGCCATAACACATATGCAGAGGAACTGGTGCAGGACTTTGGTGTATGTGAGCCCATGTGATCCCTGCTTAGTTGATTTAGTGGGTCATGTTAACCTCAGTGGTACTACTGCCACAATAATCCTTGTCATTCTTTAATGGACATTTGGCAGCATTCCTATAATTTGCCCACTAGATGCCAGTAACCTCCCTGCAGTTATGGCAACCTCAAATTTCTCTATAAATTGCTATATGACTATAGGCTGAGAGACATAAAACCACCTTCATTGCAATCTAGAACTGAGTGACCTATAATAAAATTTCAAGTGTGGTTTCATAAAGCGGCAGAAACTGAACATTCAAGGCTCAGTGACTACTGAATTCACCTGGGAATTTTCCTCCAGAAAATACATTATTCTCTGTTCTCACACTTCTGAGAATAGTTTTTCATAAGTGCTCATTTTTGCAAAGACTCAATTACAGTCAAAACTATACAGCGTGACATGCTTATGGGGTATACATTTGCTTATTTGGTTTTTATCTGGCAGCATTTATAGGGATGGCTTTAGAAGTTGAAATTTTGATGACTACAACTTGGCATGCCATCATTTTTAGGATGGCTTCATTCTCAGGCAATTAATTCCATCTCAGCAAAGAAAAAATGTCCCATAAGGGACTGGGCAGATATAAGCTTCTTGGACTCTAGAGTCCAAATACTAGCTGTTTGATAGTGAACTGCATTTCATCTTGGTACCACAAAGAGGACAAAACAATGTATTCTTCTCGTAGAACATTGTTAGGCAAGAAAATATTGGCTTCTTATATTTATCAGCTAGGCTTTTCAGACTGAGTCTTTGAACCACACAAAGTTTTGAACTCTATGTGGACTTCACCAGAGAATTTTAACTTTAAAATATTAGTTCCAGTCCCAAGCAGAAAGTACCAAATCCTCTGCCTGATATTCCCCCCTTCTTTCTGATATCTTGAAGAAGTTCATTCTTGGAAAAATAAGATCCCAATGCATAGCTGTGTGTATTCCTCCCCTACCACTATGGTATAGTTGCAAAAATGGTCATGGTAGTGATTATTGTGCAAGTTCTGGTTTAGGCTTCATAAGTTCATTCTATACTATTACTCAGAAGGTTGATTTTGTTAATTACAGTGTGTGTGTGCATGCGTGTGTGTGCATGCATGTGAGTGCACATGCTATGTGTATGCATGAGTGTGTATGTGTGCATGTTTACATGGTGTGTGTATATGTATGTACATATTGTATGTATGTATGTATGTATGTATGTATGTATGTATGCATGGGTTACCTATGTCTGTGTGTGTATATATGTGCATGTATATGTAGTTGGTGCTATCTGTAACCTCATATTTTTCCACCTGGCCTTTTTGTTCCCTGAAATATTGAGTCTGAAACTTCTTATATATGAATAACTGCCTAGGACAATAGTTTGGGCCTGTTCCCTGAATAACTCATACTATCCCATATATTCTATTTTATGAATGCCACATGGATAGTTACCTCTCCTCAGCTTCATGCTACTGTCTATATCAGAGTTCTGATCTTCCCCCCAGCCTGAATCTTTCTCAGAATCCTCTCTTCCTATCAGAACTCCCACCTTTTGTTTCCTACCTCAGCTAATAGACCATCCGTTTTTTATTGACAGGTGAAGCATCCATACAGTGTATAAGAGATTCCCACTACGTGTGTGTGTGTGTGTGTGTGTGTGTGTGTGTGTGCACATGTGTTTGCATATGTGTGCATAGGTATGTATTGTGTATATGTGTATGTGTGTATGCATGTGTATATGTATATGTGTGAAACTCTGTGTGCATCTGCATGTATGTGTGTGTATGTATGCATGCATACACATGTATGTAGAGGAATTTTAATGCAGCAACATAGCTACTCTGGCAAGGGGTCACAGACAAAACCTTCAAGGTCTATGTGATCTGGTTGCAATGCAGACATACATACCCTTAGTACACATCTTTAAGGTAAAGTTAGTTTGGAGAAAGAAGCAGCCATGTGTGAATGTGACATCTAATTGAGGGGCAGACAAAGTGATGAATGAGAAAAGATTTGACAGGATGAGTCAGAGATAGGATACATCCAACCCTCAGGAGAACAGCACAGAAAAGAGAGACCATTTAAGAGCAATGGAGGGAGAGTCGGTGAGTCGGAGGTCAGTGCGGTGAGTGCAGTGCAGAGGAGGTGAGTTCACTAGTGAGTGCATGCAATTTGTGGAGTTCCGAGGCAGTTTTCATCAGGACAGCTTCATAAACTGGTTGTAGCTGAAGACAGAAGAAGCCAGAGAATGAGAATGAGCCAGAAGATTAGAACAGATTGTCAGAGTTAGTTTGAGGCCAATTCAGTTAGAAGCCGAGTGCAGCCAATTTGAATCAAGTCAGCTTGAAGAGGATTTTTGAACCAGAAGAGTTGAGTTGAACCAGCCAGCCAGAGTTCATAAAGAACTAGAATGGAGTTCATCAGTAAGCCTCTGAGATGACAATTACATCTGGCAAATAAAAGTTCCATTTACACACCCATGTAAGTGTATACATATATGTGTGTGTATCTATGAGTGTGCATGGTGTATATGTGTTTGTATGTGTGTGTGCCTGCTGTTGTGTGTATGTGTGTGTATGTATATGCATGTTTGCTTGTATGTATGTGTGTGGAGGTCTATGTGTATATATATGTATATGTCCATATCTGTATTGGCATGGATGTGTGTTGTCTGTGTATATGTGTGTATATGTATGTATGTGTGGCTCTGTGTGTATGTATGTCAATGAGTACATGTGCATTGATGTGTGTGTATGTGTGTGTATGTATGTATATGCATGAGTGAATGTATATATGTATGATTATATGTGTATGTACATCTATAATATAAAGAAGACAGACAATTTTTTTCTGGAGGTAAAAGAACAAAAACAAAAATTTAATGATCAAGAAAAAAAGTGTTCTATGCTTGGAAAGTATTCATTTGTCTTAGATTCAGTATTCATAAAACAATCAAGAAACACTTTAACATAGCAGGTTTGAACAATGCCTTAGCTAGGGTTTCCATGCGGTGAAGAGACACTATGACCAAGGCAACTCTTATAAAGGACAATATTTAATTGTCCTAGCTTACAGGTTCAGAGGTTCAGTCCATTATCATCAAAGCAGGAAGCATGGCAGCATCCAGGCAGGCATGGTGCTGGAGAAGGAGCTGAGAGTTCTACGTCTTTACACAAAGGAGCAGCCTGACTCTTCTGCACTGGTCAGAGCCTCAAAGCACACTCCTACAGTGCACACTTCCTCCAACAAGGCCATACCTTCTAACGGTACCACTCCCTATGGGCCAAGCATATTCAAACCACTACAGGCAATATAGAGACAGGAGCAAAGAAATAACAGAAAAAAAAGAAGAAAATAAGTAATTAAATTTGATGACGATGAAAGCTACTTAATTTTCAAATCATAGAAAAAAACCTTAGATATGAAATGAAAATTATTTAGAATTTTTAGAACACACTCTCTGGATGTGGAGCAGTGCAGAGCCAATGCCTCCAGTCTCCTTTCTTTTAAATTGACATATAAAATAGAGGAGTTTGTCTCAATTTAATGATTTCTAGTAGAAGAAAAGAACAAAGATCTTGAAGGAGATAAAAATGACTCTTCCACAAAGGGAAGAAATTAGTGTCCTTGAACCAGTTGTAGTTCAAGTAGAATGTATTCAATGTCAAAGCGAGCATCCTTGGAAAACCTCTTCAAGCACAGAACAGCTAGAGATAACTCTTCAAATGAAAATTGCTCTAAGACAAAGAAAGTAGGACAATGAATAACAATTATATATATAAAAAACAACCCTCAAGAATCTCTTGAATTGTTGACATGAAAGAGATTGATACCAGGTATACGCACGGCTACACATACATGACATAGACTTTAAAGGATTCATGCTCCAGGGAGAGTTGGCATGGATGGTACAGGGAAAGTTAGGGTTACGACATACAAAGGTATCAGGGAAGAATGACTGTGCAGGCCCACCTGGTCTATGTGTGTTCCCGATAGAAAAGTATTTCCTGCATGTGATTATCTGACTTAGGGAAATAGAGGTATGCAAAGCTCTATGAGTGTTGCAATCTTTTAGTGCTGTTCCAAGCCTCCTACTTATATGTGTGACACAAAACAAAATCCACAGGAATAAACTTTGAGACAGTAAAGACAAAAATAATAAGCACTCCAATCCAGCAAAACCTCCAGAGTTCTACCTGGATCAGTAGAAGAAGGAATAATTTCAGAATCAACTGAAATGTTAACCATGAACTTAGGTTTTCCCAAAGGAGCAGGGGAACATCAAAGGGAAATTAGAATACAGCCAACAGGAAGCCAGAACATCCCGAGCACTGGAACTCTTCGGGATGAGGATGATAGCTTAGAGCATGGGGTGTGTATTGGCCTTTCATTATAGGGAAATTCTCAATATTCCAATTGCGGGATAAATCAGTTAACTGAGGTGAGTCTTCAGCTGAAGAAATGCAGAGAAGTGAAAGTTTCCTTAGCAAGCTAACTTCCAGAAGCCTGCAAAGTTAATAAACTCAAGCCAGTGATAGAAGCCATTATGTTTGTGCCCAAGAGAAAATAGGGGCATTCCCAATTGGTGCAGAAGCACGGTGTGAAGTTTGTTTTAGGAGGTAGGAGGTTGAACCAAAGGAGCTTGAATTTGCTGAATAACAAACAATGAAGTCAGTTCAGTGGGGACTCTGTAGAGCAAACATTAGACATTGCAAGGAAATAGCAATAGTATAATGAGACAGTTGGAAAAAGATTATTCCACTGAGAAAGAATTATATCTCCAAGACTAAAAGGCATAGGACAGATGTCACATAGGAGAAGGAGAAGGATGGAATTGAGGATAGAATGGGGTGATGGTCAGGGATGAAGCCATAAAGTACATCTTTTAGATTAACTGCTAATCCATAGTCAACACTAAGCATGTATTCTAAGAGAGTGTGAAACCAAACGAATAGGAAAGGAAATTGTACATGGAGTTTTATAAACTCTATTAGTTATTAATATGATCTGGCCAGCACCCCAATAATCAAGGCAGAATCCTGTGGATTTTTAAAAATCGACTCTAGCACAATTACTAGGGGATTACCTCTAAGTCTATATTTCTTTTGTTTTTTATTTAGTTTATTTTTTTATTTTTATTTTTAAATTTTTTGATACTTTATTTACATTTCAAATGTTTCCCCCTTTCCAGGTCTCCACTTTGGAAACCTCCTATCCCCTCCCCCTCCCCCTCCCCCTCCCTCTATAAGGGAATTCTCCCACCCACTCACCCACTCCTGTCTTCCCATCTTGACATTCCCCTCTACTGGGACCTCTAACACCCTCAGGCCCAAGGGCCTCTCCTCCCCCTGATGGCCAACAAGGCCCTCCTCTGCCACATATGTGGTCCGAGCCATGGGTCTCTAACACTAGACTGTCTACTTCCCAGATGCATTACCCAAGTACTTGCTGTTTGAATCTTGCCCGGGGTACTTCCTCCAGCAGTCCGTCTGATCTAGGGGACATTTTACTCAGGCACATGCTCCTGGTCCATCACATCTAATGGATACATCCTATTCTCTCCATCTTGCTCCTTCTTCATTCTCCTCTCTCCTTCTCCTCGTGCTCCCTACATGAGATCCCCCACCTGGTAACTCAACCTGGCCTCCTTCTATTCTCCCCAGTATTTGTCTGTGGCCAATTTTATTTAACTAATAGTTTTAAATTGGCAAGCAAGGTTTATACAACAAAAGCTGTAAACATGGAAATTCACTGGTCTTGGGGCAGCCAGATTTTGGGGTACAGAATTTAGTATCTGAATACATAGCAGCAACAAACCAACCCCCAACAGATTTGATACTAGGCATCTTTAATGCCTCCAAGGAAAGTCAGCAGCTAGTAACATTTGTGGTAAGATTGACTAAACTAGTCTGAGAAAGAAAGGGATGTATACTAATGAAAGAGACAAACATTATTTATTCATTCATGTGCCTCAAAATCTTAGTATCGTAGCAGTTTAACTTGCTGAATTCTGCAGGTTGGATGAGATTTTCTGTTGGGTCCTGTGTGCCCTGTGACGACTATTTTCAGCTGTTCACTTGCTAGGGTTCAGCTGGGCTGCTGAAGCTGCCATTCTCTCTTTATAGTCTTTCATTCTCAACAAACCCTGATTAAATATCTTTCCAGCATGATAGCCTCGGGGGTTCCAAGTAGGAAACCATGACAAGTGTTAGACCTTTGAGTCCCAGATACAGAAACTCACAACACATTGTCTTGATCAGTGCAAACCACAGTAAATTCTGATACTTCATGAGGAGCAAAGATTGACCACTCAAATCTGAACGAAGACCCACTTATAAGACCATTGATTGCTTTTGTGTATGGCTCTAAAAATTCTATCCCTGATCATCATGAGATGGATTGGATGCTTTTTCCTTTCCCGGATAAGTTTTGCTTTTTTTCCCCCTGTTGAACTAATGATAGTTTTATTGTCTTGGTTGAGATTGAATTCACTCTCAACTCTCCCATGTTTTATTTATCTCTGTGATTACATTTAGAAACGGAGGTGCTCTTCAGCTTTAACTTCCTGAAGTTGTCCTTGGTAGCAATTTCTGTCTGGGTCAATCCTTGGTAGGTGAACAACCACAGCCTTTTCCTGTGACTGATGTCCTTTGTCAAAATTCTTACCTCTTGTTCTTTGTGGGCATTTTTCAGATGTGCAATAAACCACATCCTCTAGTAATGGAAGGTAATAATTTTTAAAATCATGCAAAACATTAACATTCTTACTCTTAGAATTAATTGGAAAAAATCTAGACACAATTTTCACATAGAAACAAGGAAGTGTGCTTCACCACCTCCCTCTGTTCTTAAGATGACTGAGTCCTGATTGCTGTTCATATTGGGGACTTATCAAATATTTCTTTGCTAAAATATGCTGGAAATTCAATCTCGTTTATTTGTTTAAAGTGGTGTTGGCTTATCACCTTAGACATTCAATAGATTGAATCAGTTTGAAATCTATCTTTTTTGTTTATAAGATTTATACTGTTATTTTCATAACGTTTTCTAGACACAATAGGACTGACACACATATGAACTTACAGAGACTTTGGTACTCTGCACAGGGCCTCCACAGGTCTAAGCCACATGGGGTTCCAGAGCTAAGATGAGAAGTGGACATGAGCCTCCATCCCTAACTCTGAAGCATTCTCCAATTAAGAACCACTCACAAAAGAAAAAAAAAAAATTCCAGCAAAGTCTCACTGGGTATACAAACAATACTTAAGACCTGGCCTCATGTCCAGCAATAGCTGTCCAACACAAAACAAGCTCAGTGGTATTTTAGGAGTTTTGTTTTTCTGTGTGTGTGTGTGTGTTTGTGTGTGTGTGTGTGTGTGTGTGTGTGTGTGTGTGTGTGTGTGTGTGTGTGTGTATGTCTTATAATGCTTTATCGGAATGATTTTTTTTTAGATCGTAAGGATCTTTTGCTTATATTTTATGGTTTTCAATTTTATTATTTTTATGGGTTTCTGTGTACAAACAGGTGTGTGCCAGTGACTATATGTTTTTCTTTTCTTTTTTTTTTTTTTACTTTGACTTTTTCTGTTTGTTTTGTCCTATTTTTGTTTTTATTTATTCATTCATTCATTCATTCATTTATTGTTGTTGTTGTGTTATTTTTAGCTTAGATGCCAAATTTTATGTTAATGAAAGAGAGAAGAAAAGGGTGTAGATTTGGGGGGGTGAGGGAGTAGAAAGGATCTGGGAGAGCTGGGAGAAAGAAAACTATAGTGAATTTTCAATTAAAAGAAAAAAAGGAACACACAGAAAGTCCGCCAAAGTAAGAACAGTAGAATGTTGGGACAAGAGTGCTAGTCCAAGTGCTAATAGCATTTGTTTTTCTTCCCGAACGGACCCCAGAACTTTGTTTGGCTTCCAGAACTGATGTCAGGTAGCTCACAATCTCCTACAAGTCCAGCTACAGGGTATTCATATGTATATGCCTATACACACACACACACACACACACACACACACACACACACGTACATGCCTATATATACACACCACTCACAAACACACAGACATACTACACACATATATGCATGTATACATGCACAAATAAAAAGTAAAAATAAATATTTAAAACAATTATTTTAATTTTTTCATTATTCTTTTACATCTTTTGTCTGTTCTTTTTGAGCATTTCTGCTGCCTTGCCTAGCTAGTGAGAACTTGGAAACTGACTCTGTGACTCTATTTGATTTCTGTTTTCTATTGTGTAGGCTGTAGTTTGAACTTCACTATCCAACCCTTATCTTAAAGATTTTATTATTTTCATATGTTTTTATCATGGAATCTTCCTGTTTTCCAAATGTTCTTTTTCTTAGAATTTATTTTGAATTTATGATGTAATCATTCCTCTGCATCACAGGACAGCTTTTGACCTGATCTTGCTAAGGTGTTAGTTACTGGTAAGCCTCAGAATTTTTTAAATGAAATTCTTTGAAGATATTTTATTTATGAGTGTCTTTTTTCTCTACAGACAGTACTCACTTCCCACTAAAAAAATATTTTCTATTCTTTTTGGCTCTTTTTTTATTGTATATCTGTTAACTCCTGTCTATAGAGGTGATTTAAAACTCTGTAAACAGAGGCAGAACTTGTCAGCAGTGGGCTGCTTATGTGAGACTAGACAAGTGGAGTTTAGAATAGTCAATCCTATTTTTTCCATATTATTGCTTACTTCTGCCATCTGAAAGTATTCAAAGACGCATCTAAATACCAGTGTTTTCATTATAGTACTCAGAGTAAATAATCTATACACAAATCAATGTGAGATGACTATGCAGACAAAGAATGGAACCTATGTTGTAATGTTTTTTAAAAGCAGAAAGGAAGCCTAAATAGACTCACACAGACAAAAACATGAACTTACTTTTAATTAAGATATAAGGCAAGGGGCTGAAGTGATGGCTCAGAGGTTTAGAGCATGGAGCTCAGGCTGCTCTTCCAGAGGACCCTGGTTCAATATCCAGCACCCACATGGTAGGTCACAACTGTTTGTAACTCCAGTTCCGGGGGATCTAACACCCTTATACAGACATACATTTAACCAAAACACCAATGCATATGTAAAAAGAAGGGGGTATTATCAGAACATACCCAGAACATGAGTAGCTCAGTTTGTTTTTTAAAATGATTAAAAGAAGATATAAGACAAAAATAAAGTGTCTGATGCTACATTTCAGTACAACTTAACTGGGCAGAAACATAATAACATCCTCTGCTTACAAACGAAGCTTGGATTATTATGGAGAAAACAGTCTGTATTCCTTCAATAATTATTCCTGTGTTTAATTTGGTTATTTTTCCCATTTAACAAAAATCCATGACATTAAAAATATTCTCTTTTCTTCCTTAAAAAATTCAAAGCTTATTTTAAGCTATTTAATTATATATTACTATATTCAGCTACTCGTGTACTTACAGGTGCAGGTCACTCGCTTTACACCTGTTAACTTTGCTTGTACCCCACATTTTAGGTGCATATACTGAGAAACTTGATGATTATCTGAAGTTTAAAAGGCTCACTAATTTCTTTTATTATTACTGTGACCAAAATACTTGAAAAGGGCACCTTAAGGAATAAAGACTTTGCTTGGCTGATAGTCTGAGGATATATCATCTATCACGATGTGGGGGAGGCATGGCAGGACCATGAAGTAGCTGCTCACACTGTATGACCAGAGGTGAGAGCTCAAATTCCTCCTTTTTAAAATCATCCCTTTTCTTCCATCCAGAACCTCGGCCCATGAAATGGTGCTTCTCATATTGTAAACAGGTCTGTTGTAATCAAGGTTTGTATTCCTGCACAAAACATCACGATCAAGAAGCAAGTTAGGTAGCATTAAGTCCATTTTTCTGAGGGTCCGCCAAACTGGTTTCCAGAGTGGTTGTACCAGCTTGCAATCCCACCAACAATGGAGGAGTGTTCCTCTTTCTCCACATCCTCACCAGCATCTGCTGTCACCTGAGTTTTTGATC
>CM052707.1:76366852-76394647 GCA_028551405.1 Uromys caudimaculatus | reverse complement strand
GATAGTGTCATGGGGGTAGATTTGTCGAGTGTGTAAGAAAGTAAACTAAGAGCATTGTATAATGCCTTAGACAAGAGTATAAGAGGACGGGAGACAGAAATGGCAGAAGTAACCTGTGGTGTTATTTATTGTGTGAGTCAGTATTGGGAGCCAAGTTTGAAAACACGGAGTGGCATCTTGGTGCACCTCATGAATCCTGCATATAATCTGGCTCCCGAAGCCATGCAGTGAACTGAGTTACCTTTGATGATGAGCCTAATTTGAAGTATGCTGAGTTAGAGATATTTCGATAGAGGTTATCTGCCAGAGAAGGATAGCATTGACCAGGACATATTTCAAGACTGTTAAGTGTCATGGGTCATGCTAGAAACACAAGTCAGGAAATGAATTGAGAACAAAGCAGGAACCGAGAATTCCAGTCACTGTGATAAGTTACACACAGATAGACACTTGTGACTCTTCCCATCACCAAAAGAAGTGGGTTAACTTTCTCCTTTCTAACTCTTGCCTGGCTTTTATAACTTGCTTTAATAAGAGAATTATGGTTTGGTTGTACAATAACTCCCATAATCTCATATGTTTGAACACTAGAATTTCAGAAGATGGTGACAAGAGTTGGGAAGTTCGTGGACTCTTTAAGGGGTGAGGCTTCCTAGAGGAAGTGTGCTACTGGAGGTGGGCCTTATGCTTTGTAACCCGGTCCCTGCTCATTCTTAACTTCCAGATATGCAATGTGACCAGCTGCCTTCTTCTCTTGCTACCATGTTGTTCCGCTCATGATAGATCATAAACCAAAATAAAAACTTCCTTTCTCATGTTCCTTCTTGTTCGATATTTTTTGTTGTTGATGATGCTATAGCAGTAAGACAAGTAACTGATTCAGAAAATACTGCAGAAATATTGATTTTTTTTATTGTCACGTTATAAGAAGCCTTGCATATGTCTGCCTGAGTCTCCTAAAACACGGGGTGGGAAGTAATTCTGTTAGGTGTGTGTTCTCAGGAATTACTGCTCTTTATGGTTTGCATTTCTTATTTGTGCGATAAAAATTCAACATTTGTTAGTCATTGCTTTTTTATTATTTCCTGCTTAATCTATAATGATGTGTGTTATCTGGTATGTAGTTAGTATTTGTCTTATCTTCTGCTTTGCAGATAATAACTTTTTATAAGAATTTATGAGTGTAATAACTATAGTGGTTAATTTTTATAATCTTATTACCAAGTAAATCACTAACTAACCTAAATACCTATAATTATAATTCTTTAAGTAAATACGTTTGATATTCTGTACCTTGTGGGCAATGTGGGGATATTCAGTGCTAATATTTTTAAAAGTCCTTTGTTATTCAAACATGGCTTTTCTGGGGTTACAAATAGTTCCCAGAAACACCACCTCCACATAGGACTGGGAATTAAATTTCCTCTTTAATCTAGCAACTGTTATAACCCCAAAGGGAGAGTTCCAGGAAATACCGCTCTCAGATTAAATAATAGTAAGGAATGTATGGGTATTAAATAGCTATGAATTTCATCTTGCTCGCATCCTTCAGATGGACGGAAACTGAAGACAATATAGATCTTGAGTACAGCAATTTGCTTCCATATGGTGACTGCCAATCTCTACCGTCTCCTAGCTTCAATTTTCATACATGTCTCAGTGATCTTGTATTGTGGGCATGAGAAAAGGGAAACTCTTCTGGTTCTTTCCTGGGAAACTCCTCTCTAGTGGGTTTCTAGTTTAAGGAACAATGCTGTCTGTGTTTCTTCTGGAAATTTGTCTGTAGGTTAGTCCCTCAGTTGAGGCAAAGTGGTCTAATATGAACTCAGAGGCAGCCCAGCCAGGTGTTCACTGCCTGAGAGTTGTAGATGGCAAAGAGCTTTACTGTTTGCTTCTCAGTTATGCTGCCTCACCTGCCCTGCAGTTTCCTTGAAATAGAGAAGTCTTCTCTTGGTCTCAATCATTAGGGAGCCAATTTCCAAAGGGGGAAGGGGACTTATTTTTGCAAGAAAAAATTGATGGACTGCAGATAATGTGTTGTCATGGGCTATTGCCTAAACAGACTCCTCCAGCCTTCCATGTGATGTTAGAAATGTGATTCACTGAACAATCTGGCACTGAGAGTTTTGCCCCCAATAACCATTTGAGTTAAATCTAGATCACTGGGAAAGCTCTAAATACTCTGATTATGTTGTGAAATAATACACATATTAATTAAAAAATACTTTCTGTTACTCATTGAACATATCAAGTGCACTTGCTTACTTGTAAAAATAGATTTCATAGACAGTGTTATTACTTTTAAATGAAAGTTTCATTACAGTTTCTACACCATCTTAGTTTTGTAGGGAATTATAAAATTATTTTCCTAGAGTTAATATCTAATATTAAAGCTATACATTTAATCAATATTAAGTTTAATATTTTATATTTTATTAAAATAAAATTATATCATTTTTATTTTTTCTTTCTTTCTTTCCTAAGCCTTTCCATACATTTCCCTCCTTACTCTTGTTCAAAGTCATGGCCTTTTAAAAAATATATAAACATTTTTATATAAAGAAATAAATATAATTTATATATATAGGAATATATATTCCTAAATACATAAATACAATCTTCTCAGTCCATATAATGTTACTTGTGTGTATTACCGGGTTGACCATCGGATTCAAATAATAATTGGTGTGCTCTCCCATAAGAGAGCAACTAATTTAATGGAACAGATGTGGTTACATTTAAAACCTGACCTTAAACCCAGCATTTGAGTAAGTTTGTCCTTCCTTATTTTACTCCGAACAATGAACCTCTGCATTTTCTGTAGAAACAGCAAGTGAAGAAATTTGCATTTAATAAGTCAAATTTATGTTAAACCACATAGAAATCTTTATCTTGCATCTTGGAGCCTCTGTGTAGAATCCTTATGATCCCTTGTCAGGGAAAAGAAAGACTTTTTCCCGTGTACAAGCAACCATCCATACTATGGTATCACCATGCTAATATGGTGACAGTGGCCCCAATCGGATCTTAACTCAAGCCTTTTCCCTCCTTTATGTAATGGCTTATAGTCCTTTGAGCCTCATGCCTGAACAAGCACACACACACACACACACACACACACACACACACACACACACACACAATCAGATATAAGTGAAGCCTTCTGGAGAACAGGAATACTGTCGACCTGCAGTAGTATCTACATGCAAAACCTTAAGCAATTTTACACATATAGTGAAGTTAGAGATTGAGTTGGGGTGCCCACTGTAACCCCAGCAGTTGAGAGGCACAGGCAGAGTGATCACAGCAGGCTCACAGCTAGCCTGTGAATTTGAGACCAGCAAGGACTACCAGCAAAACCTGTCTCAAAAAAATAAAATAAAACAAGCAACTTAGAGGATGAGAGCATGGTCTCTATATTTGGCCTCTATTAACTCTCTATCCCTCATGGGTGGCTTCTTTCTGTCACTCTCAGGTGAAATACTTACCAAAAAATGTCTCAGTGATTATCTCAATTTAATTTTCTGTTTAATCATCCAATTTTTGTCTTAATTTCTTTAGACAAGATTCAATGGAGTAATAAAAAAATACATGTCCATTCCACAGATGTGTATGTACCCACATTCGTAATGTGGATATCGAAACTTCTAAAAGACTATAAAAATGAGGGAGAATACCATATATTTCACTTTGCGATATGGTTTTGAAGATTTCTTATGCTGGTGTTCTAATAATAGGAAAAATATCCACCTCCTCTAAATATTCTATTGATAATAATAGTATATTTATTTATCAAGTTGTTTTCAGGCATATACAAAAAGTTTATAAAACCTGGTTTACGATTGGCAAAGTACTGTATATAGTAAAATGACATAATATTTTTAGGCTTTTTGCTTAAACAAAAGTTATTATCCTGTAAGTATTTACTATTCTTTTTTATATACACCTTAACATTGTATGGAATAACAACAAAGAAAAGGGGGCTTCATTTATCAGGCATTCTTGAAATATGTTTACGCAGTGGAAATGTCATAATTTTCTAGGTGACATCAACAAGTCTAAAAGAAATTAATAAATTATTTTCATATTTATCTACAAAGCTAACTGTGTAATTATATTTAACCCATCCTTAGATGTTTCACGTTCATCATTTGCTAATTTCATTGGGAAATTATTTTTAAAGGCCAAGAAACAAATTAGTTATTTCAGTAAACATTTTTATTTATAGTGAAATTTACAAAACTTTTATATTTTGAAGTTATCTATGATGTATTATTTATTGCTTACATTGAAAGAAGTATTTCTTACAAGAAAAAGATGAAAATATATATCATTAGGCAGAATTGTTATATTTTCATTTGAGACACTATTAACAAAAGATTAAAGAGAAAAGCAAAAGTTAAATATATTTTTAATTCCCTGTAATGGATTCCAAGCTATTAAAAAGTTTTTTAAAGAAAAAATATAGAGCTCTAAATACCAAAGTTATTTTGTTGAGCAATATTTACATTATATATGTATAAGTTAAGAATTACTATAACTGGCAATTAATTGCCTCCATCGGAAAAATATTTCTGGACCCATGTATCTAAAGCAAACGGAAGGTAAAAATGAAAGCAAAAAGAACAGGCAGAGAAGTCATTATTGCAAACGTGACTTTAAGTTAAATACATTTTCTTATAAAGTGGCAAGACAGTATTTACAACTGAAAAGCACATATTCTGCTCAGCTTGTCTTCCCTTCAGACGCGGGCTTCTTTTCTCCCATGTAGTACGCCCTCCTAGCAGGGCTGATCATCAGGAAATAGTTCATAATACGTGATAGATAAGTCTGGAACTGGCAGATCCTGGCGTTGCAGGCTGTGAGTTGGTGCTGGCAGCTGGAGAGAGAGAAGCTGTATCCTGAAGAGCCAGCTCAGATGGCTCTGCAGACTTGATCCGATCCACTATGCTGGACAAGCAATCCAAACTGGACAAGGAGCTTTTCTCTGCAGCACATGCTAACAGCACAAGGAGAAAAGTGCTTTAAGAAAACTATCCCCACGCAGACAGGCTTGCTTGTGGTACCCTTTAAACTGTAGGTCAGCACCTTTGACCACATAGGTCAGGTGATCACAGAGAGACTGATGAAAAAATTTGCAGTAAATATCTAGCAATTCCCGAGGGTAGAGGTGTGGAAGACTCCTGGTAATATTTCAAGCAAAAGTGAATGTGTGTGGGTGTGTGTGTGTGTGCATGCACGTGCATGCATGTATGCAGGTCTGTTTGTCTGCCTGTCTGTTGGGGTAATTTGGGGCAGAAAATGGTCCAAAGCCTCCCCCATGACAGCCATCGTTTTTATTCCTTTTCTGAATACTACTTGGAAGGACATACCGCCATGATGGACTGAATTATGAGACTGAACAGATCTTTAAATGTGTCTGAAGTTATTAGTTCTTACCGTTTGATACATCAGGACAGTAGATGCTGTCAAAACTGCTGTTCTTTCGGGACCAGACAGGGCTGTTACATTCAGGCTGTAATACAAAACACACAGAAATATATTTTTAACCCTTGGCAAAAAGGCGAACAGACCTAGGGTAAGATCATATCAGCCCCCTAGCTCAGGAAACCGAAAGGTCTTAGTTCCCTCCACGGCCCTGATTTAGGAAGGGGCTGCTGTCTCCAAATCTCCAGGGCACCAAGGTCAGTCTGGGTGCTGGGAGAAGAGGAAAACAGAAGCAAAGGGAAGCCGATGAAATCCCGCAGCAATGTGCAAACCATGTTAACCATGTGTTAACCATGCAAAATGGATTGCGGTAGAAGGAAGCCACACTCATTCTGGGAGAGAGCACTTTCCCAAGGCAAAAACACATTAAAATCTGCCAACACTGGAGCAGATGCCCTCTGAAAACAGTGCATCAACATTTCCTTCCAGCTCGGCCTCAGAGCAGGATGGGGATGCGTTCTAATTCTCTACTGAGTTATATACATTTCGTGCCTGCTGTGAGGCAGAAATAACAGAGAAACACTTCATTAGTCAATTAAGAGCATGCCAATCTTTTATTATCATCGACAGGCATCTGGAACCAGCTAGGAAATCAAACTAAAATCCTGTACAAAGGGTTTTTGTTTGTTTTTTAATCTTTCTGTGAACAGTACTCTTAAAGCAATGGTCCCACTGTATCTGGTTTAGAGGAGGTACCAGGACTTTTCACAATGACTATGGTAAAAGTTAGTGGGTCTTGGAGTTGAGGCTTACCATGCCATCAGAGCAGTTGGAAGTGGGGCTGGTGGGCTCGGAGCAGCTCTGTCCTGGCAGGCTGTAAAAGTCCTCAACTTGCTCCCTCAGCAGCTCCTGAAGGCTCTCAATGTAGCGGATGGCATTCCTGAGGATCTCCACCTTTGGGAGTCTCTGGTTAGGGTTGGTTGTGGTGCACCTCTTGAGCGTCTCGAAAGCTTGGTTGACCTTCTTCAGGCGTCTGCGCTCGCGCATAGTGGCTGCCTTGCGTCGATCCATTGTGGTAGACTTCCTCTTGCAAGCTTTGCAGGCCCACATGAGGCAGTGACCAGCCTGGTGGTGGCCAGTAGGTGCACGCACGTGCTCCTCATCGTCTGAGCCCTGCAGCTCAGCTTTGTGTGCTCCGAAGGCTGTCACTCTTGGCTCAAACTGGTCCCCAAACTCATCCTCAGGGGAGGGGATACAGGAGCCTTCATAGAAGTACTCAGAAGGTGAGAACTGGCAGCTGTCCGTCATGTCCATTCTTCAGAGAACCAGGTGGGATACCTGGATTCGGCGGAGAGGGAGAAACGCCAGTCCCTGGCTGCTGCAGGCCAGCAAATCCAGGCGGAGCTCGGGTTTGGGATTGTTTCTCTGTAATTAACAAGGACAGACGCCTGTTGGCCAGGGTAGGTCAGTGGCTGAGGTTGGAGCTCTTTATATATTCCTGGGGGATGGGAAGGGAGGCTGGTCCCTGTAGCTGAACGTTATTAGCATATCCCACCACAACCCCCACTGAGGCTGTCTGGGCAAGCCTCTTGTCTTTCTCCTAGAGACAATTTGCTGTTTACTGGCCCCTTTGACACTAATGATTTTACTACAGCCCAACCTGCTCAGTGGCCTTCTGGATAAACTAAACTTAAAGGAGTTGGGGTTGGCTTCTTGAAATCAATCACACTTTAACGGTAATCAGCAGCAGCAGCAGCATAGTAGCAAGACATTAAACTCCTGTATTTCCATCTGACACCCAAAGGGAACCTAAGCTTCTGGATTCTGAGCGCACGGATCTCCGGTGCTTGCTTCTCATTTTCACGAACTTTCCCTGAAGAGATTGTGTCAGTTTGTACGCTGGTAATAGTTGGTAAAGTTGTGAGGTGACATTTTCATGGAGTGAACCTAAAGCTTTATCAAAACTTGTTTGATAAAGACCAAAGGAGTGAGATGAGATGGTCATCTCATGGGCACTACAGTAGCTGGAGCTTCCTTTCTGAGGTCAGAAGTCACACTTTTCTTCTGCTGCTCTGAAGAGGAGATGACCTCAGGTGGACCAGGTGACCTTCCCACATCACCCCCCCCTCCGAGCATCCATCCTTCCCTGCACACTCCTCTCTTGCCTCTTCCTCTGCGTCAGACCTAGGCTAATACCTGCACCGGGAGATTTCCCACGCCTGTGGATGGGCACCGGCAGCAGTCCAGGTTCTCACAGAAAACTCCCCTTCCAGCACGGGGCTTCTTTTCTCCAGAGTCTGCTGCTCCGCCCTACCATTTCTACAGACTAAACAGCCAGCCAGGCTTTGGGGTCGCCTAATTTTCTGCTTTCAGGCCAGCTAACACCGTTACAGATGGGTCCCAGCTGCCAGCTCAGAGAGATCCAGGGCTAGTGTAAAATTTCCAACTCCTCTAAAGACTGGCTTCACACACTCTGGTGACAAAGGCCTTTCAGAGATGCCATTTGCAGACAGGTCTTTGAAACTTTGGCCTAAGACAAAAGGGGGAAAACTATCATTCATATAAAAAAAAAAAAAGCCTGTTCCTCAGCTTTTATGATTTCTTCTCCACTGTTAATCTGCTTTCAGATCACATGGGAGGGGAGATGTTATTCATATCCAAGAAACACCATTGCTTACAGTCAACACAAGTTCTCTGGGGCTTTGAACCTATTTTTTTGCAGCCCCTTGTAAAAATGGACTGTTCACAGTTGCGAGTGTCATCCAATTAAGTAAGTGTTGTGGCTCCAAGATGACTCTGTGTGTGTGTGTGTGTGTGTGTGTGTGTGTGTGTGTGTGTGTGTGTGTGTGTGTGTATGTGTGTGTGTGTTGGGGGGGGTTGCACTTACCTTTCTATGGTGATGATGATGGTGATGATGACAATGACGACTCAGAGTAACTTTTCTAAAGCAGCCATGATTGACAGATCTGATATAAACTATAACCATCTGTGAAGGCAAGTACGCCAAGGAAGGGACCTGAAAGTGTCAGTCGCTGCACTTTGCTAGCTGTGTCTGTCTCTGTTCCCCCTACCTTGTCCTGTTATCTTGAAGGCAGATTTCTTCTGAAAATCAGGTCTGGCTGGTCTCACATTGAGGGGCTACTTAATCGTCTGGCCAATGGGAAATCCAACTGTACTTTATTGGGGCCGAATTACAAATATCAGCCTTTGAAATGAATACAGTATTGGGACAACACTAGATTTAAACACACATACACACACACACACACACACACACACACACACACACACACACACACACCAGTACTCCTGAAGACAAAGTTCCTGCCTCATTTTTGTGGATGCATCTGATTGAACACATAGCACGTGTGGAACCTCTGTGACACTATGACACTATTTTGGAGAGGTAGATATTCTCGCCCTCAAATTCACAGCAAAAGACTCCATAGACAGGATCCAGTCAGCAACTACACGACATAAAACTATAGTCTTCCTCTTGCTCCTCCTCTGTTTTCTTCTCCCTTCCTCTCTTCTCCTCTCTATCCTTTTCTTCTCCTCTCTCCCCTCCTCCTTCCCTTCTTTCCTCTCCACCTTCCTCTCGTATTTGAGGCAGTGATTTGGATGCAAACGTGATCCTTACAGTGGAACTGGAAGGCAGCAGGAACTGCTGCCGACCTTCGGACTGCTTCCCAGGCAGCCCCGTGCGTAACTAATAGCTACTACCTCGAATATGTCCTTTGCGATTTTCACATAGTAACTCTGTCCTTTAAGTTTGTTTGTTTGTTAGTTTGTTTTAAGGCAAACTTCAACTCTAGGGCTGAGCAATTTTCTCTTGATCACACAGGATTTGAAGTAGTCTCCCTGTTCTTAGAAATGGCTCAGTGACCCTGGAAGTTTACTTCAGGCAGTCATTTGCTTTCAGTGTTGGGGGGTGGCTTAGGGGGCTTCCTCGGTTCAGCAAGCAGAAAAGCTTACAACCTGGAATCTTTTCTCTGGGTACAAACTAGAGTCTTTTCTCTGGGCTCCTAAGCTGGGAAGCTGCTGTCACTCAGGGGCCCCTGTCAGTACCAGGAGTGCTCAGAGGTTAGGGCTGTCTTTGGTAAGGTGATCTCAAAACAAATTTACCAGAGTACAGCAGGCTGAGTGGAACTAAAGACACAGGGAAAACACAAGCGCAGGCCACTTAATGAGCGCTGCTGAGGGGAGAGGGGGTCCGTGTCGAGGGCCCTTTGGGACCCAAGTGCTGAAAATCGGGTCTCAGACCACAAGAATAAAAAATGAGGCAAAACTTTTGAGCCATTGCCACAGCTAAAAAGGAGGGAGGTCAAAAAGTTGAGGTAGTCTGCAAAAAGGGAAGAAAATCGGCTCCTGAGACGAGAAAGGCTCCTTCTCCACTCAGAGAAGATCCACTGTTAATTCGTAGGACAGACCAGGAGAAGTGCAGGATTTGCATGAACAAAACAAAACAAAACAAAATCGGAGGAATTTAAAAAGGAAGTATAGGAACATACATTTGGTTTATATAGAGTGAATATACAGATACAACGACACACGTACACACGTATGCCCATCACACACACACACACACACACACACACACACACACACACACACACACACACGTGAATGCACACTGGAACCCTTTCTCCACTTTTACCCCTACCTGCAGATCTCTGCTTCGGCTTGTTGTAGAGGACACCCCGATGTGCTAAACAATTTTAAATTGTTATCAGCTCTGGAAGCTGGGCACACCTATGTAAACACATTAGTACCTGCCAGAACTGTGAGAAGAATCTGTGGACCAGACAGCTGAAGAAGACATTGGCCTCTGCTTGAATTCGAAGACTCCCAGGAGAGATCAAAGGACATTTAGCAGTCTTAAGAGGAGAGAAGTAGTGTGTCTCTTCCACACTACCTTTGTTGCTGTATATGGCAGGGACATTTCAGAACGACTCAGAACTAGGGTTGCAAAACACTTTCTTTCTGCAGACAGAATCCACCAGGACCAAGGATCATCTTTGAAAGATTTAATTCGTGTGTGGAAGTAAAGGGAGGATTCTGGGGAAGGAAATATGGTGTTGTGTGTTTACTCGAGATCTGACCATGAGATACACTGTTTAAAATTAAGTACTTTTTAAATCTGTATGTGGTGATATGGAAAGGGTCTCCAAATGATGAAATCAGCTAAATGTTTCCAGAGGAAGAATATAAAGGCTGGAAGGATATCTTTATAATTTTAAAAGTGACTTTCATCATCCTGATTTTTCCTGCCCCTCCTAATAGTTGTTAAGAACCCCTGAATTTCTGTCACACACACACACACACACACACACACACACACACACCTCTTAAAAGAGTGGACAGAAAATTGAGATCATTTGGTATAAGCAAATTTCACCAATGTTCAGGCTTAGACTGTGGTCCTGCTTTGATGATGAAAGTTAACTTGAGAGAGCTTATTGATATTTGATATCTATGAATTATTCCAGTAATAGCATAACAGAAAACCACTCACTATTTAATATTTGACATTATATGAATCTCTGAAAAGAGATCTGAGTTCAATCCCAAAGTCCTTATCTTTACTAAGTTATTATGTCTTAATTTTCTGCTTCCCTAGTCTTATTTTGGCTTTGACCTTGGTTAAAGATTATCATCATTAATATCAAACAAAAACAGTTTAAATCACAAACACACCAAGGATTTCATTGGAAATCCTAACATGTCAGCTATAGCACCAAAGGTCACATGAACTCTTTGGAAAATATTTTCTCTATTTAATGAAGAGTCTTCCACAGGCAACCTCGCTCCAAACAATATCTCAAGTTACCTAGCTAAGAAAGATAGAGAGGATTTGGTTTGCAAAGACTGAATAAAATCCATCAACAAGGAAAGACCAGGAATTGATAAAAGCTTTCAGATGCAGAATAGTTCAACTATAAATCTTCTTATAAATAACCTAAAGTGAATACGTTTACTTGATTGGTTATGACATGCCAATTGCACAAAAGACTCCAGTCTTTGAAAATACTGGGATAGAAGCACATTTTAGGGTAAATCCTTTGGATGACAAAAATATTCAGAAATATAGAATATGTACAGTTAGTAAAGATGGAGACCACCCAGATAGAATTACATATATTTTGGTTGGGTAATTTGACTAGTGAATACTTTGGCATTTAGTTTTGAAAGTCACGCTGTAATTTGGAGTTTACTAGCTTGCTCTGCTTTGAGAAAGAGGTTTGTAGGAACAATTGTCCAAGACAGCCAATTAATTTTATGGACCATAGATGTTCTTTGCCAAGGCTTCTCTTTCTGGATGCATAGTAAGTAGTTGAGGGCATAGTCAACTCATGGCCATTGATAATTTTCCCTGGCTTTGAGTCCTGCCTTTATACTCACCAGATAGATATGTTTCTACTCAGAATCCTTTAAAATAGAAGTAATAACTGCAGTTCTTACTGGTTGTGGTTGGATTGTATTAATACAAGACCAAGGATGGCTTATTCTTTTGCTCAGTATGATTATTCTCCCAGGCTGGAGTCAGCAAGGGCAAGAAACTACAGTTTGGGGTGACATACATTTTAATGCCCAATTGAGATTTACTAATATGATATAAAAAGAAATAATCTTAGTGTCAGCTTGTGTCTTTTTGATTCAACAGGTAGTATATGATATCTGTGCCTTTTCACAAGCCCATGAGAAAGGGATTAGCCTCTCTCCCATTGTTTTATAAACAAGAAATCAGGACTAATCAGGAGCAGGATTGGCTCAGGTTGTATTGTAGAAGTCTGGATGATAAAGAGGCCTCACAGAGACTCAGTAGTTTCCTAGACCACACAAACACCTGCTTCTCTCAAACATTTAAAAAAGACTTATATGTCAATATCAGTGTCCTCAACTAAAAACACTCTGAGCTTTTCAAGTATTTTTAGAAGAAGCCAGACTTTTATACATGATCAGAAAATAAGTTAGTTACAGGTAAGGAAGACACAACCACAGTACCCCAAATTTAAACTGCTCCAAGATCCACCCCTCCCCCACTCCCACTGACAATTCATGCTCAGAAAGTTTCAGGTTTTGGTTGGATTTTGGGGTTAGAGAGATTGAAACTCGATATTTACACAAATATCCCAAACTCGGACAAATCTTGAAGATGGAAATGTTTTCAATACTATCCATTTTGGATATGGGATTCTTAAACTGTACTAGCTCTAAGAAGGGTTTTTAAAGAGTGGCAAAATAGAGCCGTTGTCTGCAGGGTGCAGTGTCTGTGGAGCTCTCTGGAACTTATGTGTTACTCAACACAGGGAGGGTTAGGACACGGATCCCGGCTGGCAAATGCTTGGTTCCGTTTGACTTTTACATGTGAGTTACAGAGTGTCGGTGGAGTTAAGGGGAACAGTAGACGGTAAGCCGTGCTGGTGATGGCGAAGGCACAAGATACAGGACACAGTTTATAGCAGAACCAGCGTGCTTTGCTCTGCTTTCCTCCCCACTGTGTTTCTTGGTGGTCGTTTTTTTCCCCCTGAGGTTACAGGAAAAACAGAAGCGGCACACGTTGTAAAATCTTCACGGAGTAGAGCTCCTGGGGCTTCCGGCTCTCTCTGGGGCATTGCTGTTTGGTCCAGTTAAGAGGTTTCATGTGTGTAGTTGTTGTCTTTTGCTACCAAGCTTTTAACCCTATTGAAGCAGCCCCTTTCCCCCCCTTTCAAGGACATCCACTCTTCTGCAAGAGACAGATTGCGCTCCTCTTTTATCTTTCTGTTTGGAAAATAAACTCAAACCAAAGAGCCCTTGAAGGTATTCCAGTCTGCTGGGGGCTAGGTCCAGTCTAGTTCAAGAAAACAGGCTGTCAGGCCAGTGTAGGTCCTGGCTACTTTAGATCTACACTTGGAAACAATCCGGAACACCAAGGAGCAAAAATTAGGTAAACTGGGCCAAATTAATTGGATGTATTTTAGGGAAGTGAACAAAGAATTCTTTTTGAGAAATTTGATTTTCCTATATTTAAAATTAAATTTAGAGGAAGTAAATCCCACCCAGATCACCAAACATAGAACAGTGTGGGGCAAAGGAAAAGAAAAAGCCACGGAAAGGCGAGAAGAGATGCTTTCTGGATACTCCCCTCTACTACTGACAAGTGAGGAATCTACATGGAATATTAAAGTGCCCAGTTTATTTGAGACTACGGCCCCAAAACTCATTTTCCTCCCTATAAATTAGGATAAAAGAAGAGGCCCAAATAAGTGGTCACATGTGGTTTCTAAGTTAAAATATGGCTATTCTTTAGTTTTGTATACATGCCCTTATGGTCTTTCCAGTTAAATCAAATTAAGGCCACCGTTGTACATGTAGAAACGTATTAATATTTTAATATTACAATATCAGGATCTTCACACATTTTATATACAATGCTTAATTCCACATTTAAAATATATCCTTTAGGTTTACATAAAAACGAAAGTACTAAGACTATTTACAAAAGTACATTAAATACTATTAGGATTAAACGTTCCCACTTTGATTTAGACAGGAATGAACTTCGTTTGCAACTGACCGGAAAGGGTCATGTGATCATAGTAAAAGTTAATATGTTATAAAAACCAACCAAACTAAAAACAAAATTAGGGTTCTAGAGCTAAGCCACTAGCGGTTCCAATATAATAGTTATCATAATAAAAGCCCCAAGCCGAAGGACTTTCACTTGAGGTGGGGAGAGGTTTCTTTTTTAATACTAAGTCTCTTGCCTTTCATAAACTCTGATGTCTGTGAGCCCTAATTGAAATGATTAGGCGGAAAGGGGGTCTTCCTGCTGAGTGAAGAATGTTCCAAACCCTGGCTGAGTTACTTCTCCACCACCTCCTCCACGCTGGGGAGTTTGCGATCCTCTGAAGAAATACTGTCCACGATGGAAGAAAGGCGCTGAAGACTGCTGGAGGCTGACGCATCCACGCTTGCTCCTCCTGAGCACAGAAAACAAACACAGACCATGCATGTAGCATTCCGCAGTGTTTCCCACAAAAGGCCACCGAGGCCACGCGGGAGGACTGCATCCCCGAGAGAGGAAAAAAAAAAAAAAAAAAAAAAGCGCTGGCTTTGGCCCTGCATCTCTGAGCTCGCTTTGAGTTCTCTGTGCTTGGCCAGAGCACCCCTGTGCTGTGCTGAGCCCGATGCTTCCAGGACAGCCCAGTGCCCTGTTCTTTACGTTACCTTCCTTAGCAGTTATCACGAGGCCCCTGGAATGATCCGAAACACTTGGCCACTGGGGGCTGCAGGTGCGCAGGAAATCCGCACCCTCAAGCTGGAAGGAAAAGCCAAGCAACAGATTAGGAAAGAAACAAATACTGGGGTGGGGGTGGGAGGAGAAAGCTTGGGGGTGTCTCCTCTGCTTCCTTGGGCCAGACCACATTTCCTGCTTAGGGCAGAGACTCAGTCTTCTAGGGTCACTAGGGGTTCATTAGAGAGGGCAAGGGCTGGGCAAGGAAGGGGGTAGGCACCAAGCAGGTGGAGGTTAGGATCTCAGGAAGACATTTAATAGGCCTTTTAAATTTCCCTGCCCTGGTAGCATCTGGGCTTACAATTTCTTGCTTGGGTTTGTAGCTATAGGGGTCCACCCCCAGCTCCTGCATTTTCTCTTGCTGATCCAGCCGGTGCAGCAGGTCCTGCAGCCGCTCAATGTAGCTGATGGCGCTCCGCAGAATCTCCACCTTGGGCAGCCTCTGGTTGGGGTTGGCCACAGTCCGACGCTTCAATGCTTCAAAGGCTTCGTTGATTTTCTTTAGCCTCCTCCTCTCGCGCAGGGTAGCAGCTTTCCGACGATCTGTGGGGGCAGATTTTCTCTTGCAAGTCTTGCAAGCCCAGATCAGACACTGGCCGGGGCAGTGGGGAGGCTGCAGGCCTGGGGGAGCCAGAACGTGTTCCTCTCCACTGCTGTCGCTCCCGGCTTCCTGGGGCATTTGGTCCTGGCAAGGGGATAAGGTACCATCACTCCCTGGATACAAAGGAGAACCCTCTGCCACTTCTAATGGCTGAAGAGTCACATTTTCTCCATCTAAGTAGAAGAAATAGGAGCCAGTTTCAAAAAGGTCCATCATCATGTTCTCTTTCTTGGCCTCTGACTGATCTGAACTGGGTGATGGACTCAAAAACCCAGAGGAGCCACCCAGATGGCATTTAATTAGTGCGGTGACATAAGTCGACCCAGCTTTATATATAGTAGCTACTGAAACTCAATCCAACTTCTAGCTGTCACTGAGCATCAGTCTCCCAAAGTGATTACAGCTAGCGTTCCCTACAACATCTAGATTGAAAGAAAACGGAGAAATGTCACCTCCCAGAGTGAATGTGGCAGTCCATAAGACAAACAGGCTAAAACAAAATACACACAGAGAGTTCGAAGCACCGAAAGCGTCCAGTGCTTCCATTTGGGACAGTTTAAAGACACTAACCTGCTCACTAGGCAACTTCAAAAACAACTGGGGATTAACACTGCCCTGCTCCCCTCCCTCCAGAGTTCAACTGAATTCTAAGTATAGACTCATGATGAGAGACTTCATAGGCAATAGCCATTGCTCCAAAATAGCCTCATTAATATTTCCAGTTTGGTTCGGCTCTTTGCTCTGTTCTGCCTGTCAAAAAGATGCTATCCCTGTGATTCAAACCATTACCAGTCCTTCAAAGGTTACATATGACTTTCAGGCCTCAGCCTCAATAGAAGCAGGTAAATAATCTCTTTCCTCTCTTTTACTACATGTGTAAGATGAGGTGGGAGTTGGGGTGTGGGTGAAGGGTTCTCACCTCCCATGCTATTGTATGAAGTGACTCAGGATTCTTTCACAGTGACCTTCCTTGGCTACCTGTTATTTTAGATAGTGCAATTAAAACATGAATTCTGCTTCCTTTTTCAGTTGGAGCAATAGCATATAAAGTTAGGACTAAGATACAAGAAGGAAAATGAACATGAGACAAGCCCCTAAAATAGTTGCGGTTAAAAACAAGACACACAACAGTTGCTTGATATTTCAAATGTATCTTGAAATAACAAAAGGTTCTGCACCATTTTTAAAATTCACATTCTTGCTATCCATTGACTCCACGAAAGTTGGTTGCTTAGAATTCAGATGAATAAGAAGCCAAGGTACCTGTAATGAAACAAATGTTCTTTATTGTACGGTGTCCATAGTCCAACACATACACATGTCGTTCCTAATGCAAACCTGAGGGATAGAGGGCTCCCAGATTTCAAAGGACTCTCTTTCAGTCCTAGCTGGGTTGAGTTCTATTTCTGTGTCTATGGATAAGTACTATTTGAAATACTTCAAGATGATACTTGTTGTTTTATCGAGTTTGGGTAAGGGTTCAATAAAATATTATCACACATATGACTTATGTAGCATGGAGCTGTCCAGCAAACTTTAGTTATCATGTATAACATAAAACTATGTTGAGACTAAGCTTTTCAAGGTGAATAAACTACAGCTGGTGTTTCCCCCTCTCTCTGTATGGCTCTTCTCCTCTCCCCTAAACCTTTGTTCCTCTTTCTTTGATTTTCAATCTTTCTTGAGAATTCTGGAGGGAGTATTTCCTTTAACAATAAGTAGCTTTTGAGATAAAAGTTGCACTTTACAGTAGGTACCAGAAAAATGTAGATGGAAAGTATAAAGATTTATTCCACCTCAAGCACTGGTTGGATTATGTTCCCTATGGCTTCCTTTTTCAAAAACTAAACTAAATTAATAAAACAGCAAAAGCCATGCAAAAATCGCTTTCATATCATTTAGGAATAAGTTAAAAATTTAACCCAAGATGCTTTATTTAGTCCTTCTCAACCTTCATTGAGAGCTGAACTTTGAATGTTAACTTTGAGCAATTTGGGCCTGTTTTGTGTATTTGTTCTCGTGTAGCTTTGAGTTCCTTATCAAGACAGAGAATCATCATTACACTCTGGGGTGGTAGAAAGCACTAGAAAGAGGAAGGAGAACGTAATACTTATTGTGTTATTTCCTGCGTTTTTCCACTAGCTGCCTGCTCACTGAGATTAAGACTATAGACTGAATGTTTCTGCACTTCAGAGCCCAATCTAACTTTTCTTATGGAGCACGAAATTTTGTTTTTAGCTACATGCTATGCTGTCTCATACATGGAAGACAATTTGAAAAGTCAACTTTTGAAGAAGGAAATCTTGTAACATTGTTACTCAAATAATTAGAATGGTCTCCTGCTTCCTCTTCTCACCATTCTGATAATTTTATTTCTTCTTATGGAATTTAAATCCAGAATAATTAATTACTTTAGCAATGGGACAGAAGCAGAAGGAAGAAGACAAAAAAATGGCCCTGGAATTGGAGTGGGGAAAACCTGAAAGACATTTGCTCAAACATAACATCTCAGTATCTCATAGCCTTTCCTTAGGTTTGTGTAATGGCAGCAAAAAAAAAAAAAAAAAAAAAAAAAAATGGCTGTATTTTTGGTTTGTTATAAAAAATGGAACTTTTAAAATTATGAAATCACTTTTAAAATGCAGCAACTTTGAGTAGGGGAAGGGAAAAGCTTGACCAGTAGGTACTGAATTAAAACAGTGTCCTGATCCCTCTGATCCCTCTTCTCATAACTCTAATAATTTATATCTCTTTTTGTGGAATTTAAATCCAGAATAATTAATTACTTTGACAAAAGGACAAGAAGTTCTGGTGAGCAACTGCATGTACCGGAAACTACAGAAAACAACAATGTATCAAACAGTTAGAAGGGTCTAGGGAGACAGCTCAGAAGGGACACTGCCTGTTGTGCAAAATGAAGACCTGAGTTCAGATTATATAAAATGCTGAGCAGGGTGGTACATTCCTGTAAGTGAACCTGGCACAGGAGAAGGTGGCGACAAGAGGTTCCTTGGAGATTGGTGACCTGCCAGTGGAAGCAGAAAAAAAAAAAAAAAAAAAAAAGAACAGGGGTCTCTAAGATCAGAAAGCGAGGCTTTGTCTCACAAAACAAACAAGCTAAAGAGGGGAACAAAGAAATAAAATATCAGAAGTTGGCTTATAACCTACATATATATGCACACAAATACACACAGTAGAAGAAGACATGAAGAGTTTTCAACAAGAAGAAATGTTGAATGTTTAAGAAGATAGGTTAAACTTTATTTGAATGTTATTTAACGTGTATTTATACCAAAACACATCATATCACACATTCTGCACTCAAAGTAATGATGTAGCATGGTACATAAAGTACTTTTGTTACTGAAATTAGTAGAGAAAAAGACAAAAAATGAAAGAAAGAAAGAAAGAAAGAAAGAAAGAAAGAAAGAAAGAAAGAAAGGAAGGAAGGAAGAAAGAAAGAAAGAAAGGAAGGAAGAAAGAAAGAGAGTCACTTGTAAAGAATTTCAAAGCTTGGTCTGCATAAGGCCTCACTAAAGTAAAGGCATTTCTAGAATCTGCTGACTCTAAGATGTTTGAACTGGACGTTACACATCACGGACCTGCTAAAGAGTAGGTAAGCACTCACTTTATTCTTTGTATTTTACAGTCTGTATAAATATAGGAAAAAGAGATTCTAAATTATAAATAGAAAAGGTTCAGGAAGCTGGTGAATGGCTACAAAGGGTGGCTTTTCTTCCAGTCAAGCTTTTTCCTACTGGATTATTCTCTATTAAACTGTAAACGTCTTGTTACCATGTGGCAGAAGTTCTGTAGTAAAATAGTATCCATGTTCCCCTGGACATAAGCAGATTCCTACTTTCACCTCCTCCTTTATTCACTAATTTTTGTCTGTTTGTTGTTTTGGAAGTTGTAGACTGGAAAGGGGACATAAGAATAAGAAAATTCTAGCATGAGCCATAACTGTCCTTTCAGATTAGCTTAGTGGGAAAATATGCACTGATTCCAAACAACTAAGTAGAGTTTGGAACTCAAATTGCTTACAAAATGTGAGAGGCTTGTAATTGCCATTATTTCTCCATAGAACAGGAGGGAGATAGAGATGTTGGCAACTAGTTAGGTAGGTTGGTGTAAATCCAAAGCATCCCATTGTAAATAGCTAAACTATGTCTTTTAAAAAATTGGATCATAAATAGTAATAAGAATTATATTGCGTTAGCAAGCACCCCAAAGGACCCTAAGTTCATTCGTCATAAAGTCTTACACTAGGTAAATGGTAGAATGTTTTCCAATAGTTTATCTTGTCATTTGTAATTCATGATTATTTTCAAAGGCATTTCTTTTTGATCATTGTCCCTCAAAAGCTTGAATGTGTCTAATTCTTGTCAAAGAAAAGGAGAAAGAAGGAACAGTCTATGGATAATGTGGTAAGAAGAAGATTTTAACCATGTGCCTTTAAGAAAGTCAAGTATTGTGGGAGGGAAGAGAATCTTTGGAGCAAGACAACCTTAGGACTTCCAAGAGCCTTAGTTTTTGTTGCTGTTTAACTGTTTATTTTTCTTTAAGAGACTTAGTGGTATACTGGATACATATCTCATATGTTCAGTGTTAATATTTGACATTAAATAACATATCATACTCATGCTGCATGCATAATCTACAGTGCTTTCTCAGGAACTATCAAGTTTAGTCCTGATTCACGAGGCTTTAATTGAACTAACCATGCTCAGCATACCAAATAGACTGCAAAACCTTGCACAGATCGTGTTTTAGAGAAATTTGGAGGTTCGTTTTAAAGACTTCAAAGTAAAACCATTATAAGTAGCAAATTTCAATTTACTGGGGACAGTGACAATGACTAAAACATACAGAAGTGCAGTAGTAAAGAGTCTCAGAGTAGGAAATCTGAGGAGGAATGATTTAGGGACAGAGTTTTTAAGATGATAAGTTGATATTTCTGGGAAGAGAAGTTGAGGTTTTTGGAAAACTGTTTTGGTATGGCAGTGAATGTAGGACGTTCAAAGAAGAGACTGCCACAGAGAACGGATGCAGAGTCGGTTAAAGAAGGTTCTGTGGGCGATCACTTGGGTTTGGGGCTACCTTATTATGTAACTGGATAGTTTCCAAAGAAACTATTAGCTGAGTAGGTAGATCTCAGGGCTAGTGATGAAATGAAACGAAAAGAAACTTAGGTAGAAGAGAGCAGAAAAGTGGAAAGAGTCTACAGGAACATGGATGAGTGGCCCCGGGGAAGAAAGGGAGGGGAGCAGCCTGAGAGTAAAAGGCAAACCTCAGAAGCAGCCTTGCCTCAAACTGTGGACACTGAGAAACATGAACCCTGGGCACCCGAGGCTTACTTAAGCTGCCAGCAATGTGTGCTCAGAGATTCCCAAACATGATGGTAAAAATAGCGTTGCGCTTACACTGAGAGAACATTTGAGTCACTTCTCAGGACATGGGGGAAGGGCTCAGCCAAGCAGAGGAAAGGAAAGATGTGAAAATCCAATGCTCTACTCTCCCAAAGTTATGCAAAGAAATGGGCTAGGTCCTAGACAGAAGACACACTAGTCGTGAAGCCCAGAGGAAGGGGTCCAGGAAGCTCTTCTCTAGGTCTTTCATGAAACACTTCACTACACAGGATCCTACCTGCCAGTGTTCAGTTTATTCACCAACCCTCACACTGCTGCCTGTCTCTTCCTTTGGAGGCATCGTTTTCAGGAAGATGATAGTGACTTATCCCTGAGAAGCACTCGTTGTCCCGCATCTGTATTTCTGAATTTAAGATAAAAATATCGGTAAACCATCAGCGTTTTTCCAGCCTAAGCATTCCTTTCGTATGAGTGACAGATCAATATAGGTTTGCTTAGCTCTGAGCGGGTGCTTAGGATTCCTGATGGAATCCTCCATAACTGGGGCCGTCTTGGAACCAGCAGAACAAACTGCTTGTTTGTCCAGAAATGCACTACAGATGTTTCCATGTGTCTGTTCACTTAGGAGAATAATGTATAGTGTGCACAATACACGCAGAAAGCTTTCCCTTTAAGAATTACTGTGGATTGCAAATGTGGAGTTTGGTACTAAAGGGGAAGTTTTAAGGCCTTCATTTGACCTTGAACAAGCAAGATAATTCTCTAAGTTTCAATTAGCTAGATCTTAAAACGATAACATCACTTCATAAGATTGTTTCAAAGATGAAAAGAATTTCATCGAAACAACTATACAGTGTCAAACACATAGCAAGTTCATTATAATTAATTAGTGTTGCATTGTGTAGCCTCCAATTAGAAAGGACAAAATAAATCTATCATCCAAATAAATCCTATGAACAGAATTTTGTTTACTCTTACATGGGAATTTTATGCTTCATAATTTTTATTTAACTATATTGCCTTCTTAAAGTATTACATAAATACTTTTACACATTGTTGCTTGTGGTTAATTAAAATGTGTAAGATGTATAGAGTTTCTAGGTTGCTTACATCTTTTATATACATGAATTATGATATTTACAATATCCAGATTATAGAGATGCCTGGAGTTACTGTCTTGCTAAGATAAGCAGATGTCTCTGGTATAGAATGGTTATCCAAGTATTTTGTTACTGCCCCCAACTGGCTCCTTATGACATATTGCCCGATTTGGTTGGTACTTGAATGCCAGTGTCAGAGCCTACTGTGACAAATAGTCACCACTGTACAAACACACTATTCTATAAAGGTTCTCTCCCAGAACAGTAAATAGTTCCTTAATCATTTCTTCATTATTTGCATCTCCCATTGCTTTGAGAAAGTGAGATATTTTAGGGAATGAGCACTATATATTAGTTTTTAGGCACATGATTTAAAAAATACCAAAGCCTATAAAAAGTTTGATTGCATAAAATCTGGAAATTTATGTAGACATCAAATGGTCAGCACATCACACTCATCACAAAGTGACAAGATCTTCTCTGATTTCATGATTAGTGCTAGATATTTAGGTGTTAGAAAAGTTTTGCTGTATAACTCCACAATATAGGAATAATATGTTGTTAGGTTGCTGAAACACTTTCACTGATGTTTTTATTTTCTTGTAATGAAGTATAAGCTATCTAGGGACTTAAAGACTGTATATAATAGTGCAAGGTTTGAGAATTGCTGCTTTCAAGGATAGTAGACTGAAAAGCAATAATATATGCACTTACTTATAACTTGTAAAGTATCTATTATTTAACTCTGAAGAAATATGAGTCACAGAACTTGTATTGAAATGTTCTCAACAACAGTCTCGAAGTACAATGTTTATTTCATCGATTCTAAGTCTACTTAAAATACAATGTTTCAAACAGTGTCAATAAGAATGGACAGAGCTGGGAAAGTGCAGCACATTGAAGATGGAGGGAATGTCATTTCAAGGGCGAGGATGGTTCAAGCCATGCGTCACAGGACATATGCCTCTGTTCTCTTCCCCATCACTCAGGCCTATTTACAGAAATCACAGGGACAAGGCTGTGGGTGAGGAGTGAGTCCTAGTAGCTAGGAAGTGTATGCAGATCCAAGGATGCTCTGAACATTTGACCAAAAGCTCCAGACCACTTAGAGGGACCTCTTTCTCAATTAAATATAGCATGCTTTCAGGATATCATGGTCTTTTTAAATAATTGAGATGTCAAAATTCAAATGTTGTCATTGGCTATCAAAAACGTAGAAAATGGAGGAAAATTCCAAACAGTAAGTACATGCAATATCTGTCATGTCTAGAGATTCTGCTAGTCATAGTTGCAAGGTTCTGCAAGAAGGTTTTCTAGGGCCTTTTCAAGAAGCAAGTTAAGGTATCCATAACTTTGGTAAACTCAAAGAACGTTAGCTTTCCAACCACATGTACATATTTGGCTTACGAACAGGATTCCACTGAGTTAAACAAAGCACATCATGTGAGTCACTCCTAAGAGCCTTATTGACAAATTCCTTCTGCTTCATACATTATCTTTCCAAAATGATATGGAATGTATTTCAAAATTTTACCTAGCCTTACTCACTCTTTAATCAGATTTCATAAACAAGAAAAAAGAGGAGAAAAGTTTTTTTTACTTCGATTGCTATATTTGTAGTAGTTGACAAGATGGGGAGAATTAATTCCACATATCACTCTTTTAAAAGGCTAAAACCTAAAACACTTTAGTCCTAACTATTTCTAACTATTTTTAAAAATAGTCTAGTTTAGGTCTTTACTTTTTCACATAAGGTAGGTGAATTGCCTTAAAGACATGTAGCCTGAGGGCAACAACAACAACAACAACAACAACAACAACAAACCAAGGTATTGGTGTGTTCATAACAAACTCTTTTTGTTTCTATGTAAATCCCATAGACTGTGAGGAGCAGAATCTCTAGATATGGTGGATATTCAGTAAACTAAGGTGTTTTGCATACTGTCAGGGATTCTCTCTTGCTTTCAAATGCTCTTGGAATTGACACCAACTTTCCATTTCGACACTTAACCAAAAATGTCCTTTCAATGGGATTATTCTCTCAGCTGTTGAGGCAATTTAAGGTTTTACAAACTTTGGATAGGGTTTTTTGTTGAGGATTCTTTTTACCTTCAGGGGACCATGTGCAACAGTATGTGTTTAGAGTCATTAGCAAAGTTTACCTTTAGTTACACCCCACACTCTACTAATGGGAAAGTTGGATTGACCTATTAAAAGGTGAACCGAGCAAACTCAGGTAGTTCTCTGGATGAGAAGTTATTGCTTATGAGAAAAGTAGATCCATGCAAGAGCTTCATTTCTTCATTGTCCTGTTGCCATCTGCATGCCTGGCCCGAGTGCATCTGAGAGATCTCTGATTACAGTTTGTTCCCAGATTTGATTTATTCGTTTGGAAGCACAAGTCTGTGTGAGTGAGATCTTTTCCCAGCGATGACTGGGAGCACAACCAGATCCCAAGCAGGACGCTAATGATCTCATTCCTTGCAAAAGATAGTTACTGTCACTAGGTGTTATTTGAAATCAGAAAATCCTCTTGTTTTTAAGGATGGTAAGTATTTAATAATGGCTGCTGGTGCATACAGTATTTGGTAATGAAATGGGGTTGCACCATCAAGTAGCTGGCCTTTCCCATGACACAACAGGCATTTGTCTCCTCAGTTTTTGTTTTCAGTTATTGAGACTCATTACTTCACAAAGAAGGAATGCAAGAATAAAGGGTTGCTTTGCACTTTATCAATTTGTCTTGCTATTCCTGGAAAAGTTTATGTTTCAGTGTTGCCAAAAAGTAGCAATTATTTTATGGTTGCTATACTAAAAAGTGGTTGGAATTCTGACATTCTTTTACCATTTGGTTCAGATCAATTAATGTAGCTTAGTTATTCAGAATATCAGCTACGATAGAATAACACCAAGAAAATATTCTGTCTTAAAAAAAAGAGCTCTATTCTTTTCAGATATTAAATGTTTAATCTTACATATATAATTCTAAAATAACTAGACTTCTCATGTTTCCAAACTGTATTTTTACCTCTTTGAGGATTTGGCATTTTTAATATTTTTCTAAAACTTTAATAACAGATTTTTTCTTGTGTCTGATCCACATCAATTCACCAAAATGCTTATTTTTGTTTTTGTTTTTTTCTTACTAAAGAAAATCCCAGGTTGTTTCAATGGAATAAGTATCTTTTGAAGACTAAAGTCATGATCAGAACCATCATGAAGGTGTATGTTATTACTACTAGGCTATTTTTGGCAGGGTGTATTAGCTAAAGCATTTTACAGTTTACAAATATGTTTTTATAATAAGACTCTTAACCTGAAGAAAAGTAAAGTATGCCTGTAGAAGATTTTTATAAGATTAACATGACATTTTATGAGGAAGCACAGGTTTCAATCTAGCTTCAGAAGTGAGCAGCAGGACTGTGTTGGGATTCGGGTTTTGTATGATTGATTAGAGTAAAAACAATAATACAGACAGAAACAAAGAAAGTGAGGAGGAGGGAAAGGAGAGGCTAGATGGGGGGAAAGTGGGACTGTCAAGTCATTGTGAGTCCAAAATTGGCAATCAGGCTACTACCAAATCAACCCTTTAAAAATCTGAAGGACTTCAAAAATCTACACATAATTCACAATTGTCTTAATTTTTCACTATATCTGCTTTAACAGAAAACTACTTTAGGATAAAGTATCTATCTATCATCTATCTGACTTCTATCCAATTCTCTATTATCTATCTATATATATACCTACCTACCTACCTACCTCTCTACTATCCACTATCTGTCTGTCTGTCTACCTACCTATCATTTATCTATGGTAATGAGGATTAAATCTAATGCCTCTAGTATTGAGACAAATTGGCAGGAGGAAAGTTCTTTTAGATGGCTTGCTTGAACCAAATTTAGTGAAAAAGTGAATCACGAAAGCTGGATTATACTTGTTTGTTCCCACTCTAGAGTAGGAACCGCAAGAGGACTACTATGGGAGTGTGGATTATCGCAGCTTACGCAGTTGTCTTAACTGTCTTCTCTCAGAGTTCATATCAGTAATAGTTTCTGGCTCTAAGGTTATTTATATTTTACTACTAACCCACCACTGTTCCATGCTTATTTGTTCACATTACCTATATAGAATAAGATGCACAGAATCATTCATTTAGATTAAAAGACTATTCAATCTAAAATTTACATGGTGCAATCTTTTCAAGGAAATGGATGAGAATATTTCTCAAAATGTTGTAATCTCCGAGAAAAAGTATCAATATCACCTATTAAATATTTATTTCTATTTTGTATTTGTTTCAATTGTATTGGCCGTTTGCTTTCAAAATTCATAGCTAAATCAGTGAAACACATAATGCTTATTTACTGCTTTTGAAAAATATCTATAATTTCTATTTCAATAAAAGTTCTTGGAATTTTTATGGAACCTTTGTAAATTACCTACTGAAAAGGTATTTTATAATAAGACTTCCCTTTTGTTGCTATAAACAAAGCTTTTGACAGAAGTGTGGCTGTTAAGACTCAATTGCAGAATGCCAATTAGAGGTCACGAGAGTGTCAACTGCTTGTTCTAAAAGCACAGTGGGTTTTTTCCTTTCTTTTTTCCTCTCTTCTTCCTCCTCCTCCTTCCTGCTCCCCCCACCCTTTTCATTGTTTTTTGTTTGATTGGTTGATATTTTGTTTGGTTTTTGTTTGGTTTTTTTGAAATAGGATTTCTCTGCGTAGAATCCATTTTGTAGACCAGGCTGGCCCCAATTTCACAGAGATCTGCCTACCTATGCCTCCCAAGTGCTCCACCATCTATCAAGTGGTGGGTTTCTTGTCTCTGGTCAGTCATCCAAGCTCCTGAATTTTTGTCATCACTAATGTTTCTTCTCTCTGTATCATTATTTTGCCTGCAGAGCTCAGAACCCAGGATGCGTTTTTACTTTATCCACTCTCCACGACCCTGCAAAAGCCGACTCTTGCTAGCTTCCCACCTTCTGGGCCCTGTTGGCTCTGAGAAAGAACACAACTTCATCCTTACCTCTTAGTAGGCTTCAATATTTGTATTCACAAAGTCTTGGATGTATAGCCACAAAATATTTTAATAGACCTTAAAACAACTCAAAACTATTTTAATGCACATATTTACCCTATGAAATGATAAAGGAAGAATTGTGTTCTACAAAACTATTATACAATTGTAAAACACGTTTCAGTGACTTAAAAAAGTATTTGAAAAATTTCCCAGATCTGCAATTTTCTTCAGAAATTATCAATAAGTTTAACCCCTTGTGTTTTATATTTTGGGTATTGTCAGTAAATTAACTTTTCTCTTTTTGATAGATGGCCATTCATGGTTGGAATATATTTATTTTGCAGTCTGAATTATTTATACAGTTTTACAGTTTATTTGTTTTTATTTTCTAGGTATATAATATTTTCATAGTATCTACTGGCAATTTTGCCTCCTGTCATTTCTGTTTATTATTGTATTGATTAGGTTAACAATAAGCCTAAATCTCTTGAGTACTCTAAATCTCTTGAGTATAGTTTAATATCTAAGTTTATTTATACATCCATTCTCTCACATTTATTTGACGCTCAGTCACTGTGAAGGATATGTGTATGTATATCTAAGTGCAAATATGCAAATGTATAAAGATGCAGAAGGTAAGAAGATGTTGAACTCTGCCAGGCTTCTGTTCTGTGTATACTGAGAAAAGAGTTACCCCCCAAGTCTAGCTGGTGGGCAGAGTCTGCTCCCTGCTGACCCACTTCCGTGCCCCTGGCTTTAGCTGGATCAGCACAGTGCCAGCTCTCCGACTCACTTTAACCTTGCTTCACCTGCCTGTTATGATACACTACCTCTTACCAAGTGCCTCTCAAGTGACCCGCTACCCTGGTTTGCCACCTGTTGCTCATTACTGTAATCTCTGGACCTGGTATCAGCCTCTACACATGTGCACACTGGCAGCTCATTCCAGACCTCCTCTACATCTCCAGCACCTGTCTAACACGCAGGGCTATCTTG
>CM052707.1:76346692-76366352 GCA_028551405.1 Uromys caudimaculatus | reverse complement strand
GACAAGACCTTTTTGAAAATAAGATGCTAAATCCCTGTTTATTTCTGTCTTTTTAAAATGTAAAGATGTGATTAAAAGAAAAAACTGAATTGCCTTTGGGCCACAGAGAATACATACATATACACATACATACACATTACACACTATCTAGCTTTTGATAAAATTTGTTTATTATGAGTATTTTCCAACACTTAAGAGTCACTTAGGGCCATTTGAAAACACAGATATTTACCTTACAATAATAGTAGCAAAATCATAGTTATGAAGTAGCAACAGAAACAATTTTTTGGTTGGAGGGGTCACTACATTAAAGGGCTAAAGCATTACAGAGATTGAGAAGCACTAGTCTACAAAAACAGAGGCTATACTGCAGGAAAGGTAAGTGTTAATGCATGTTTAGTTCAATGGGCAATGAAGAGTTACTGAAGAGATCAGGGAAATTATCAGAGCTGTGAATGAGGGGCATAAATATGACAACAAGCTGTAGAGAATTTACATAGTAAATAATATGGCTTGGTTAGGACCAAATATATTTTGGGAGAGACAGCAAACAATAGAAAGAATAATGAACAAGGTATCTTAATGCAATGACTGTACCAGCATTGACCGTGGGATTCAATCTAACTACATAGACTATGCAAAATGAACTAGATATCTGAATGCAAAGACTGTACTAATATTGGCCATGTGATGCAATCTAACTACATAGATGACTATAGACTGTTGTAGAAAATTTTAATCCCAATTCAGGGTTTCTAGCCCACCTTGATCTTTCAGTTCCCAGATAAAAGAAACATACAACCTGTATATTTACAATAAGCCTTAGCACTAGAGCTAGGCAGATATCTTCCTGCTCTGTTATTAAAATCTACTTTCCTATTAATAACTCCGAGTTATTAATAGTTATATTTTATCTGAGCTGCTCATTACCTCCAATTGGCCATGTTTTCATGACTCACCTAATCCATGGCAGATTTTCCTCTATTCCTCCTTCGTCTTCTTCATTTCCTCATGGTCACCTTCTGACCCCAAGCCCAGGAACCCTAAACCCCACCTATGTCTTTTCTGCACAGCTATTGACTGTTGGTATCTTTATATACCAACCAGAAATAACTTGGGGGTAGGGTCACATAGCGTCATTTGGGTGTATGTACATAGTCCAGGTCTTGGGGGCCCACACTTAGCATTACAATAGACAGCAAGACCAAACCTCAACAGCAGACAATATCCAGGAGCATCTGTTTTGAGTATTAGTGTGCATTGTATGTACTATATCCAAGCTGGTAAGAGCAGAGATGTGGTCATCTACATGGTGGTCTCAATGTAATACAGCAGGATATGGTGAAATACTTGGCTCCCTGTGATCATGAGACTTTATGAGTCTGTAAAAGGCAAATAATAGAACCTCATCATAAGAACTGTCACAAGATGAGTCAATTCTTATACATGTTTTAGAAAATTTCCTAGACTTGGTAGTGGTTCTGTAAGGTGACTTATGACAAATAAAATCATAACAGTTTGTTTTACGTATAGATTCATATTAACATTTAAGTATATTCTTTAAAAGTATACAACTTCTCTTTTAATAGACTAGGACATCAATACTAATCTTCTTATTGTCAGTTAACTTTATGAGCAAACTACACTCTTGATGAATATATGTTTGTGGGAATCCAGTGAGTAAATGCACCATCTCGGCTATGGAAAGTCAGATGTTATAAATATTCTGTAGCCATCAAATGCTCTCTCTGGAGAGTGTTTGACCTATGTCAAGTACTATATTTAATATTTAAAGTATCAGTTGTTTAGCAGAAATACCTATGGGGATGGGATAAGTAACAACTGTAAATTAATTTTCTCCACATCTAACTTGTGCAAACAGGCTAGCATGTAACTATGATAGGTTTGTGAAAAATCTATAGACACTCTATATGATTTATTCCAATAAATCAGTAGTGTATAAAACTTATTCACTTTTAATGATTATTAAATATTTTTATTATTTTACAATTTCTAAAATGATAACTTTATTAATTGTAAAATAAAATTGTATGCAATTGTCATGTACCAAATGTTCCAGAATACATGTATACTGTGTAACAGTTAAATCCAATTAATTACCAACTACAGTACCTCACATGATGAGATACTTTTGTGGTCATGGTAGCAAACACCCACTATCTATATTTTGCAAGAATCTGATACATTATTAATTAGAGTCACTATGCTATTCTCTTAAATCTAATTGTGCAGTTCTGAAGGAAACCCCATCCTCTGAGAACCACTTTTCCATGACTTCTCTAAGTTAACAACCTTGGTTCTGAATAAATGTTCTTGTGTTTATGAACGTTAGGTAATATTTTAGATTAAAAAGAAGCCTATAGAAACTGGGCTACTTTACTTGTAATTTACTTCATGAAACCTAACAATGTTGCCAAACATACTTCACATTAAGAGGGGACAGTGAGGGAGGGAGGGAGGGAGGGAGAGAGAGAGAGAGAGAGAGAGAGAGAGAGAGAGAGAGAGAATTAGAAATGACTTGGAAACTCCTGAATACATCCTATGCAATCTCCTGACCTCCACTCCTCCCTTATAGTGGAAGTTATAACTTTTCCATTCAAGAATTTGTTACCGTCAAGTGGTATGTTCATAAGTACATAGAACTTACTGTATCTTAAGTTATATAAGTAACAAACTTTAAATATTTGTAAATATTTCATTATTCCTCTGTTTCTTTAATGTATTCTATTGTATTTATTCATACAATTTACATAAAGTGAAATGTATTGATCGGGTGCCTGTAGTTTAATGCATTTTGCACATGGATCTGCATAAATGTCACTCCGTCCGAGAAGAAAATGCTTCATCACCCTGCACATTTCACTGTTGGTCCATTTAGTCCTGACATTACCCAACTCACATAAATATTGACTTTTCATACTATAGATTAGTTTGGCATATCCCCAAACTGCACACAAATAATATGTAGGTATTCTTAGTTATCTACTTTGTTCCTTGGGCATGTTTTTGGAAATTGTCTATTTTTGAAGACATCAATAGTTCATTAGTATTTTACTACTAACTTATACTTTATTGCCCAAATAAACATCGATTCATTTGTCAATTGCCAGGGGTGAACACTCAATTTCTTTATTTTTTAGTAATTATGAATAAAGCTACCAAGAACCTTTCTTGTAAGTATAGTTTAATTTCTTTTTGATAAATCTTAGGACTTGGTGTGTGTGTGTGTGTATGTGTGTGTGTGTGTGTGTGTGTGTGTGTGTGTGTGTGTGTGTCTTTACTCCTGAGATCTCAGAGAGTATGTTGAACCTATAAATACATATTTTTGTATTACTTCAGGTGAGTTTGGACATTATTGTTTAAATATATTTTCTGACTTGATTCTGAATTTTGTAATTTTGATTATAATTTTGTTGCATTGTTTGATATGATGTCTTACTGCTGACTTTTCCAAATGTTTGCTTTTATTTTTTCTTGATAATTTCCATTATATTAAATTTTATGAATGTTCCTTCTGTTCTGCAATGGGTAATATGCTCTTAATTTTCCAAATCTTGACATTGGATTTTATGGTCTTCATCTTTAAAAGCTTCTTTCCTCTTCTCCTTCTCTTCTCCTGTGTGTGTGTGTGTGTGTGTGTGTGTGTGTGTGTGTGTGTGTGTGTGTGTGTGATATCTATTGATATTTTGCCAGAACCTTATTTTTGTGACAATTGGTTCAGAACTAACTGCTGCATCCCATTGGCTCACCAATTGGTACTCAAGTAAAAGCAAAGACTGCCTTCCCCCAAGAATCCATAGGTAGCCAATGATTCAGCAGGAAGTGGTTGGCCCTCATGAGTTTTTCCAAAATCCAGAAATGATATTTTCTTCATTTTTCTTTTTTAAAATTTATTTTTTAATCCTTTTTCTACAGACCAGACTTTATCCCCCTCCAGGTCCACCCTCTGACTGTTCCACATCTCTCACCTTCCCCCCCTCCAAGAGGATGTCCCCACCCCATTACCCCACCAGACTTCCCCACTCCCTGGGGTTCCAAGTCTCTTGAGGTTTAAGTGCATTTTCTCTGACTGAGTCCAGACCTGGTAGTCCTCTGTTGGGGCCTCATATCAGTTGGTGTATGCTGCCTTGTTGGTAGCTCAGTATCAGCGAGATCTCTGGGGTCCAGGTTAGTTGAGACTGCTGGTCTTCATATAAGGTCACCGTCTTCCTTAGCTTCTTCCAGCTTTTCCCTAATTCAACTAGTTTCTGTCCATTGGTTGGGTGTAAATATCTGCATCTGACACTTTAAGCTGCTTGTTGGACCTTTTGGAGGGCAGTTATAATAGGCTCCATGCATATCCTTTGGGTTTAAGTTGCCTCACTCAGGATGATATTTTCTAGTTCCATCCATTTGCCTGCAAAACTCATGATGTCCTTGTTCTTAATAGCTGAGTTGTGTTCCATTGTGTAAATGAACCACATTTTCTGTATCCATTCTTCTGTTGTGGGACATCTGGGTTGTTTCCAGCTTCTGACTATCACAAATAAGGCTGCTATGAACATAGTGGAACACATGTTCTTGTGGTATAGTGGGGTATCTTTTGGGTAAATGCCCAAGAGTGGTATTGCTGGGTCTTCAGGTAGATCTATTTCCAATTTTCTAAGGAACCTCTAGATTGATTTCCAGAGTGGTTGTACCAGTTTGCAATCCCACCAGCAATGGAGGAATGTTCCTCTTTCTCCACATCCTTGCCAACATGTGTTGTCACCCGAGGTTTTGATCTTAGCCATTCTGACTGGTGTGAGGTGGAATCTCAGGATCATTTTGATTTGCATTTTCCTGATGACTAAGGACTTTGAACATTTCTTTAAGTGCTTCTCAGCCATTCACGATTCCTCTCTTGTGAAGTCTCTGTTTAGTTCTATACTCCATTTTTTGATTGGGTTGTTTGCTTTCTTGGTGGTGAGCTTTTTGAGTTCTTTATATATTTTGGATTTTAGCCCTCTATCAGGTGTGTAGTTAGTGAAGACTTTTTCTCAATCTGTAGGCTGCCAATTTGTCCTATTGGCTACACTCTTTGCCTTACAGGAACTTTCCAGTTTCAGGAATGACTCTTAACAGGCCCAATCTGGTGCAGGCCAAGTGAAGGCAACCAACTACACCCGATATAATATTGTGATTACAATTGCTACATCATACGCTTACCTGTAAAAAGGAGGTGGGAATAAAAGGAGAGATAAGAGAGGGTAGGTAAGAATAGGCAGAATTTATTCTATACACATATAAATCGACAAAGATCAAATTAAATCAATTAAAAAGGAAAAAAATATCAATTTAACAAATACAGTTTCCTTATAATATCTTTTATTTTCCAGTAACACTTGTGTTCACTGTCCTTTATTATCACATTTAGACAGTTATATTAAAAATATTTTTATTATTTATTGTTTATTGTCTTTGGTGGTTAATGTGATCAGCTTTCCAGGATCTAAAATAACCTAAAGACAAGCCTCTGGTCATACTTTTTAGGTATTATCTATATAGGTTAATTGAGATGGGACAATTCACCCTAATAGTGGGCAGCATGGTTCTCTGAAGTTGGGCACAAAGGAGAAAGTGGGGTGAGCACCAGCATTTACCATTCCTTGCTTTCTGTGGATGCATTGTGACCAGCTACCTTCTCAGGTAACTGCCGCCATGACTTAACCCACCAAGATGGACTGTACCCTCAAACTGTGAGCCAAAGTAAGCTCTTTCTCCCTTAAACTGTGTGTCATGGCATTTCATCACAACAAGAGGAAAGGTAAATAATATAGCATCTGGGCTTTGTGATTTTTAAAAATTATTTTTATTTGTGTGTGTGCCTATTTGCCTGCCTGTGTATGTGTGCACATGAGTGCCGATGCTCACAGAGGCCAGAAGTGTTGGGTTCCTGGAGCTGGAGATACAGCAGGTTATGAGTCTCCTGATATGGGTTCTGGGAATCAAACTCAGGTCCTCTGCAAGACAAGCAAGCATTAAGAACACTCAGCCATATATACAGCCTTACAGTATCTGTTTTATTAATGTGTCATGACTGTAGTTACTGATCACATGCTTTTTGCTGTTTGGTAAGTCATTGTTAGATGTTTTGTGTTGTAAAGGTGACATTTTAAGGTGTATTTTATTGGCTTCTTAATTTTAAAAGAACTCAGGGGGTTTCCAAGGTCATGTGTTTTATTTTGATATTTCAAACCTTAGAATTTTGTTGGGGAAGTCTAGTTTACTAAGGGTTCTGAAGATTTCTGTTCAAGCCTCAGGTAATTTCTACTCTTTCATTCAAGAAACAGACTCGGAATTTTGAATTTAGAAAACAATTTTAATAATTTACAAATTAATTTTGTAAGTATTGATATATTTCAAATATAGTTCTGTCTCCTAGAATGTGGTATAATTTTTCATTAACATGGATATTATGTTTTATCTCAGAGTGATACACTTTCTGGAAAAAAATGGCTCATGGCCACAATTATCCTTGTGTTGTCTTATTGTGATTAACAGAAAGTCTCTATTTAGCTAATTGGAAATTGGGAGTCAACATAATTATGGTTTTCCTTCATAATGAACCTTGTACATCATTCAAGACATGCCATCTATGTGACTTAAAGAGATATCTGCAGAGATCAAGAGGATATTTTTCAATTCCAAGAGGATCTTTGGTTTTAAATTTAACACTCACCTTTATATGTGAATTAAGGCACAACAATTAATATTTTATTATCTTTAACTATTACATAGGACCTAGAGAAGCTTAAATGACTTGGGAAGGATTAAATAGAATTATGATGTAAGTATTCTGAAAAGCTCTATACATCACCCAGATGACTTTTCAATCTACAAATAACTTCAGTAAAGATGAATTTAAATTAAAATAGGATGTGACTTTGCAAACATAATCTTATTAACAGAGGACAATAATATACTTGGGAGATGTTCTACTGCATTAGTTTTATTTTCAAAGGTATTTTTTTATTTTAGATATTTTTCAGCATGTGAAGTTGAGTCATCTAAAATAAAATATTTCTCAACTTGTTTTGCAAATCACAATTTTTACACTGTGTATGTGTCTATATATTTATTTAAATAAAAAGATTCTTTTAGCATGATTTTTGGTGACTCATTTATAAAGTTATCCATGGTCTTATTTAGCAGAAATCAATACATCTGTTAGCATTTTCTGATCAATCTGTCCATATGAAACACACAAACTAATATGAAACCTTAATCATGAAATTCAATATAATCCTTAAATAGAATGCTTAGCCTTATTAATTATATTTGCAGTTTCAATTAATGGATAATTTTTCTAGTTTGGGGTCATAAGCTTTTCACATGTCCAACATTTTGTCGTTCTACATTAGGTATTTTTAATGTGACATTGTAAAAGTTTTTCTTGGTTTATTATTTATAATAAATATTGAAAGTTCTATTTTTGTCATTGTAATATGGTTTATTTTTATATCACAGATAAGCCAGCCTGAAAAGAAGACCATTCTAACCACATAAAGTTTATTTTTTTTGTTTCAAAACATTTCATGTGTGTAATCGTAAGTGTTCTTTAGATTATCTCCAGAAATAGATATACTAGAAAGGATTCTACCTGGAAATGTCCATATTCAATAAATTGTTTATCCTGAAATATTCTTTGTTTTAAGAAGATAAATAATAGGTATTTTCTTGAGTTTATGCTTATCAACATTCAATTTTCAATTATTAGTATTATTTAGTTGAGTAATTCAAGTAATTTGGTGTTCCAATTCTCTTAAAAATATTACTCTGAATTTTCTGAAAGACCTTGTAAATAGACTTGGTTATCTCAGTGACTGCATGCGCTTACAGAATACTCTGCTGAACATAAATTCCATTTTAAAACTCAAGTGTTTGATACAGTTTGCAGAGTGTGGTTCGTTCTTTCATGTAGGGGTCAAAGGTTAATTAGTATTTTTGCCAAAGACTTATTATGTACATTTCCTACGCAGTAACAGAAAAAAATAAAATATGCATTTAAGTGCAGCATGAAAGGAGACGCACTGCCTGCAGCTGCTCGGGTCTCTGGCGAACCATTCAGAGAGGCTCCAGTTTCATTTGATTCCTGTGAAACACATGCTGCTCATTTATAGTACAAATGCTTCAATGAACTTTGACAAATTGGATCTAAAAACGCTACAGGTGTTCTTCGTTTTGATTCACACTTAGTGGCCACCTGTAGAACTACTATATACATGGGTCCTTTCACGATCTAATGAGGAGACCATTTATCTATCCATCTACTCTTGGTTAAAATCTCTTGATGTACTGCTAAGCTGTGCAGATATAACAACTTACATATTGTTTCCTGGTAAAGAATTAAATCCTTTTGAAAATTATCTAAAACTATTCTAACCCCCGTGTCTTCTATCAATTCACTATCGTTTAGAATATGGTTTGATATCCGACAGTGATATACTTGGAGTATAAGCAAAAGTGATTCTCAAGGCTCTATTATTTTCACCGAAGAAGCCTTCCATTTTAAAATAATCTGCAGGTGACTTAATAAAAAGCTGTAGCCCAGTCATAGCTATTTTAGATGAGATCTGATATTATTCAGTTGTTTTATGGACATGCAGATGGTAACACACTGGGCAACCCAGAAAAACCGTTCTCACGAATCCATTTTGCAGATATCATGGACAATGACCTAACCTTTGGAATCAAACTATATATTTTCTTTATCATCATTGTCATCATCACCATCATTTGCTATATTTAAAAGTAAATATAATCAGTACTTTTCATAGACTACTTTCTGTCCTCCATGAACACAAAAATCCTGCTGGCTGCCATACATTTTCAGTAGAGAGTGTTTAGCTGAAACTTGAAACTCTTAGACTTCTCCTCAATTGTTATTTTTGCTTTTTGTAACATTCAATAGCATAAACATGTTGATTGAAGTTGTAGCTACTATTCATTTGTATATGTTTCCCATAAAAAAAAACACTATGCAAAATTTGAACTTTTTTGAGACTGCTTTTTAGAATAAAACATTTAACTGCTTAGATACTGCATTCTATATCAATTTTAATTTTGAGGATGCCCTTGGAAATAATTTTATGTGAATTACATACAGCATATAAATTACAATTATGTTGTACTAATATAGAAAAGATTTTGTGTTAATATTTAACATCTATAATATAATTAATATAATTGTTGATGTCTTCATATATATATAATTTAATTAATATTTCAAATCATGCTTCTAGGTAACCCAATTCTTCAACATTCACTTTTATTAGCTCTCACATTTTCTGTACGTATAGTTCAGCAGAAATAAAGCACAAGGTATAGTTCTTACTACAGAATTAGGATAATGAATACTATTTAGTGATTATGACTTTGACTCTGTGACAAAACAATTTCATATAGTTCAATTATGTACATTATTATGCAGAGAAAAGGGAGTTAAAATGATTTTATTTTTTAAATGTCTTATTTCTTCCAGCCTTGTTAATTTCTTTAAGTGTTCTTCTGCATAGTCAGTCCTCGGGTATAAAGTCAGGCTATTCAGTGTCGTCTCTGGGGAAGTTCTGTTGGTTGCCACAGAAGCACGTTGTTCATGAGCTTACACACGTGCGACACACTGTACGGGTTTACTGCCATTTGTATACATTTCTACTCAGAAACTCTTCAAAACTGTTAGCGTTGAATGTACATCTAGCTGACAAATACTCTGATTCGCTTGACTGTGTATTTCAAAACAGTTGTGGGTGCGACCCGTGTCTGCCTGTGTGCTAGTGTAGGCAGGCTAGAAAGATACTCTATAACTTCGCATAGGAGGTGGTACTTGGAAATTTTCTTTTTCTTTTTGCAAACTGAAGATCACAGTACCATTTAAATAGCCTTAAGTTTTCCTCAGAGAGCTACTGTGTGCAGAATAAAGGGTGAGCGGTCTCTGCAGTGTCATAAGGTGACTGTTCAGCTGTTCGGGATCAGTAGATGATATCTCGACACTCATAAAACACAGGATTCAAAACCCATGGGCGTGCATGAAAGTGCAGATCATTATGACAGTCTTGGAAGTCATCCATAAGAAACATCATCACCACCCTCGAGGCCAAAAAAACACTACCAAATGAACATCTACAGCTTTTGTTCGAAATGAAATCCAATACTTAGGGAAAATGTACTCTGAAACATGCACACTAGAATAATAATAATTTTATATTTGGCTTATTTCAAAAAGAATTAAGGACCTCAAAGCACTTGCAAGATGTATTTTCTTACATATTTTAAAACAAATAATATTGAATTCTATATAAAACAAAAAACTATCTTGTTTTCCTACAATCGTCCGTTCACAAAATGGTCAACCCAGTTAGCGAGGCACAGTCTGGGAAGCATGAAGATTTCCTTTGCCCAGTTCAATTCAGAAGCAAGAGTTATCCCTCTTTTGGCTCCTGGGGTCTGAAAATTCTATCTTCCAGTTGTAATCTTTGCTCCAAATTTTACATGGTAGTTTCTTCCCATTCAAGCTCCACATCACCTATAGCAGAGAGTAAGATGTCAAAGACAGTATTGTAGTTAAAAGTTCAAAGGTTTGAATTCTTTTTTACTCTTGAGGTTATACTTATATCATTTCTGCCTTGCCTATCCTCCCTCAACACCAGCCCACCCCCACATCCTTCTTTTTCTCTTTTTCAAATTCACATCCCCCCCCAAATTGTTGGATGTTTAATGGTAAATCACGATCAAGACGGCAAAGGCTATTATCTCAACAGAGATAACATAGAAATGAAAAACATGATATAGGTACTCAACTAGCTTCTCTGGCATTTTAGTAATTGTAATTCTGCTGAAGTCAATAGTCCTGAGGAGACAGCAAGCTAGTGAGCTGTGTGTGTCCTGGGTCTGCTCACCTTCCATGGCATCCAAAGAGTCCATCTTCTGAAGTGTGGAGTAGTTAACAAAACAGATGGGCTGATGACCTCCTTTATTTGATAAAAGATCCAGAATGCACTGGTGTAAGAAGATGTACTGTGCCTGGAGAACAAGGAAGAAATGTTGAAATAAACAATAGGGGGGGGGGTCAATGTTTCTTATAAAGTGGGTTATACCATTATCATGGAACATGAACTGAATCTGACACACGTGAAGTCGGAAACAGAATTACAGTTTACAAATTATTTTCTTCTATTGCCATCATAAGATTTGCTAAATTCATGTGGCTTCTTATTGGCACAAGAGGTTGTTTTATTAGGCATTTGCCACTAAGTGCCAAGTATTAATATATTCTGTCATGCTGTATGAAAAAGTATCTGTGTGCTGTATGAAAATCTACATGTGTACTTCCTTTCTCCCAAAGGACATAATTCAGTAATTTCTGTGTATTTAAAAATATCTTTCTTTTAAAGACACAGATGTTATATTTACTTGTGAGAGTTGTGAGTGAGCATTTTCATATACTGAATAGCACTTTTAAAATGTATTTGGTAATTCTGCTAATCACTGGGACATTTGGCTGGTGCAGTGCCAAAAATTGTTTCTCAATTTGTGAATACATGTTAGTTTGCTATGGAAGTATCTTAACACGGAAGCACTGGGCAAAGTCTTCTAATGTTCCAACTACATGTCAAGATTGAATCCAGTAGTATCTACATGGTTAATGCTAATGGCCTGGTAGCATTGCTGGATCACTGTTGAGACTATGAAAGTGTATATTTTAAATCACACTTACTCTTCCTGACAGAATACACCTGGTGTTAAAAGAATATCATCTAATGTCTTACTAAATATATATAAAACCGATTTTGAGAAAACACTAAGAATGATAATTTTAAATGGTTAAATGATATATTCGTATCAGCTAACATAATGCTTTGAAATGTTTTGGGGAGTTTTTCAGTTGAGGTTCTCTGCTGGAATTATTTACCACTAATAGAAATCAATCTTTCTTTGTTTCTTTGTTTCTTTCTTTGTTTCTTTCTTTGTTTCTTTGTTTCTTTCTTCCTTCCTTTCTTTCTTTCTTTCTCTTTTTTGTGGACTCCAAAACCTTCCAGTAAAGCTTCACCACTAGAAGGTCATCTCTATGACAGAACTCTTTGATATTTAGTGCTAAATTCCAATTGGCAATAATAGTTCCTGGATATAGCAATTGTGTAATAAATATTTGTTTACTTCATTTCATTTAATTTCACAGCTACCCAATTTTTACTATTTGAGGGCAGATGTAATTTAGAGAACATGAAAAACTCATTAGAGATCAAGTTTTGCACTTGCAGATGATCAAATTACTGTGCTTGATTTTGTTAAGACTTGAAGTCTAGTTGGGGAATAACAATTCCACTAAAATTTTCAGTACGTTCCTAGTCATAATAACTATGTTCCTCAAATTTACAGCAGGCAGTGAATAATGTTATTAATAGAAATCATCACAACACAATTACTTAAAAAATAATTTACGCTCATGAATTTTGGTATCTTTCAAGAGTACACTTGATCTTGAAGTTGCATGTGATAGTTGAGGCTTTGAGCTGTCAGGGACTCATCTTCCCTGTTGGAAAGAATGATGATCGTGAACTCTGCCAGGAGATCAAGCCAAGCTGGTGGATAGTCCTGTGGGCTCCGAGAACCTTCTGGCATCCTGTGTTATTGCCAAGAAGCAGTGGAATGTCATGAAAATGGCAGTCTCTACCTTTAACAACCATGCTCTACTACCTTAAGAATTCATTTTTTTCCCCTGATGCTCAATTCCCTGGTTCCAGGAATCACATAACCTGTGTTGGGAGATTTAAAGGACATACCACACATAAAACATGTACCAAACGTATGATTAGTTATTTTTTCTTTTACCACATGAGTTTATGCCAGCTAACTTCTAGGAGAACCGAAAGCAGGAAAGAAACTAATCCACATCGACCATTAATCAAGGTACCAGCAGTATTTCAGGATGTAATAACGCCTCAGATCCTTCTCTCAGAATGGCTATTTGGATGTCTCTTTCCCTTAGTTATGATTTGTGTCCCTTCGGTGACTTTCAGTGGCAGGATGTTGCTGAGCTTCCTGCATTCCCACTCTTGTATTCGCTTACTGTGGTTCATGCTGAGATGGGAACATCCCTCATAGAAACTGAAATCACTCCTCAGTGCAACAGAAGAAAATAAGCAATGGCTCTTCAGCAAGGCCCATTTTATAGGGACTGGAGACAGGAGATAGTCTTTTTTTATTATTATTATTTTAGAAAAAAGCTAGATAGGGCATAATGTCAGGTAACTAAGACAGATGAGTGCTTCAGAGCACTGATTTCCTGCAAGAAAGGGATGCAGGAAAATCCTGGAGGACATGTACTGTATCCTGGACATGATACTTGGTGCTTTAGCTATTTGTCTTTACTCAGAGCTGATAGCATGCTTGAGTAAATGATAAAGCTCAATAAAGAAAAACAGATCAAAGTCTCAGAGCCAAAAATCATCAGAGCGCAATTCTGAACTCAATTCTGACTCTGAAGCATCCTGTTTAAATAATTGTGAAACTTTGAACACTTTATTCCCCTATCCAACCCGAGTTTACTCCAGCTGGCTAACAAATATGATCCAAGAAGTTCATAACATATATCAAGTACTAAATGGGGAATATTTATTAATTGGTGTTCTTGATTGAACACACTCTTCACAAAGGTCACTTCCACAAAGTTGCGAAGTCTGGCAAGGGATTTAACTCTTATTGTTTGAAAATGGAATCCAGGAAACAATCAGTCCCACTCTGTCCTAAACAAGAGAGCCAACTACCAATTCTGTCAATAATGCTGGATACCAGTGTTTATCCCTAAGTATTTGAGAAGAAAGTGTTAGTTTTCTTTCTATCCTTATTTCAATTTTTAACTAAAATTAAGAAGGAAATTGAGTTTTTATCATGGCTAAGAGTTGGGTTGATATTGGAGTCCTTATAAGACCCCAAGAGAAGGAGCAACCATCTGATTTGTAGGGCCTACTACAAAATGCATATGTTGTCTTTTACCATGCCAATATGGATGGGGGAAAGGTTCAACAGGATTCATCACTAGTTGAAGAGCTATAGGCAGTCAATGGCTACAGAGGGATAGAGAGCCAGTTTTTTTTAAGATTGCCAAAGTTTAATTGGTTATCCCTAAGCCCATGTTCACATAGGCAACACTAATTGGACTCAGAAGTGGGGTGTGTGTGTGTGTGTGTGTGTGTGTGTGTGTGTGTGTGTGTGTGTGTGTGAGAGAGAGAGAGAGAGAGAGAGAGAGAGAGAGAGAGAGAGAGAGAAAGAGAGAGAGAGAGAATCATAATTATAGAAAATGAGGATGACACTTTAGAAATACTGAATTTAGAATTACAGAAAATAAATTTATGAGAAGGATATGGTGGTGGGAATTTTGTGTCTATAATGTATTAGACATTGTAATAATAGTGACTTTAGATTAAACTTGTCAAAAGTTGTTTTATCCAAGTTAATCGTTGATGTATAAAGTAAACCAAATGAATGGTGCTTTTGAGTTTGGGGATCTGTAGACTATCTAGGTAGCATATTCATGAAGGCAGCCCATGTCACATGTCATTTTCTGTTTCTGAAGCAGTTTGAGGGAAGACTGATACTTCACCCACTTGACCCCTTGTGTCAGCACACAAGGGGATGGACATGGGCATGATCTGGTTTGAGCTAGCTAACCTTCCAGAATTGGAGTGGTAGTGAATGGGTGAATGATCTCTCCTAAAACACTAGAGGTTAAATGATATAGTGTACTTGCAAGCTCCAGTGAATGAGAAGAAGTTGGTATGCTTGGCATTCTTGTTCTTCATGCTTCTAAAGCAATATTGCACCACATTACAAGGTAAAAGTAACAGCACCATTAACACTACTGCTACAATAAGACATGCCAAAAACTTAGAACTCCTTTCTGAACCTGTTTTTATTTTATGTGAATGGATGTTTCCCGCCTGTATGTCTGTCTGCACACCAGGTGTGTGCGGTGCCCAAGGAAGCCATGAAAGGGTGTTGGCTTTTCTGGGACGTGAGTTACAAAAGGTTGGGGAATCGAGTCCATGTCCTCTGGAAGAGCAGTTAGTGCTCTTAACTGCCGATCCATCTCATCTTAAAAATTAGAACTAACTTGAAGAATGCTTAAGTATGGTTTCTTTTAAGAAAGCATGGACTTACATGAAACCCCCAAAATTAGTGTAAGCTATAGAGAAGAGTTCCCTCTCTATTTGTTCTTCCAGGTCTTGCAATTTCTTACTTTGCTTACATTTTATAATTCGCATAACTGTACAATTTATTTGTGAAAAATAAATAACTTGTGCTGCATTTAAATACTTAAACATTTTCCCCAATAAGCATTGGGCATTTGAAGCCTATGGCATCAGCGTCCTAAAACAGGGATACCTGATACCATGGGGTAGTATCACAGCTCTGCAGTCCAAAAATATTGAGAGATGCCCCAAGTGTGACAAATGTTGCAAAAACTGAAACTTCATCTGGTATTGTCAATGCACAGTTGCCTAAGGACTAAGACATTCCACATTCAAAAGCCAGTTCCTTTCTTACATTAGCACCAGCTTTGCTTTCTCAGATTTTAGTAAGCTTGGTAACACTTGCACTTCACTTATACTTTGGAAAACATTGATGTGAAAGACCTTTGCATTACTGGTAGAAAACCTATATATTTATACAGCGTACAAAGTCCAGTGGAAAAAAATAGACAGAAACAACTTGTATGTTTTAGTTAAAGAGATGAAGGTTTGAATCTCGGTTTAGCCACTTGGAATATCACTTCCCTTCTGGGAACTTCTGCTTCCTTGCATATAAAGCCAGTAAAACCTAGATTGGTAATTGGTTTTCTGCCCCTGATCTACTGATAAGGCTTATACCAAGACTACATAAAATAATATATGCAAAGGATCTGATATGTCACTAGGAACACAACAGGCATCAGGTGACTATTGGTCTCATTTCTATTATATGTTGTATTTCATTAATGACAAAAGATATATATATATGTATGTTTATATATATTTATATGTATATATATATATATATATATATATATATATAACAGATATCTTATCCAAAGTAATAAGTAAAAGTTCCTAGTTATTCAGTTGACAACACACTGCAGTAATCACTAATAATATGCAACAGATATAAATTCATACAAATTAAATACACACAAACTCATTAAAGTCAATATTTTAGTCATTTTTTCCAACTACAGCCATTAGTGCATTTTCAAGAAATCCCTCTGAATTTATTTTCTACACTTTTCAAAGTCGCCAAGTGTTAAATACTAAGCTGTGTTGTAAGTTGTTTTCTATACACCTACCAGCAGCACTAATTAGTATGTACAGTCAGTGAAAGTACTCAAACATATCTTTAGTTCTATAATCTTCACCCTCTTCACCTCACTCAACATTTATAATAGAAGAAAACAGTTTTTCACGATGCAGGCTGGGGCAGGAAGATGCTCCCATGTACAAATGCTAGGGCTGGCAACCAAGAGTTGAGCATCAGCTTAGGTATCTTACCAGGTTCTGTACCATGCACATTCTCTCACTCCTCAGTTCAGCTACTAGTCCATATATGTCCACAAAATCATGGTCATTTATATGTTGTGTTAAGTGATCCAGAGCAATGAAAACTCCTGTTCTTCCAACCCCAGCGCTGCAAGGAGAATGAGATTGTGGGGACATTTGTCAGCAAAGGCTGAAACACGTTGATGGTGTAGATGATAGTGACGTATTGTAAATATATTCTGAGAAGTTTCTTTTCTTATCTGAGGCTTAGGTTGTTATCTGGATATTCTCTGGATATTGAATTTTTATCAAAACTATTTTAAACAAAGGAAGATGCTTAGTTCTATTGTTTTTCTTTTATCAGAAATACACACACGTGCCAATGATGGGCTGGGATTTTTAAACAATTTAGAGGCCTCTGAGAAGCATAATCCAGTCTTACATTAAACAAACTCTGTGCTGATAGAGATTTAACTTTGCTTTGCGACCCATGAACGTGTCACTCCTCTTTGGACATTTGAACTTTTGGTAAGCTGCATTCTGGTTTATCCTAGCCATTAAAATGCTGGGAAATTATAAGCCGAGATGAATCGAAATCCATCTTCTATTAGAAAATGAACTAGCATCATGAACATAACAAGGCCTCATCAGACTGTAGAGCAGTCCAAGCATTTGAGGAGTTCTATAGCATCCTACTTACCTGCAATGCACAACCATAGGGGTAGTGTCGTGTGCTCTGCTTGTTCGCACTAACTTCACAAAGTGAATTAGGGGGGTGGTGTTTTCAGGAACCCCATGCTCAGGCCAACCAGTGAAGTTACACTGCCGGACAGTCATGCAGTCTCCATGCTAGACAAGTTGGCAGATTAATGACTGAGTTAAAATGATAGGCCAGACAAAGGTGACCAATGTCTTAGCATTCGTGAGTACTTCATAAAGAACCAGAACAAATTCTGCTCACATAATTTCTAATGAGATCTTTTACTGTTATAATGAACAGGGTTGAGGTTGTCAATATATCTCACTGGCGGAGTTTTTGTTTAGCACACAGAAGACTCTGGGTTCAAATCCCAGTGCAAAACAAAAGAAGAAAAAAGAGAAAATTGTGTTATGATAGGTTATAAATGTATGTGTGAATGGTATCAGTAAAAGAGCTTCAACAGATTTGAACATAGATCATAAAATATACTGTAATGTAGCATGAAATTCTGCAGGGCTTAGATTTTGAATCAATTTTACATAAAACAAGTACATAAATACATTATCTATAGAAAACACGGGTATTGAGTATTTAGTATTTCAGAAAAGGAAAGACCTTATGTAAAGAGTTAGTTATATAATAATACTGTTATTGCTGGTATTGTCTCTTCTCTGGTAGGTCTGGTTAAAAAGAAAATCAAGAGCCTGAGAGACAGCTGCCATGAAACATGAGAAACAGCTTTCAGATCCCCAGCACCCACATGAATAGCCAGGCATGGTGACATATTTCTGTAAACCTAATGCTGTGGCAGTGGGCAGGCAGTGTCAGAGAAAAGTGGATCACTGAAGCTTCTTGGCCACCCAGCCTAAACAATTTGATATGCTTCAGGTTCAGTGTGAGTCTCTGTCTGGAAATATAAATGTGACAACCAATCAAAGAAAGACTTTCAACACTGACCATTGGCCATTTGTATAGCAATGTGTAGCAAGCATGTGTATCTACATGTACAGGTGAACCTGTGCACATAGTGCACATAAGTATGTACATAAGTATATGAATCACACAACACACACACACACACACACACACACACACACACACATCAAGTCTTTAGGATTCAGAGATAAATGTTGTAAAACTCTGCTACCTTAAATAATATAGTTTCCTCACATAAAGGAAACCCTTTGAATTTCTTCCTTCTCCTATTTATGTTTCAACCTATGAGTTTGATGTTGTTTGATCTACACTGTAATCACATGATTCAAAATGAGACAGAAACATGTATACTGTAGTACATGCATCAAATCGAGACATTTATAAAGCAATAGAAAAGCATGGTCAAATACATAGCTATATGAATAAGGGATAATTCAACTATTAATTTTACTTTATACATTTAAGTCAGTCACATTTTATATCAAATTCATTTTTCTTCTTTTTTTTTAAATTTTACTTTTACCCTTTCAATTTTCAGATCCCTGATGGTCCAATCGATCTGAATGTCCTCCATAAACTTTGTAATCACTATGTCTCCAAAGACAGTCACTGGCTTGTTGTCCTCTGGCCAATACTGATGGCATCTGATCTGCATCCAGAGAAAACCAGCAGTCATGAGCCATTGTAACACGCTTCTTGACCATCATCAATGCTACCAAGTCAAGGCTGCTTAATACATAGATTTATTTGCAGGCCTATACCCAACACTAGCTGGAATAGTCACAATATTAACATAATCAAAAAACAGCCCATTGCTGAAGACACCTCATATAACTCACCCGTCCTTTCTCAAAGCAGTGTGTGAGCATCACTAATGTTTTTGCTCTGGTTTCCCATACCATTCTCCAAAAATCTCCGACTGTTCCCGGTAATGGGCCTTGGGTAGCAATAAACTCATTTGGACATAAGTATCCCTAGAAGGATGCAATTCCACACACAGCATCATTATTTAAGCATATTTTTACTTTTGAGCAATACTAGAAATAGGTTAGTTGTAAAATAGAGTGGCTACTTAAAAATTGTATTTACCCTTGAGTGGTGAATAATCTTAGATACTCCAACATTTGAGTATGAGCTAGAAACCCCCCAATCTGATGTAGTGTTAGGACTTTGATAATAGTCTGTGTGTAGAGCATTAGATAAACAGATGAACTGAATAATGACTCCAGAGGAAGAAGAGGAAGATTTATAGATAAGGGAATTCCTATGGAAAATCAGTTATTCAAATTGACCATATTAAATTTGAATTTTTAGATACTTAAGTTGAAATGTTATGCAAGTAGGCATATGCCGTTGGAATTTGGGAAGAAGTTCTAAGTGGAAGATAATACGATATAAAGGCGTCGGAGTGGATGAGAGCATCAGGAACATGAGGTTAGGAGGAGGCGGTAAATTCAAGGATTGTGATCTGGAT
>CM052707.1:76323155-76346592 GCA_028551405.1 Uromys caudimaculatus | reverse complement strand
GGAGGAGGAGGAGGAGGAGGAGGAGGAGGAGGGGAAGGGGAAGGGGAAGGGGAAGAAGGAGAAGGAGAAGGAGAAGGAGAAGGAGAAGGAGAAGGAGAAGGAGAAGGAGAAGGAGAAGAGGGAGAAGGGGAAGGGGAAGACGAAGACGAAGACGAAGACGAAGACGAAGACGAAGACGAAGAAGAAGAAGAAGAAGAAGAAGAGGGGGTGAGCACAGAATGGATCACAGCACTACAGGGAAAAGTATAATAGTGTAGGTGTGTAATCCCAGCCCTTGAGGTGTGGAGGCAGGAGGATCAAGAGTTACCTCTGTTACCCAGTGAATTCCAGGCCATCCTAATGTACAAGAAACCCTGTCTCAAAAATAAATAAATAAATAAATAAATAAATAAATAAATAAATAAATAAATAAATAAATAGGTAGGGATAGAGTCTGGAGAGATGTCTCAATAGTTAAGAGAGCTTATTAATCTTCCAGAGGGTCCAAGTTTATTTTCTAACACCCACATCATTCTGCTCTCAAGCACCTATAACTCAAGCTCCAAGTTATTCCATGCCTATTCTGGCTGCCATGAGCAGCCACCCCAACACAGGCATGCATATAAATACATAGGGACATAAAATTAAAAAGTTAAAAAAAATTTAACAGAAGAAGAAAGCTACAACATTGAATACAGGAATAGTTAGAAAGCTCTAATATAATAACATGATATTTCTTTTGTAAGATGAAGGAAATCACAATGTGGTTGCTTGGTGTCTCAAAGAAAAACTCTAGTGGTCCAGAAGGGAGAAAGACAATTCTCAGCCTATGCTCTTAGAGATGAGAGATGGGCTAATTAGAGACTAGGACAGCTTATCTTGGCCACGGAAAAAAGTTTATAGATGCAGATGAAAACACACAGGCAGCTCTTTTATTGTGCTCATTGCATCAGTGAGATGGTATAACAATCAGATTTAGATGGACATGTGGCTGAGAGAAAGGATGAAATAATCCTGAGAGTAGAGGCTTGAATGGGCTAGGGAACTGTGGCATGATTGAAAACCTTTGGTTAGTAAACCTGAGTTTCAAGTGGTGTGGTCATGAATATTTCTCCAATCCTATCTAGTGGAATTGAAAATTCACACAATTTTCTATAAACCAGATGGGACAATTATCAAGACTGAGAGAAGAAGAGAAATCATTAAAGAAATAGAAGACGGAAGGAACAAAATAATGGAATCTGAAGTATAAACTTCAGAAGGAGGTGAAGTATTGGTTGGAATGGAAAAGACTGAAATTCCAATAAGATTTATGGGTTGGGGTTACAGTAGAGAGGGGGAACTGTCAAGTTCCAGTGATCTGGGAAAAAAGATTTGGAAGAGTGTGGAGAGGCTGCACTGAGGGTCGTGAACGGGTCTGTGCTGTGAACGTTGTGATGATGTCAAGCACAGGGCAAGCCACTGGGAGAAATCATGGCAGTAAATCAACTTTCGAAATGGATTTTGACATCACCAAGAGTTAGGAGAGAGGTCATGTTGGGAGAGCATCAGTAGCCCTGGAGATACATGTAACAATCATAGAGGTACTACTTAAAATAAAAAGAAGCAGATATGTTGCATGTAATTTTAAAACTGCACACTAGCTCCAGCTAGGCGCTAGAATCAGTAGCTGCCCTCTCATCCCTGCCTGAAAACGACTGTCTCGCCCTGGTTCCTGCATCTGGCTTGCTGAGCCACCCAAATCTGTCCTTCCTGAGAACACCTGGAGCTACTGCTGACATTCCACAGACTGACCACCCCAGGGTTGGCTACATCAACCACCAATGACCACTTCACAGTTTCACCTTCTCTCTTGCCCACCTAAATCATCGCAAATGTAAAACACCAGACAGCCTTAATATTTAATGCCAGCCAGATTCGTGTCAGTAAATCTCCAACCCCAATAATGCCCGTGCAAAGAACATACGACTCTGTTGTAATATTTATAAGCTGCACACCTAGACTGGGCAGATGTACCACTACACTACTCTATTTCCCAGCTATGAGATCCCTTGCTCCTTGCGGCTCCTCCGGGCCATGTGGTTCTGCTCCATCTTCTACCTCCTCTTCCTCCATTTTCCTCTTTCTCCATCCTTCTGTCTCTCTCCTTCCTTTCACTCTCTTTAAAACTTCCAGCCTCACCTTTCCCTTCCATTGCCCAACCACAGGCTCTAGCCTTTATTTGACCAGTTAAAATGGGGAGAAGGTTCACATGGAATCACCTGAGTTTGAGATCTGTCCCTTTTCAGGAAGCAGAATTAGCATCAAAATACAAACAGCACCAGGGCAATCCACAGCACAGATAGTGTGTCCTGTATTTGATATCATGGACTCAAGTTGGGAGATTCAGTGAGGAGGGGGAGACATAGGCATTGAGGAACGAGGCAACTTAGTCCTTTATGTTTAGTGACCGTGGGTGAGGACATAGACTAAGTGAGGTAGGTTTGAAAAGAGGCGTCCTTAGAGGAGAACTAGGTTGGATACTAATTAATATTACACACTGTGAATATACTCTATTCTGCAAAAGCTCAAACATAAATACATAAAAATATTATTATTCCTTTTAAAGTTTTAGCAAGCATTTACAAAAAAAAATCACACTAAGTCAGCCACATTTTACTGGATGGTAAACATGCTTTGTATACTATTGTATTTGTTGTCAGTCTTTCTTTTCCTTTTGCTGTTTCTTTTTCTTTTTGTCAAAGAGTAAATTTAATTAATTTTTAAAAAAAAAAATGTGTTAGCGAAGGCAAAGGTCTGTGATGGGCGGTCTATGAAGGTGGCCTGTGTTCTAGTCTCCTCTTTCACTCCCTGGGTGATTTTTAAATGTATACATCTTATTTTTTTAATTCTTTCATAATATACCATATATACGCTCCCACTTGCTCCTTGCTTTTTATGTAGAGAGGACAAGGAGAGCTAAGCTATTTTTTTTTTTCTGGTTAAGGCAGCTCAATGAAGGAATGTTGAGGAGATGTGAAATGCTGCCCGACCGACGGGAAATGCTGGAGACACTTCCCTCCTGTCTTATTAGAGCTACGGAAGCATGCTGCTTCTTTTTACTACATTAGCTGCTAGATTTAAGTATGGGTGTATAAAAGTATTCGCTTTCTCTGAGAAGACACCTATTAGCTAGAAAGCTTTCCCAGTATTGGATTGTACAGTTTAACTGGTTTTAATAACATATAATAATTAGGAAAAAAACAAAGTCTAAGTTTCATTGTGTGCTTCAGGGCTTGTCATCATCATTGTACAGGGCAGGTTTTATGGCTGCCCTTAAGTTGGTTTCTAAGATTTGCCTGGGGTTACCAGCCAAGTAATGTAAAGTGAACTGTAAGTAAGCACCCACTACAGCCGAAGTAACATGCATTCATGAGGTGCTTCTGATGTGATTAGGTGCGTACACACATTAACTTCTTTAAACCTGCAGAAGCCTTTTAGAGACTGCTTTTTAAAATTAATTATTGTATTTATTTACGTCCCTAATGTTGCCCTTCCTCTCCTGGTCCCTGCTACAAGAGTTCTTTTCCCATCACCACTTCCCTTCACCTCTGATAGGGTGTCCCCCCCTAACCCCCCCCCCCCAGTCAGGCATCTTCCTTCCCTGTGGAATCAAGTCTCTACAGGATTAGGCACGTCCTCTCCCACTAAGGCCAGACCAGGCAGTCCTTGGTTACATATGTGCCTGCGGCCACAGAGCAGCCAATGGATGCCCTTTGGTTGGTGGCTCAGTCTCTGGGAGCCCCCAGGGGTCCATGTTAGTTGGCACTATGGATCTTCCTATGAGGTGGCCATTTTTGTTCCTCATTTATAGATACAGAATTTTGGAGTGCCTAGGGTCGCAGACATAGAAGGACAGAGAAAGAAGGCCCACCCAAGTTCTCAAGTACAGACACAACACCCCCACCTAACTCATTAGAAGCGCCCATATTAGTGAATCTATTTGCTCACTGTGTGCTAAGTCCCAGGCATCACAGAACACATCAAAAAAGTAATTTAACTATTGCCAACAAAGCCGTATTTTCTTTATCAGTTTCAAATACATAATTATCTAATTGCTCTTAGTAACTCCAAACATAACATGTTATTCTATATAGCACACACGAATGCAAATGTGTGTCAAAAGCTGTTGATGGAGAATTCCTGCTCTCCACGATTGGCAGCGGATCCTTCCTATTGTCCATAAAATCTCATTTTACCACTGGTCCCCCTGAACTGTTTCTAGATATATTGGTACAATTAGCTGTCTGTGAGGCTGCAATCTCTCATCTCCTTCCTTTTCACAGTACACCCTTTATCAAAATTTTATGGCCTGTCATTAAGTCCTGGAAAAAGAAACACAATTCCCCAGCCTGGCCCAGGACAGAGGAACATGGGTATGTACTGTCACATGAGTCCAGTGACAGATCCTGGTTTTAAGTGACTCCTAAATGTCATCTGCTCCTCCATTCTCTTTCCTGGAGCCTGTTTTCCTTCACACAGACAAATTATTTCCCTACCTTTAGTCTTCCTCCCTTGGCTCCCAGATCCAACGAAATGACAGTAAGGCCAGTCTGGCCTCTGTCTCCTGTTCTTTGGGATGCTTTATCAACTCTCCATTGAAAGTATAAAAACAAAACTGAAGTGTCACATGTTTTCTTAGATAAATGAAGCCCCAGGTGCTATATATTTTCCCTTGTTCCCGGTATCCAGTAAAGGATGTTTTCCTGGAAATTATTAGCAATGCAGTACACTTGCACAATACATATGCAAGCCTGCTTTTACGCGAAGTTCCTCCGCGTGTTTCTGCTTGCCTCATAAGTCACGGGAATTTTTTTAAACAAGATTTCACCTTATTGTCACAGAATATATGTTGCAATAAACTAGACTTCCTAGTCAAGCAAAAGATTGTTTAAACTATCTTTTCTTAAAATATGTATTTGCATTTTCTTAAAATATGCATTTCAAGTATGTAAAGTATGTAAATACTTTGTCTGAATACATATATATGCACAATGTGTGTGCCTGGCACTATCCAATCCCAGAGGAGACTGTCAGATTGTTGTGAACTCACCATATGAGCCACCAGGGTGCTGGAACAGAACCTGAGTCTTCTGCAAGAACCATAGGAGATCTTAATCACTGAGCCACCTCCCTATCCCATACTTAAACCATCTTATCACTTGTTAATATTTGTCTATTGACAACTATAATGTTTAGAGAGAAAATTAGCATTTCATAAATATTACTTTGCTATGTCATTTGTATGTTTCTCTTATGCTTACTAGAGCTCCCTGGTTTCCTCTCTTATATTTTTCTCTTTTAAATTTCAATTAGATTCTTCTCTCATACGACACATCCCAACCACAGTCTTTCCTCCCTCCACTCCCCCCCTGGAACTTTCCCTTCTCCAGACCCACTCCCCCTCCACTTCAGAAAGGAGTAGACCTCCAAGAAACAGCAACCAAATATGACAAAAAAAGATACAAGAATGCAAAGAAAAATACCTCATACAGAGGCTATACGAGGCAACCCAATAAGAGGAAAAGATTCCCAAGAATATGCAAAAGAGTCAGAGACACACCACTGTTAGGAGTTCCACAAAAATACCAAGGTAACAGCCATAATACAATCACAGATGGCCTGGTACAGAACCATGTGGACCTGTGCTTGTCACTTTTGTCTCTGTGAGCCCAAATCATGTCCTGTTCTAACATGTCCCATATTTGAAATGACGTTACAGAAAATGAGGTATTGATTTGGATCTTCTTATTGGCAAGTTGAAAATAGCATGACAACTTAGCTTTGTCCTACTCTATAACATTTCAAGACATTTATTTGATCACTACAACAGTGCTTATATTTTAAAATGTAGGTATTTAGGTATTATTGCACACAGGGAGATTTCAACAGGTTATAGGGCCTATCTACAGTTAAAATTAGTAAGCATAAAACTTCAGTATACTATTTAGAGAAGAATTTCATATCACAGGGACTCAATCATTTGATAAATGAGTACAGTCTTACAACAGTATATTCACATGGTCATTTGAGTAGAGACCTAAAGATCTAACATCAAAATTGAATGAAATCTATATCTTCTCTAGACCCTCCCTTAAATCTATGTAGAAACGTCTTCACTTTTCCATTATTTAGTCCCTTGACAGCAAGACCCAATATATGATTATAATTTTAGAGTTAATATTGACTACTAAGGAATTACTATATAATCTACACATACACCACTTCACAAAAGCTTAGAAACAATAAATACAGTACGCTTATGTTTGATGTAAGGAAAAGGCTGAAGCGTCCTAAGAGAACCTCAAATAAATTGGAATAAATTGAAACAAGTGACAGGTCAGTGAGTAGGAAAATACCTAAGAATAGGAAGATAATATAAAACTGGAGATTGTGCAAAGCAGAAGAAATCTTCTGGTATCTGTAGGCTCATAAGACAATGATGATTAATCTCATCATGCCATTGAAGCCAGTAGGAAAAAAACATACAGGGACTACCCGGGAATTGCATAATAGAGTTGTTCAGAAAGGAAGTCATCTCCTTTGGGAGAAAATTAATGAATTGAGCCTTGGGACACTAACAATTAACTTCCAATGGTATTTAGAAAACGTTCCAAGGTGAATGGCTCATTAAAGGACCAAATGTGCTCTTCCCCCTCTCAAAATGTAAGAATGTGTCAGCCAAGCTGAGGTCCTTGATAAATAGAGATTTTTGAGTACCCAGCTTGATGAAGACGATTGACCAAAAAAAAGAAAAAAAAAAAATATTGTGAAAAAGAGGAACTGAGGACAAATTTGCTTTATTCTGTTTTCAGTCTGGCTCAGTAAGAATTTATCACCTCTGATATGCAAGAGACTACACTGAGTGCATCACAATTGTCTCCATGTTGATTCACGTATGTTTACCGAGAGGCTACATAGAGTATACAGTTTACATCATCATCATTCCTTTGATGGACTCCGTATCTCAAAGGGAAAGGTATATAACAAGTTTTTACCCTGTATGAGCATGTCTGTCAATTTGACTGATGTTTCACTGACAGAGAGATTAGCTGACCTTGTGTTTGGAGAATATATTAACAAAGCATGTAAAATTGTATGAAGATCAGGTATGGTAAGAGGACGAAATTTTCTGCCTTCATGGAACTAGTGAAAGACATAATTAATCAAAAGCCTGTCTATCCCCATCTCTGAAATAAAATGTGCATCGGGTTGCTATTGGGAAGACATCATTTTTCCATTCCATAGTGTTTTAATGAATTTGTTGTCTTAAAGACCTGAAATTTTTAGTATTCATCCTCCATCAAAACAATATCTATGAAAATAGTAACTCACGGAAACATAGCTGGCATTAATGTAATCAGATCCTGGGATGCTTACATCAGCTATCAGCTTCACTCTGTTATTATTGTCTGAAGAAAAAAACCATAAGAAATCATAATTGGATTTTCAGATTCCCAAGGCCTTTATACTGTGAAAGTAATATAAAAGTTCACAATCTAATAATCCCAACTCGTATATGAGTATGACATTTAAAAACATTCCCTCATGTCCCTATATTTTTATTATGCCAAAATATTAATTAATAAGATCTTGGAGATACTTATAAAATTGCTACACACATTATTATAAAATTAACTACAAATGTTGTACCACATTCTCTATTCTGAAACTTATTTTTATTTTACACAATCATGAATACATTTTGCTTGTGTTTATAAGATGACATACAGTATATTTAGTATAGTATACCTATTTAATTATGGTTTAAACTGATCCCACTTGTTATTCAAAATGCTGGAAAACATAATGAAGCTGATGACATAGCTGTAAAACTGCATTTGAACGACATACTGCTGGGAATACAATCCCCAGATCTGCAGGCATACCTTTCATATCTTGAAAGACACAATCTTTTCATATTTTTCCTTTAAAAATTGTATGTTAAGGGTATAAGCAGATTTTTGTCATACATATTAATTTTTTCTTAGGCTACCAATTGTCATTGATGTTATAGTCCATTAAATATTTATTGTATTACAACCAAATTTCAATCTTTTTAAATTAGGGCTTATGGATTACATGTTATTTATTTCTGGTGTTCATTATACTAATGCTCATATTTTTTACAAGTTCATCCATAGACTCTCCTGAAACTTGAATGAATTTTTCTAATTTGCATTTCGGTATTTTGGTGCTTCTTGTACTCAGATTTCTTGTTTTCAGGAAGTGAAGTGTAGTTTACCATTTATTATTTATGATTATCTGGAACACAACAGTCCTAGTTAATAATATTCCATTCATTTCTCTTTGATTTAAAATATTATATAATATGCTAGATTACCTATATATTTACTTTTAGTTTAGTTTTATATCTAGTTTTAAACTGCTTATTCTCTCCCATAGTTTGCCTATTCTTTCTCTGTTATAACATTTCTAGTTATTCTTCTTCAGACTATTTTAAAGAAATATCATCAATAAGTAGTTATTCGGTGCCCAGTGATGCTTTTCAAAAAGGAGTACCAGAAATTTTCTTGGGGATTTCTACCAAGTTAATTTTATACTTGTAAAGTCTACTGATAACTTTAAACACGGGAATCTCAAACATATCTTTGACTGAATGATCCAGAGGTTGTGCAGCTAAGGGGCCAATACAGGCTTTGTCTTTACCAGGCTCTGGGTTATCAGCATTTGGATAAGAAAAGAAGTAAGGCTTGGTGTCTTCATGGAGGAAAAGTAAGAAGAGGGTTGGGTGTGTTTTCATACACAGTCTTGAGTGAACCACTCAGCTTCCCTGGTTGTTACTGGCCTCAACTGTACTACGCAGTTATAATACTTATTTTGTTTTACTCTCTTGAAGAAATGTGAAGGCTTACAGGAAATATTCTGGACTTTTTTCAAGTTCTCCAAGTTAAAACATATGCCAGTGGATACCAATATTATTTAAAATGTTTTAGTTACATTGTGAGAAGTTATGATCAATGCATTTAAATTTGGATACTCCTAATGTTTAAACAAATTTCTGCGATTACTTATGTGTCAGTGAGACTGAGCTTTTTTATGATTAGCCTTGTACTTCAGAAGGGAAGCCATTGGGCTGCTATTCACTTGATATGATTGTTTGTAATGAACTGAGTTAATAGCATGCTAAACTTTTTCTCATGGTATTTGGATATTAAGGTCATAGTGTCCTGTCAGACAGAGATTTGGAAATCATATCTGCAAGTATTTGCTGCTAATTCTAGCATCCCAAAGCCCTGTAAACTAATATCTTCCAAAAGGCACTGTGATATTTGAAATTCTCTTTCTGACATTACTCAGGGGAAAACCAACAGTACTCTAAGCGGGCTCAAACAAAACTTCAGATTTTATTGAAATATATCCATTCACTGCAAAGAAAGACACAGTTTTCCAGGTTTATGTTTTACGTGCAAGCCTAATGGCAACACATAACCACAAAATCTTGTTTGTGTAACTCTCTCTGAGTGGGATTGTGTGTGAAAATATGCTGTCCTTCCTACAGACATGGCTGTGACATTAGAAATGGACTTCTATCTCTAGTGAGGGATGGTTAACTGCTTTCTTCGGAATTCAGCACCCCAGGAGGTATCACAGTTCTATCCACTCAGAAAGTTCTCAGCATTTAGGAGGAAATAATCTATTGATTCCATACCATGAGGGCTAAATGCTTTATGTGTTCTCGTACTGGGTAAGGTGATTCAAGTGATTATTTTACCTAATCTTCTAATGGCCTTAGGAGGAACAGACAGACAAATCATTTGTTGGTGGTCACAAAGAGAGACAGCTACAAAACAGAATTACATCCCAGGGAGTTTTATTATTTTTATCTTAGCCTCAGTATGGAAGCTTGAGACATGTATGATCCTTGCTATTGTGAGGTTGGACATTTACTACCATCAACCACCTCTGTCCCCTCTCATCATAAGTGATATGGATATAGACTGAATTTTCTTTCAGTCAAAATGGGGATAAATAACCAAGATCTCATTCCAAACGAATGAAACAATAGAACTAAAGAACTCAAATTTTTATACTTTAAGTTCAAATCATCTTAGAGATTAGTTAGATTTATTTGAGTTACTTTATACATGTTGACACATTGCAAATCAGTTCCAGTTGTATATTGCAACTAGAAATCAATGTTAATGAACTCAAGGTAGTGGTCTTTTGATAAGAATATAATATTTATTTACAAAGAACGCTACTTTGATAAGCATGTTGCAAGCAGTCTACAAGAAATTTAGTGGAAACACATCTAGCAACACGGGCACGCCCACTTAAACTTAAGATGCACCCAACTCAAGTTAGTGTTCTTAAAGTTAGAATAGAAAGCCTGCCGAGAGAGGTCGTGACTTCAGACATTTAGAGACTATCAGTCATATATGGTACTTGTCACCCCACAGCTTTCTCATCTAGCTGCTGCAGTCATTTCCTTATGATTTATTTTGTTACGGAAAGATCTGCAGGAGTTAATGCTATTTGTTCTTCTTTCTCTTCTACTTCCTGGGCGCTGCAAGGTTGTGTGGATCATAATGTCTGATATCACAATCCTCTAAATCTGGTTGCCTTTCTGAGTAATTGATCCTTTAGTATCACCCTGTATTCTATTTCTTCCTATTTAAATTACTTATGGGATTCTAGTCTCCTCTACATTAGCATTTTTCAAGACCTGTAGGAATTTCCTCAATATGATTATTTATTTATGTAACTGTTCGCTTGTTTATTGGAGCATTAGGTTTATGCATGTTTTGAAACCTTCTATCAATGAACTATACAGTCCCAGTTCTTTGTAAAACCATTTTAGAAATCTAGGTAGGGTCTGACTAAGTTGCTCGGATCTATCTTGAATTCCTTAGGTAGACTGTTCTTGAACTTACAGTCTTCATTCCCAAGCCTCCCAGTTACTTGAGATTACAAGTATCACCCTGTGTCCCAATGTATATTGGAACAAAGTTTCAGGGCATCAAAATTCTTAATTTCTTTTTTTCTTTCTTTTTTTCTTTTCTTTCTTTCTTTCTTTTTTTTTTTTCCGAGACAGGATTTCTCTGTATAGCCTTGGCTATCCTGGAACACACTCTGTAGACCAGGCTGGCCTCGAACTCAGAAATCCACCTGCCTCTGCCTCCCAAGTGCTGGGATTAATTTCTTAATATAAAATGCATTGGATTAAAATTCCATCGAGTCGGGGGGACATTCATTGAAAGATCACAACAGACATAGTAATACAGGGATGTTAAATCTTCCTCTAAAAGCCATTGTTAATTCTTTAAAAAAAAAAAAAAAACAACCCAACTGTTTGTTTACTTGAATTGAAAAGTAGAGGGGTCCTATAGCAAGGTGCACCTCTCCCCCTCTGCAGAAAAGAATTCCAGTCAACGGATGTTGACTCTGATCATCAACTAGTATTTTGCAAGGCATTTTGACTACTATTCTTTTAAGGAAAGTTAATACACAAAGCTAAGTGTTAATTTCCCTTCTGTTTGAGACTTGTTCTATAGGAAGAAGTTAAAAGGGTTAAATTACAAAGCTGAAAACCAGGTTGATCTATAGTTTCTTGCACCTGCATAAATGAAACTTGGGTGAACAAACTGGAAACCATGTAAATTAAGTTTAGTAATTAAGAACAAAGCAAATGTGATACAACTTGAAAGTCACCATTAATAAAGTGGATTATTGTAATTCAATGAATGTGTAAGAAAACATTAAATAAATGCAAACCATTAAGGTGGTGGCCATTTTTTGAATACTTCATAGGCAGACTATAAATGAGAATTGCACATACATGGTTTTATGTTTGGAAAGCGATTTTTTGCTCTGTTCCAAGGGAGATCAGCATCAGTTGAGGAGAGATCTTGAAGATATTTCGGTAATTCCTATGGAAAAAAATTACAAAGTTTAAACTTGGTAAATATAAAATTCTACCCATTAAAACCCAATTCCTAATCTGAATCCTTCATTTGTTCACTGTGTGTTCATACATGTGTGTGCATCTACATGTTACAGGATAGATGACAACCTTGGATATCATTTTCCAGGAGCCATAGGCCAAATTTATTTTATTAAAATTATTTAAATAAAGTATCTCTCATTGGACGGAAGCTTGCCAAGACTGAGGCTAGTCTGGCCAGCTAGCCTCAGGAACCTATCTCTGCCCACCTTCCCAAGGCTGGGATTATAAATAACTGCCACCATGAGCAGCTTTTTACATAAATTCTAGGTATCCAATTCAGGATTTGATGCTTGCAGGGATAGTCTACTGAGTTTCCATTTCAGCCATATTTTTTAAAATTTATTTTTAATTTTGTATATTTAGTACTGGGCATTGATTCCTGGGCTTTATGCCTGGCGTGTGATCTTTATTGCAGAACTAGTCTTCCAGGCCACATTTTTTTTTATATTTTTAATTAAAACTTCCTATCATAGATATAGGAACAAGGTCAAATGAATAGTAAAGATTGTCCCTAAACGTCACCATTACTCTTCCGAGTGGTTTTGATCAGTTAGACTTTGACTTTCCTTTGCGATCCTTTCACTGAACTCTGGAGAACACTAAGGTGCCACATGCTATCCATGGCTTCATCAGGTTCACACAACTGTTCTTTAATATGTTAAGACCCCTTTAGAGGGAAGAAGGGAGTTGAATGATTTATTTTTTGTTTTTTCTCCCCAGACAGTGTGATTTCATGCCTATTAATTGGCACAACCCTGGTCAGTTTGAGATGATGTCAAAGGTCAATACTGCACTCAGTTGGCCTTGTTAAATTGATAATGGAATGGAAAGGTGAGATTTAGAATGATCAGACACGGATGAAGGGTCAGGGAGACCTACAAGAGAAAAATGCTGCACTCTATCTTGCTCTTTCTCGTGCAAGCATCTTTAAGGTGGCTGGTGTGAGAACTTGTGTGGATTATTTTGTTGGGCAGATGATGGCCATGCATGAGATTATTTCAGGTTATGTAAAGAAATTAAAGCATGTTTTTCCATTTTAATGTAATTATAAATTATTTTTTATTCAAGAATTTTGCTTTATTCTTCTAACAATAAAAAAGAGTCTGAATAGTTGTTTTTACATGCGTAAATATCATGGGCAAGGTAGGATGTAAGCAACAAGGCTCGTAAAAAGATAGCAACATTAGGAGGCCCCAAATAACTTTCCCTGTGTCAAGATTTTAGAAGCACAGAAAGAGGAAAGGCGGAGAGAGATGTGATTGAAACTGACTTGAAAATGATACAGTTTGGAATTATTCCACATACAAGTTCCTATTTATAGTTTCAAGAGACTCTGGCTTTGATAACCAACAGCCAGTTACCAGGCTGCTAGTCTGAATAGCGTCATAACACTGGGTGGTCTTATTCTGATTAGGACATAGCGCCTTGGTGAGCTTCCCTAGGTAGCTCTTTCTGCTCCTGTTTGATGTCTTCTCATGGGAACAAACTGAGCTGATTACTTGGGCTCCCCACACTTTTCATTATTCTCTCTCCCTGGAATACTTCCCCTTTATCTTCTCATTAGAATTCGGCTCGTGCTACTGTTCTTCTTAGACATCACAATTTTCATTAGTCTTTCCTAACGAGCATTGAGCGTTGATCCCCACATCTTTATGCACATCCTGATATAGTTGCCCTGTTTAACACATGTCTCACTGCTGCAATTCTTACTCTAATCTGAATTTATACGTGGTAGAGATTATCAACATGGTAACTGGTGTTTGTGCCAAGCACTTTTCACCCATAGTAATTTTACTATTCTCAATTCAGTGAGGCAGATCCTATTTTTTCACAAATGAAGACATTGACGTACAGAGAGATGAGGTAATTTGCTTGAAGTCATTTAGCTTATAAATGCTAAACTGATGAATATCAACCTATCAAGCATTGTTTGACATAGTAAAAACCTTAATAAATAACTAAAAGAAAAGAAAACACATGCTAAAATATTAGTCAACTTTGTGTATCCAATATGTATGTTGATAATGATATGATAATTTTGATTAATAATTTAATAAGACATTAGGATAAAAATGATTTGGGTTTGTTTGTTTGTTTGTTTTTATAGAAGAACAACATGGCTTCCCAAAAAGTTAAGCTAGAATTTTTCTTAATACATGAAAATATATTTGCTAATACAACTATCCATCTACTTGGGCATAAATAATTTGACTAGGTTTGATCCTATTCTAGGAAAACTACACTTTTCCTAATGAAAAATTGAAATTTCTTTCTATGTAAAAGTTAAGGGCACTTCATGGTTGCCTTGGCTTTGTGAAGTCCAGTCCAGAATTACTTAAGAAACCTAACCAACTAGCCATTCATCTTTTCACAGTTTTCGTTATTACTCCGTGAGAAACTGAAATGTTATAATCCTGAATTATTTAAGCCAAATGTGTGATTATTTGTTTCAGAAGTTCACACACTAAGAAATTTATGATTAAAAATAGAAATAGGCTTCTGGGTACAATATAAAATATATACTTTGTTTTTACAGTGTAAAATAATCATGCCATCTAGATAAGGTACTTTGGAACCTCAAAATAGATTGCAGGTCTAACATTTATGTCTCTATATGATTTCAATTTTAGTGATATGCAATATTCAAATAATTAATAAGATATGTCAAAAGAAACATAATAAAATTAACAGGTAAAATTATTTTCTATTTGATAATAATTTAATCAATGAGGTTTTAGTTTTATATATTTCCATGTGGGATCAAGTATTTGTTTCATAATAACTTAAAAAATAGACATTATTGAATGCAGACATTACTTATCTGTATTGTGATGGGGTTAAAATTAGTAGTAGTATTTGCAGTAATATCTGCAAATATCAAATTCTGGTCCCTGATCATTTTATACCATGAAATGCACACTAACTAGCACCTATTACATTCAGTAGTCAATGTATTTATATGGAATCAAGTGCCTAAACCTAACACAATTATTTAAACATAAAACTACATTTACAGCACTATCTTAAGTTCATACACAAATATAAACTAATGAATCCATCACTCTAGACTTGTACCTCCATCAGAGTGGGTGAGCAGGGAGCCGGAATCAGGCTGCCATTGCAGGATGGCCTGAAATAGATCACCTTCTCCTAACACAGTAGGTGAATACTCTGATCAGGTTGCAGCAAAGGCCACCCAGGGTAACATTACTATCTAAACAATCAACCTGGTAATTGGGTATTGATTATCAAGGCCAGAATCCTTCATGGCCTTGCATGCTTAAAATGGACATGAAATGTGACACAGGAAACTACCGGAGGTCTTGCAATGTTGTGACAACTGCTGGCAACATACCGAAAATTCCTCTTGAAACTTTAGGTTGTTGTTTGTGCAAAGCTCTTCAACGTGTTGCAGGAAGGATTTCTTACTTATCGGCCTCCAAGTAAAGAAAGTCATTAAATGGAACCACGTTAGCTTGTATTCTTTCTCTTAAGAGAAAGCTTGGTCCCTGTCCACACGGTTAACACTTAAGCAAACTGTAAACCCCAGTCACACAGTCCTTTAAAGTCATCCTGTCCTGTTTCCAAAAGGAGTTCTTCCTCTTTAAGTTCACTTTCTTTACATTCATCATACAAAATTCTTCCAAATCTTTTTGGTGACTTTAAAGGAAAGATTTAACATTTTAATGAACAAAAGTTTTCAAGCACATGGGAGGGCATGAAGTTATCATTGACTCTTAAAAGCACATTAATACTTCTTTGTCACACAGAAGAATGTTACACATTACAAGGTTTTAGAAGATATAAAATATTGCAGTGACTTCATTCTCATAATGATATGGTTTTTAAGCCCCAAGGAGTTTAAATATCCCCACATTACTTCCCAAGCTAAAGTACAGACATGCAGGCTTCACCCCAGAGAGAGAGAAAGCATTTCTCCAGTTACCATGCAATTAGTCATGCTTTTATGATTTATATCCAGCTTAAAGGTCTTTCCAACAAACATACAGAGAGAGAGAGAGAGAGAGAGAGAGAGAGAGAGTGCCACACGTTAAGAGTCACTGAGTCAGTGAATCTAAAGTTGATATTCAAAAGAAGGGAGAAAAAGTTCACAAACGTACTTGATGGGTTTTCTATAACTCAGTAACCTGTAACAGAGACCGTGTTAGATGTGTGTGAGAGGAGACAGCTCATTCTGGAAGCGTTCTATATTCAAATCAGAAAATCATAGTAAAATCAACAATGTTTAAGTACATTGTGGTTTCAACTAGCATGCACTTGCTAATTTCATATTTAAAAAATATATTAATTGAGACTATTTTAGCTTCTCTTCCCACTTATGAAGGTAATATTATAATTTAAGACACTGCATTAAAAGCAGGCCCTCTTTTAATATATTGCAGAGAATAAAGAGTTAATACAGATGCCAGAAATATTTTCTTTATTTATAAGAGTGTGGAATGGGAAACAGAAGTTGTTGAAAATGACATTATATTCCCAAGTCTTGTTTCATGACTGAGTTTGAGTTAAAATACAGCCATAGCAAATCACATTAATTTCAGCTACTTTATGTACATTTCTGTGATATGTACACATTGTGTACATTTACATCATTGACGTTACACTCTGAAACATGAAATATTTCAACAGTCAAATAGATAGTGCAACACACACATAGAGATATGGTCCCTGTCAAAACATATCATGCACAAAAAATTTGCATGGCACAAAAGCACAAAAGGCACAAATACATACACAAACACAATGCATAACAGGGTCTTTTAAAGATTTTACATTTTTGATATTACAAATTATTTACAGCAACCTTCAAGTAAAAGTATTTCTTGGAATATGTACTTTTGAAATCATGGATGCATGAAACAAGATAATCAGACTGAAGAACAATCAAGACGTAATGAATGCTTTGAAAACGATCATAGAGGCGCATTTCCAACAGAGAAAACTTGAACCAACAGCATGTATCTTATGGCAAAAGAGATTTCATGGAACTTGTGGGATGAAGACGCAGGTATTATGAAGCTGGATATTAGAACTGGGAGTCAGTGGTGGGTGTGCCAAAGAGGAAATAGCCTCCTACTTTCTCAGGATGTAAGCTAGTAGAACATCTGAACGTTATCCTAGCATCAAATGTGGTAGAGACAAAGCTGCAAACACTGAGCAGAGGCTTGCCCGGTAAACTGAAGAGTTTACCACCACAGCCTAAAGTGATCTCAAGAAGGCAATAGAGAGCTCCTTACCATAACTTCATGGATCCAGAAGTGACTGAGTGGGTTAAGTCAGAAAAGTTTTGGTTTGGGGGATGTGAAACAGAAGATCTGAAAACCTGAGGCACTGGAGGTCAGAGACATTGTAACGTATGTAACAGAGACAGGTGTGGTAACCAGTGCTTGTTGGAGAAGATTCCCCTCAGCAAAGACCAGCGAGAAAAACAGACAGTGACAAGCATCCCTCAGACCACCTATTCCCCTCGCCCTAGATTATGGTTGGCCAAACCTTCCATACTGCACTGCTCCTTAAAATAAAACAAAGGGAAAATGTGTCAGGCTAGGGAAATCTTGATGACCCACACTTGAGGAATGACTGGAATCTTTGTCTTTGAGACATTCAGTTTCCTGCTACTACATGGAAATGGGAATCTTGAAATGAGTGTTGATGACAGATTCTTTACCAGCAAGATCCAGGATTATTAGGGCTGTACGGGAGAAATTTATTTCTCTTGGATAATTGAATTCTGAGATGGATGCTACTTTTTTAGGAACTCATGAGCAAGGCATTAAGGAAATCAGTGCATGTTTGCAGAATCCCTAAGAGATGTGAAATAATCAGAAAACATATATAAGCAAGCCCTAGCAAAAATATATTATTCACATCCCTGCTCTTTCATTAATAAGCTCTATCGTTCACCTACAATTTATAAATAAGGAAAATATTCTTTTTCTAACACAATTATTTTTCTCAGTGAAAAATTAGAAATTTGTTTGAATTTTAATCTTGAGTTTTGCATGAAATATTTTTCTGTAGATTCTAATTTTAAATGTCAACCACCTAACTATTAAATTGGACAGATGTTTACGCATTCTTGCCTCATTATAAAAATATCATGGTCTTACTGACTTTAAATATTGCTCCATCATCATCTATGCGCTTTTGAGCAGTTTCTTTTTCTTTTTCTTCTTCTTCTTCTTCTTCTTCTTCTTCCTCCTCCTCCTCCTCCTCCTCCTCCTCCTCCTCCTCCTCCTCCTCCTCCTTCTCCTCCTCCTCCTCCTTCTCCTCCTTCTTCTTCTTCCCCACCTCTTCTGCCTCCTCCCCCACCTCCTCTCTCTCCTCCTTCTTTGTGTTTTTTGAGACAGGGTTTCGCTGTTTAGCCCTGGCTGTCCTGGAACTTTGTAGACCAGGCTCCCCTTGAACTCAGAGCCTGCCTCGGCTATCCCGGTGCTAAGATTAAGGGTGTGTGCCACTACCACTGAGTGAGTAGTTTTCTTAATGTTTTGGTGCTTTTTACCATGACTACAGATCCTCTTCACAAGCCGTTTCTCTGCTTCCTGTATTTTTTCTAAGAATGCTTTATTTTTATTTTTATTTTTTATTAGATATTTTCTTTATTTACATTTCAAATGTCCCCTTTCCTTGTTTCTCCTCTGGAAACCCCCTATCCCATCCCCCCTCCCTCTGCTTCTATGAGGGTGCTCCACCACTTACCCACCCTCTCCTGTCTCCTCCACCTGGCATTCCCCTATACTGGGGCATCGAGCCTTCACAGGACCAAGAGCCTCTTCTCCCATTGATACCCGACAAGGCCATCCTCTGCTACATATGAGGCTGGAGCCATGGGTCCCTCCATGTGTACTCTTTGGTTAGTGGTTTAGTGCCTGGGAGCTCTTGGGGGTCTGATTGGTTGATATTGTTGTTCTTCCTGTGGGGTTGCAAACCCCTTCAGCTCCTTCAGTCCTTTCTCTAACTCCTCAATTGGGGATCTACTTGTTTTTTAATATCTTATTCAATAGTTAGCTCACAATAGACCTCAGTGAAGGGCACAGACTAGAAAATAGTGTCTTCTTTCTGTACAATCTGAGCTTTAAAAACAAATAGCCTTGTACTGTGTGCTATAGTGATTTCAGTTCATGAACTAAGCATGTATTCATTTATATTCATACATACTTGACAGTCCAGATAAGACTAACACTCAGCTTACTTTATAAACTTTAGAGCCTTATTTCTAATAATAATAATAATGATGAACCCAATATTAAATATAATAATATGAGAAACTTCAGCCATACTCAAAGCAAGTTAGAAAGGCTCTAGTTATTGTGGATTGATACCAAAAGTGAATGGATTTTCTCACTCAATTCTTAGGAAACTGAATTTTTAGGAGATCATAAACAAACACTTGAAATAAGTATAATTATTAGATTTACTAGTCACAGATAGTCATGTCTAAATAAAGCTCCTATCATTTTATATTATGTCTCCTAACATTAAAATCTAGCAACTGCCAGACTCATAGAAAGTTAGGGATAGATCAACAAAATTGTGTTTGCCTTCTCAAGTGGAAAGAAAAGGAACTTCCCAGCTAGGCTGGTACACACCTGCTGTCATAGCTGAAGCAGGGGGATTGCTAGTATCCTTCTATAGCCCCACAAGTGGAAGGAACGTGGGAGGGGTCAGATGGTTAGCTCTGGTTTGGCTTTAGTTCCTTTTATATCACACACTTTATCTAACCTCAATAAACTTCTTGTAATCTTTTTTCATAATTATCTGGATGTAACAGAAGAAACCAGGCTTCTAGAATTCTAATTTTGGGGGGTTAACTTTTAGTCTATGCTTATGCCACAATTATGTGTAAATCAAAACTTTGAAATCTTCATATAACAACTGAAATAGAGAAGATATTTTAGAGTATGTAGCCCAGCTATCTCTTTAAAAAATCTGATTTCTCCCTCCTGGTTCTGTGTTTTCTGCCCACACCTGTATTATTTCATTCTTGGGCACTGTATGGCTATATTTCTACTTTAGGTGACATTTGTACTTAAGATAAAAATTTTCTTTATTGTCAAGATCCTGAACATTTATTTTTACTAGAAAATGTTAATTTGGGAAATGAATGGTTAGAAAAGAAGAAAGAGTGGTTGTATAGTCCTTAAAAAGCTCAGATTATGTGTTTCTTTTTTATTGTATTTATAATGGTACAAGAATGCACAAATTCCAACAATATTAACTCAGAAGTGACACTTTCAAACAAAGTAAGCTGAGAGGGCTTCCACACTCAAGTGAAAATTTTCTTTTAGTTACAAATTTTAAAACTTTAAAGAATTATTGAACTTATTTTTTGGGACATTGGGACAGTACTCATATTCACTTCTGGTAGTGACGGTTACTGCCAAATTATATTCAGCTGCTTAGTGGATAAATCAAGTTTGGAATTGGCCTGATTTTTATAAGATTACTGGCCACTTTTCAATATAAAGGGCTAAATACATTTATTACACAAATCTTCTCATTACATGAATTCTATCTGTCTTAAATCCGTTGTCTTTTGGTAGAAAGAGTATTATTTCACAGCTGAGCTCATTTCTTGAAAGTCTATCAAAAACATAAATTCTGCTCAGATTACTCTATGGACCCAGAGAGGAACCATTTATTTATATTGGCAGTGGTGATGAAAGACCGCATTGTCTGGTACTCAGCTTTCCCTCAAGGCCAATTAGTTGAAATCTATAGGGCATCAAAATGTAGTCTTCATAGAGATAAGTACACAATGGGAGTTGAGAAGCAGCTCAAATCATCATTATCAGCGGTACAGGGCAAATTGAGAAACTTTGGGTTTTCCCCTTAAACTGCTGAGTACAGTTAAAAATTTAAAAAAATATATATTGTTTTGACATAATACAGTGATTGTACAACAACATGCCCTAGCTATTCAAATAAGGAATATGAATAATCTCTCCAATAAAACACATAAATTTTCTAAGATTTGGGAAATGCCAAGTTCTTGTGAAATCTCTAAATGTTTTAAAAAATAAGTCCCTACTTTATGTATTTTGCCGTCTCTAGTTAATCCCAGGGTTGGATCTGCCTCTTTGATTAAACTCTGTCACTTTCCAAAGTATCATCAGCTATGCGTTTAGATATTACTTAATTTTTACCTATGCTAATGTTGCTATTGTGTTGGGGGCTTTAAAACAGCGCTCTTCAAAATAATCCCTTTCCACCCATTTGTCGAATCAACCAGTAATTGTTCTGTGGGTCTCAATGTAAATTTAAAATATCCTAAGCATTGGCTGTTGTTAGAGCATCACATATAAGGGAAACACAGCTTCAATCAGGGAGCAATCGATGCCAGGTTGCTATCCCTCGTTTATGCTTCTAGAGGAGATAAGAAGGCTGCATTCACAGAGCTGCTAGCCAGAGGAGGTGAAACTCCCTGTGTGGCATGCATCACGTTTTCCTTGTTACAAGGTCTCTCCACATTAGCGCATTTGAAAACAGATTCTTGACAGATGTTCTATTTCACTAACTATGGGCACAGGTTATTTATCTCAAGAGCAACTAGACAGAAGCAGAGGGTAGCGAGGAGGACTGTGGACAGCTGTGTGAAGAGGTGGGCAAGTGCCCTCCGTGCAGATGGAAGAGAGGGGTCAGGAGGCCTCACAGGCTGTACAGGAAATCGTCCAGCCTGAGCTACCTGCAAGGGTTGCAGTTGAGCAATGGGAGCGCCATGTGAGACCTTAGGAAGCACCATAGAGATCATGTGTAGATCAGATCCGCTAGCATTGTAGATGGATGGCAAGGACTTGTGTGCAAATCGATTCACTCAAAATCTAAAGGGCAGGCCTCAGTCTTCTGTTCTGGGGGAACCCTTGAGGTACTAATTGCATGAAGGGGAAACTGCAATAAAATTACTCTATTTTAAGGTGATGGCAACCAATACACCATTAATCTACAGTTCCCAAAGGTCAGCTTTCAATTCTGGTTGGAAATGGATATTTTATGTGTGGTCAATGAAATCGTTGGCCTAAGAAGTATCTAACACTACAGAAGTTATACCATTAGGGCAAGTCTCTGAAAATAGAATACTTCATAAAATTTCTATTTCTATCCATGTTAACTTGCTCCCTAAAGCTAAAATAAAACAAGGTTAGTTATGATTCCAAAACTTCAAGAGTGCTTAGAGTTGAAAAGGTCTGCCCCCTTCTACTTTAATCATAGTGTATATTAGATATTGTCAAGTAGAGTTATAGGCTTCCTGACCTTATCTTGCCTTATGGTTTAGGGAAACTAACACCTCTTTAACAGGTTGTGATTTGGAAATCAAATGCCTTTGCATCTTCGGATTCCATCCAAACTCTTTAGAGGCATTTATTATATCTAGATCTCTAATTTAACCATGGACCATTTCTGCTATCATTAATAATATTATTAATAATAACTTTATGCTGCTATACTTGTACCAGGGATTAGCAAGCATTAGGGGAGACCCTGGAGGTGAATGTGGTTAGTTATCTACTGTTCAGGACAGAAGTTAACATTTCATAAACTGTAGTCAGAGAACAGAAGGTAGAAAAAGCCATTGCCTTGGTCAGTCCTTACAGATTGACACCTCCACTTGGAGGGGTATCCTCCATCATCAGATGGAGAGCTCTACTCTTGTGTCATAGAGATAGGAGAATACAATAAGAAGCCATGAAGAAATATAATTGTAAACCCAATTTACTATCGTAACATAAGAACACAACGCATTCTCATGACATGCACATTGGAAGCCAATGTGCATTTGGATGAGAGTTTTACCATAGCAACAGCATGCAGTCTTAGAACATAACAAAAGGAGAAAATCTTTTCTTTTTGGCCTTGGAAGGAATGGCATATTAAGCAACGGAATGCTCAATATCATGTATTTTTTAAAAATATACAGCACACCACCTGGCCAAATTAAAACAATCACAGCAGAGCTCTGCATTACCACACAACTTACTGGATGACAAAAATCTCCTTGCGTCTAAAGAAAAATGAAGAGTATCTGGAAGTAAAGATCCGTTATTCATTCAGTGCACAATACCACAATGGTTTTATTTGCTACTATGCGAACACAGGCATTGGTTATCTTACAGTTCATTCTAGTGGCAGGGAACTGTATTACAGACTCAGATAATTTTGCCACTGTGTAGGAAGAGATCTTAAAATTTAGAAGAGAAATAAAGTGAATGATCAGAGTCTGTTAAACAATGATAGTAATTTACAAGAAAACTATTTTGCATCTTTTGTCAATTATGGTTTGTTTTACTGGGAAACAATGTCTCACTATGCAGCTCTGGCTCACCTATAATGCACTATCTACACCAGGTTAGTTTGCTATTCTGAAATCTGTCTGCCTTTCTGGTCCTAGGATTAAAGGTTTGCACCACAATGCTCAGCAGATACTTAATT
>CM052707.1:76255876-76323055 GCA_028551405.1 Uromys caudimaculatus | reverse complement strand
CACCAGGGAGAAAGGAGAGGACTTTGGGCCTGAGGGTGCTAGGGGCACCAGTAAAAGGGAATGTCAAGGTGGGAATATGGGAATGGGTGGGCGGGTAGGTGGGAGGAGGAATTCCCCCACAGAGGCGGGGAGGGGGAGGGGACACGGGGTTTCTAAAGAAAAGGGGAATCATCGGAAATGTAAATAAAATATCAAAAAAATAAATAAATAAAAAAAAAAACTGCACTTCTACAGTTTTTTAGTTTCTGCAAGTTTTCCCCACACTAAAATGTTTATTGTAAGAATAGTAACTATTACATTATTAACTTCTATATATGAATTTAGAGTAGAATACTTTGTAATTTTATAAATACAAATAACAGCAACAATACTAAGTATACTTGATATATAGCTTATAAAGTGTATTCATAAAATTATGACATTTATTACATTAAATTAATCTTCCAGTAATGGAGTTAAGTCTATATTTTCAAATACATAGATAAACCCTCTTTGATCAGCTATTTGTTCAAAACTCTTTTCTTTTCTTTCTTCCTCGTTCCCTTTCCTCCCTCCCTCCTTTCTTGCTGTTGTTTATAGAGACAAGATCTCAGTAAGGAAGCTGAACAAGCTGGCCTTGAATTCTGACTAAGGATACGAAAACTTTTTTTTTTTTTTTTTAGCACATGTCTTAAAGTTCTCATGGAATCAATAAGTACTAATTTGTTTTTTGTTTTTTGTTTTTTGTTTTTTTTTACTTTCTTTAAGAAAAAAAACATAATGTGGAAGAATGGATCCTTAAACTCTTTGTGACACAGGGTTGAAAAAATTAAACAATGGATGTTTATATAATAAGATGGGTTTTAAGATGTAAGTACACAGTAAAATGCATAAATGTTAAATAATTTCATGATATAAACTCGCAAGTCTTCTGCATAATGCAGTTCTAAGCCCCTTGATGTGGTTATTGTCAATCATGTAACTCTTAAAATTAATACTTGTCATTATTGTCTAGAGAGTCTCTAATGTTTTCTCTTTCAGATAGGTGAAGTGATAGAACACTAAAGATAGTTACAAGCTCACTTGAATGTGACAGACAATTTTGGCATTTTGGGAGGATGCACCCATGACCTGGGTAGGAAACACATGTGAACTGGGTAAATTGCTAGGAAACTGAGTTCCTTCCTACAGATCGTAAAACTTGGGACAAGGTACCCAGCAACGTATAGAGAAAACCGAATCGCTTTGACTTTTCATTTCAGATTTAAACTTTCATTTCTGACTTGGAACTTACTCAGATCGTGAAGCACACCAAAGACAATGAAGGTCTTTAGCACTTCACTGATGACCGGCCCCCATTCAAATGTGTCTAGTGCACTAATAATTTTCAGTTATTCTTCTACCCTTGAGTCATGGATTAGTGACTTTACTAACAGAAAAAAATTTAATGATTTTTCTGAAGCAAATCCAGCAAATCAGATTTATTATGCACTATTGGTATGTATAACTCTTGTTTTATGTTGTTTCAGGATGGGTGGGGATCATCTCCAGGAGTGGATAAGAGAGTTCAGAAGAAGAGGAAGAAGGTAACTACAGAAGTTAAGCTGGCTCACAAGGGAAGATTATATAACTCTAGAGTTTACCCACAAAGGGGAAAAATGGAAATTAATATTTTCAACTTCATTATAATTACAACAATGATTTTCTCTGATACAGAAATAAAACATATCTAAAATATTATTTTGTGCTTACACGTTTTAATGGATAATGTGATATATAGATAAAATACCATGAAGCAGGAAAATCAATAAAGAGCTCCAGCCAAAGATGACTACCCTTGAATTATAAATACCACTTAATAAGGATCTGGTAGAGACCTGGCCCACATTTCTATGACTCAAAAGCCTCTCTGTAGCTGCCAAGATAGTCATTACCAGAATAAAAAGTCAAAGGGAAAACCATAGTTTTTTTTCTGGCTCTGTTCAATGTCAAGAAGTAGAGAATGGTTATGGTTTGAAAACACACTATTTAGGAGAACAACTTCAGCCCAGAGGCTCACAGTTAGTAAATGACCCCAGCAGATGTTTTCTCTACAGTTAACTCTTTTTTTTTTTTTTTTCTGATTTACTGTATTAACTTCTAAAGATCTGCTTACTGAGGATTTTTGATGGTTCAATAAAGATGCTTCAAAACAAAATGGAAAAAAAAAATGGTCATAAAGAACTGTTGTGAACTTCCTATAATTCACACCAGGATGGCAGAATTCCACTACATTTTCTTAGCAGCTCAAACAGATGTCACTGAGATATTTGTTATTCTCTCATAAACATCCAGAAGGAGTGTTGCTTGCCTGTCCTTGTGGAAGCGACACAGGAATTGAGAAAAGAATACAGAAAGCAAGAGCCAACCACTGAAGTTCATGTGGCTATAGGGGAAGAGAAGACATTTCTACTACAGAGCAGGAGCCCTAGAGGACCAGAGGTGAACTGAGATGTTGACGCTGGAGTGTCCCCATGCTAGGGTTTACTGTGGAGGCTGTGATCGGAATCCATTGTTCCCTTACATAGAGTTTTACTTACATAAAACAAACAAACAAAAAAACCAAACTCTATACTAGGTATTATAAAACTCTACGTATAAACTTCTAAAGTTTCATCCTTTGTGAATGAAAGGAAATTGCATTCGAATATAAACGATATCTAAAAGTTAAGAAGTTATCTCATGAAGCCAATGGCCTTACAGTGTAGAGATATTGAAAATTTTTCGTTTCCTAGGGTTTTGGAGAACCTCCCTAGGCATCACACCTTCTAGACAGGAAAACAACAAGGCATACAAAGCAGATCTATTAAATAAAGGCCAATGTTGATAGGTAGTAACCACAAAGTATTTTTGATGTTCAAGATTTTTAATACCATCTTGCAAAATAATTACAAGTTTTAAAATGTCAGCAGGGTTTGGCCAGTACCTTGCAACAACAACATGACAGCTTTTATTAGGAATTTGGGGAATTATATTAAACAAGTTTTTAAAATACGCTAATACTATGAATGGTGTGGATGCTTTTTAAAATATGTAGACTTATTATTGTTTAAAAAGTTAAGTACTCTGATATGATGATGTCACTCACTCAGCACACACATTGACACTTCTCTTTCTAAAGGTAATATGCTTTTATTTTGCATAGTTTCTAAAGTCTAAATAGGTAAATGTAAATTCCATATACAGTACTGACATTTATGTAATTTTATGCTGAAATAAGGACCTGTGAACAAAACTCTCACCAATGATAAAAACATCCTCAACCTTTTAGAAGTATAATTAAATTAGACTTCCTATAACTGTGTGTGGACACTTTTAGAAAAATCCACAAAACGTTAAAGGTTCAATGAGTAAAAATAATTCATCTCAGGAAAAAAATAAAAGAGTCTTGTTTGAGTATCATAGTCCGAGCCCAGTTCATACTGAACCCAAAATGTTAGGAAGATTAAGTGAGTCTGCGAGCAGCGAGAAGTGTGTAGAAGACGGAGGCTACCCTTTGAAAGAAGATCTCTGTGACCTGTGTAAACTAGAGCCCCACAAACACTTCCAACAAGCATAGGTCAGAAGAGGGTCATGGCTCCAGGCCCTCTGAACCTCTGCTTGCCCAGAGGAGTGTGCTCACCGCGTTAATCTCTCATCCTTCAGTTCCAAGTCTGCCACGGTGATGAGCTGATCCAGCTTGAATTTAGTGTCAATAATCTCTGCGTCCCGAGGAGAGTATGTACCACCTTCCTTCTGTTTCTGTCTAATTCTGAAATGAGGGCAGTACAGTCAGTGCGGGCACTATTGTGAAAACATGGTAGACCAGGTTGACGGTTTTCTTTTGTTTCTTAAAGTAAAGCCATTTAGACAAATATTTCTTTCCTTGGATGGGACCTGCCCCTCTTCCCTTTAACTGTTCCCTCATTTAATCACAAAAGGAAAAGGAAATAAGGAGAGCCGAGGAGTCTGAATATCGGTGTTAAAAACCAATGTTTCATTGTTTCTTATAATGGAACACTTTACGTGCATCAAATATGGAAATTGGGTTTTAAATTGTCTCATTTAATTTTTATGGAAATATGAGTTGTAAAATACTATCTATTTTATGATCAGAAAACTCAGGGTTAGGTTCAAAATTGATTAATTCAATCTTGAAAACCTAACCAAAAAAAATATTTTTTTTTGAGACAACTCTTTTTATAGTTCTGGCTGGTCTGGAACTCTCTGTTTAAACCCATCTGGCCTTGAACTCATAAAAATCCTACTGTCTCTGCCTCCAGAATGATGAAATTAAAGGAATGAGCTACTATACTTGGCCCAGTGACTTTTTAAGTCCCCTGTCTACTCAATTCTCAAGGGTGTAGTATGACATATAACAAGGCACTATTTTGGATGTGCATCAATCATTAATATTTTGCATGCAATATCTGTGATAAACATTGATGTCTAGGATGATTTTGAGAACAGAAAATGTGATGCCATCCTAAAAGATACTACACAATTGAGTATTTCCAAAATACACAAAAAGCACGGAAAAATACTGAAGCTAAAGTCACAAGGCAGTCCTTGACTCATTGATAAAAGTATTTTAAGAGATTACAGTTATTAGCATTCAGAGCTATTAGCATTCAGAGTTATTAGGATTACACTTATTAGCATTCAGAGGCTAAGTCCACTTTGACTTAGGTGCTCTGCAGCCAGATGAGGAGACAGCACATGTAGATAGACTGAACCAAAGTAGGGTGTCAGAAATCATAAGGCTTGATACTTACCCAGAACAGATTCCCTTTGGCTGAAAAAAAAAGATACTTGGAAACTGTATTGAATAAGGAGAGCCCTTCCATTCCATACAAGGGCTCACCAGAAAATGGAAGGTCAAATGCAATTTTGGAGCAAACAAATGATTTGAGTACCGAACATGAGCATTTCTTATTGCTGAGGCCCATATATCATACAATATTCTTTCTGCATTTTCCTGTTGGCAGAGGTCATTGCTTCACGCTGAGGTCATTCTGATTATGTACCAAAATGCTTACTAAAATGTAAGTTCTTTTTAATTCTCTAGAATAATGACTTTCTCTTGCTATCTCCTGGCAGAATCTAAAAACAGTATGTGCTGCAGGGAAGATGTCTTCTAAGAGAGACTTTCAAATCATACACGCAAAGGCTGACCTAAGAGACTCAACATAAAAAGGATGGCACATGGCATCCAAGCTATAGCGACTGCCTTAGAGCTATTTAGAAACTAGTAGAAAAAAAGATATATTTATAGTGAGTCTGAGTAGGTTTACTTTGTTGTCTCTAAATTATAAACCCACCTTCATTTGTCCTCTGTGATAATTGAATGGGCCTTGATTTCATTTCTTCTTTGTCATCTACTGGAATGCTAAGCCTTGTCCAAAGAGTACTATAGTAGAGTGACATCAGGGAGTTGCTGTCTTTCTGGGCTCTAGTAGCATTTTGTTTAATTCTTTCTATCTATCTATCTATCTATCTATCTATCTATCTATCTATCTAATCTATCTATCTATCTATCTACCTACCTACCTACCTACCTACCTATCTAGAGACAGGGTCTCATGTTATAACCCTGGCTGACCTGGAACTCACTGTGTAGATCAAGTAGGCCTTGAACTCATAGAGATCCACCTACTTTTACTTTCCAAGGGCTCAGATTAAAGGTGTGTACCCATCTACCTAACTGGTACTGACTCTAATATTACATGTGGGATCCCTAGCAATACACCTAAGGAGTTCTCACTGCCTCTCTGTCTATCTCCTTAGCCAAAAATTCCTTACAACCCCAGTCTCCCCAAACCATTCTGTATAAATAAGATATATCTACAAGCGATTGTAACCTCCCACCCTCCAATAAGGATGGGTAACTTCTGCAAACAGCTTCTTTCTCTCTGTCATGCCTCGCCTGACACTGAGTGGTTGTACGTTGCCATTCCATGACAATGTTGGGAGATTTCCTTGGCTCTTCGTTCCCTAACTTTCCCCTCTTCCTAGTCTAATGAGACTGGTTCTACCCTTGGCTCTGATTCCTTTAAGTTCTTCCTTATTCCCATTCTCCTCAGCATTTATATCAAAATTTCCCTATCAAAATACTAGAATTTACTTCTTCAAGATTAGTTCAACTCAGAGTGTATATATACTTTAAAACATCAAAATATGCATTGTAGGTAGGTTGTAGTGTTTTATTAATTAAAGAAAAACAAAACATAAGCGTTTCCCACCTATGAAACTGCTGTGCTGCTGTTGATTGGTCTATGATAGATATTAAGCCCGCAGAGCATTCTGGGACACATCTTACCTTGCAAATGCAAAAATAGCTGTTCCAAGGAGGATTATTGAGAGGATACACAAAGTGACTGACAGTATGATCTCCACAGTCCTTTCTGAAAGTCCTTCACCTGAGAAAGATCGGAACATGGTCACTAACCCAGCCCTGGAGTTCCATCTTGAGTCTCAGACCACATAGACTATTTCTTGGCATATCTCCTAAGAGTACCAGCAAAACAAATTAAATTAAATTTGTCTCCCCTCATGGTTTAAATTTTCATTTATATGATAAGGACTTAATTTTTTACTAATAAATTTCAGCCTTTTCTATGTAATTACCTACATGAATATTTTTAGTTGGACTTACGGGTATCATTTCAAAATAAGTATGTCCAAAATGTGATATTGTCTCCTTTTCAACTGAATCCTACTCTCGGTTGAGGAGAACTCCATTATTCTAATTGTGCTGGTTAAACAGAAACCTTAGAGTCACATTTTGACTCTTTCTTTGTTAATTTACTTCCCATTGGTACAATCCTTAATATATAATATATTATAAATAAACACATTATATATATAAACAGGTGATCTTTACTACATGAAACCACAATCTCTTATAGATGCGACCATTTCAATGTGAGTCAAGAAAAAAAAGAACAAAATTCGTTCCTGGTGTTATTGGAATGGAATTACAGGCGTTGTGTGCAGCCTGGTATGGGTGCTGGGTACCTAACTCTTCTCCTCTGTAGTGTAGCAGGCACTTTTTAAACCAGTGAACCTTTTCCATAGCTGCTGTTCATCTCTCTAACTCATATGGAAAAGTCCACACTCACATAGTGAATCTGGAGAAATTTTAACTCATGGGACTCATAATTATACTATAAATTGTTTCAGTTCTATGTCTGAAATATAGACAGAGATTAAAGCTTTACCTTTTTCTGCTAGATTGGTGATTATAAAATGCTATCAAGTTTCTTCCGCTATTGATCTGGATGGTATAGCTGAACGAATGCTGAATTTTAAATAGTCATCAGAGTTTCACGGTCTTTAGTATATCCAGTTCCATTTAAAGATACTAGAAGACCAAGTATCTCATTGGATATTGAATACACCTTCTTATTTAGTAAAATCCCAGTGCTTTGTTTTATGGGATTCGAAAATGCTACACCTAATATTCTTTTCAAAGGAAGCCAGAAGATGAATGAGGGATACTGATGATCAGGTGACGGTGACACACAGCCTTCGAACTCAGTTTTCCTAGACCACAAAATGAAATTTCAGACTAGATTACCATTTCAAAGTACTGGCTCAAGTGAGGAAATGACATATAATATATTAATAAACAGCATCTAATCCTGTGAGCGCATGTATTGCAAAAGTGCCCTCAGGAGGGGACACAATGTATCATGATCGTCAGGTGCACTTTCTGAGTCACTGCTAAGCATGAGTGAAGTCACTTCTCCAAATTCTGTCATACAAAGTGGGATTCTTTTACATGATTTTCCCCATAGGACTCACAAGCCACTTCTTCACTAGACTTAGCCTCTGCTAATTACATTGTCTTGTTCGTATAATATATTCTAGCACTGTAATTTAGAAAAATATAATAAAAAGCACCCATTTTCCCAACCATTACCTTCTGACTGGGATTATTATCACTTACATTTAGAACAGGATTCCACATTTTAAAATGAGAACTTTGAGTTAAATGAGAGATATTCATCTCACCCTACAAAATTTGTCTCCTCATTCAGGTCTCCTCATTCTGTCTAAGCTCTTAGAGTTACTATATGTCTTTTCTCTCATTAAACTACTAGTCTTTTGGGATATTAAAAAACCAATAGGAGGAATTAACTAAAAGTTAATTTCATTACATTATCATTTTAAGGTATCATGGTGTGTGTGTGTGTGTGTGTGTGTGTGTGTGTGTGTGTGTGTGTGTGTAGACACGAGTGTGTGAAGGCAAGCTAATGGAAGTAGAAGAAGGACTTCTGGGATTTGACTCTTTCCTCTGAGTGCGAGTTGTGGATCATATTCAGGTAGCCAGGCCGGGACAGTAAGCTGTTAGACTCAGATTTATCCTGCCCACATTAATTTTAGTATTTTAGAAATATAGTTCTCTAGGAGGAGTGCATGATAGGGATTTGAGATGATGCTTGTATTAACTAGCATGATTCTGTATTCTCCATTATGTACACATATATATGTATCTGTGCCATGTGCATACCATGGCATTGGTTTAAAGCTCAGAATAGGTACTGCCCTAATGATCAATCATTTCATTTAAAAATATGCATGCCTTGAAATGATCTACAAGAACATTTCCTTCTAGTCAGGTTGACAAAGTTTTAAAAGGAGATAAACAATTAAAAGATGCTTTTCCCAGAGCATGAGAAAGGGGGTATTTATTCATTGTTAAAAAAAAAAAAAAATTAAAAGCCATTGTCAAAACTTTGTTCAAAAACCAACAAGACAAAACATACCTCTGCAACATGCTTATTAATGAAATGTTAACCTTAAAACTCAAGACAAGATGGTAAGAGGAGAGAAAAGCTAAAAATAATTTAAGTCAATGAGAAGAGAAAATGGCCCAGGGCCGCAAGCAGAGGCATCCGGCCACATTGAAATTGGAAGCAGCCTCAGAAGATAGTGAGTTTTTCCGATCGTGTAGTACAGTGGTTAACAGGGCACCGCCCAGAGTCATGCTGCCTGGATCTGAAAGCTGATCCTGCCGTGTCTTTGCTGGGTAAAACCCACTACACCAGGCTTCTTGTTGATGGCTTAGGATTACCTGTAGGAATGCATGCCGCAGAGTGGACGCAGGATTTTATTTCTAAAGCTACTTTCCAGTTTTGAATTTGTGTGGCAGTGGCAGGTGTCTTTGTTAGTAACCATTTCATATTCGTACACCCGCTCCCTAATCTGAACTAATCTTCCAGTTGATGTACAAAGAACGTACTAGTATTGTCATTGTAGAAACAGGACTTGAAGAAATTATTATATGTTAGGCATTTTCACAGCTATCTTGAGGTTATCTAAATTCAGTATACACTAAAAGATTCTTAAATATGTCTGTCTGATGGCACAGTTTGTGAGATTCGCCCCATATTAATACTGTCTACCTTGGAAGATGGGATCAGTGCTGCAGATGACATAGTAAAACATATTCCCTCTCTCCTTCTCCTTCTCCTTCTCCTTCCCTCTCCCCCTCCCTCTTTTCTATCCTCCCTCTCCCCCTCCCTCATTCCTCCCTCCCTCTCCCTCTCCTCCTCCTACTCCCCTCTCCTACTCCCTCCTCCCTGTCTCTTTCCCTGTCCCTGCTCCCCCTTTCTCTTACACACATGCACACACACACACGCACACACACACACACACACACACACACATATATACACACACACCCCTCTCCATTCCGTCCCCTCTCTCTTTCTCAGCCTGATTACACTGGGGACATTCTTTGCACAATAATTAAATGAGAAGTGTCATGCCAAAAAAAAAAAAAAAAAAAAAAAAAAACTATTAGCGCCTAAATTTTCTGTATGGTTTAGCATCTCATCTTACACTGCTTTAACAGGGTCCCTGAAAGATACAGTCAGGGATATCTGGTTTTCAAGTCACAGAGACCTTCTACAATTAAACCTCACACACAAAATATAGTCTATGTCAGTGTCCATGAACTCATGTGCCTTAGGAAGGCTTAAAAGGCCAGAGAGAGCTCATGTGCATGACGGAAATGGGGGCACTAGCGCTCAATCTAAAGTAAAAACAAAAACAAAGAACTGGAATTAAAGTAATACACATGTCATTTCCCATTTGCCAGTACAGGCCATAAAGATCCTCCTCAATATAATCTTTTTACTAAATTTTAACCACTTCTAGTTAGTTGGTACAAGATGAATTTTATCTTGGTCCTTCAAATCCTATATGCTAACCCATGAAAGGTCCAACTACCACCAGCATGAGCTGCCAAAGCACAGTCTTGGTAAATCAAATATTGAAACTTTAGTTCACTGCTTGTTGCCAATGGTATGCAAATACTACTGAATGGATAGTTATCAGGCCATGATTGGGTAACCTTGATGGGAGTACGCCCCACTCCACTGAAGTCTGGGATCGCATTCACGCATATGCCTTCGGCAGGCTTGTCCACAGTGCTGGGGTGCACTAGTATGCTGTAATGATGCCATCTGCCCTGACACACGGCACCACTGAGAAAGACAATGACTCAGTCTCCTTTTTGTCATCATGTGGTTACACAAAGGTATTATTGCAAGTACAGGTCTCCTTGCTTGCCCCCAGTTGCACAGCGATGTGTTCCATCTGTGGGCCTTTTCTCATTACTGAAAACAACTAGCATTATTTTCTTCTTGAGTCCTTCTATTTTACTGCCTTTGCAGTGCTCTTTTGACAAGAATTTTTTTTTTTCTTTTTTATTTCATGGCCTCTGCTAATGTCCTCCTCTTTCAGCTGTCCCTGTTTTAATAGCTACTTAAACATTACAGGGCAAAAGCCAATTATAAAACCACTGAATATCAGGAGGGAGTCCCTCAAAGGTTAGTCTAAGAGAGAGCCCCAAAAGGCTGTCATTACATCACTGATATAGGAATATCACACTGAACTTTGGGAAATTGATTAATAGGAACATGGGACCCTCCTTGGTTACTAGCAGCCCACTGGCTCTCTGTTTGCTATGTTCAGTCTATGTCCTGCTGGTCCCTTCTTCTGTGGCCTTTGTGGCAGCCTGTTCTTTATTGCTCATTCCACGCCATTCACATGCTGCAGGCTTCCTCCATTCAGAGGGCTTGTAGGCATTAGCATCTGGAGGATTTGGTGGTAGCTGTCATGCCTCCAATAGACAAAAATCAGCACTTGTTTCTGAAATTGGTGCTTATAGCTCCCTCCCTTGGTTGTAAGTAGAGGGAATTAAAAGAAAGCCATTGTTGAAAAACACTTTGAGACTATGTTCTAGATGATACTCACTCTGGAAAAACGTGAGTAGCCATGTCCTCGGACTGTGTGGTTCCTGGGTTTTGACTATCTCCCTTCTTAGGGCCCTTCTCATCTGTGTCACCCTGATGTTGTAACTTTCCCTCTCACTTAAATGACTGAGCTTGGTCTTTCATTGATAATCTACCAAACCCACCTGTTTAGTAACAGGCAAAGTGCATGACAGCCAGACAGCAAACCTTTCTCCTCTCAGCTCTTCTTTATAAAATACTGCTTTCTGAAGGCACTTGAGTTCTGCCTCTTGTCTGTCTTTTATCTTCCATCAGTAAATATACCAGAACAAGCATTATTTAGCTGCAGGAATTGCTGACAAATTCTGATTCTGTTGCTGACCACAGAACATATATTTTGCTATCAGCAGTTAAATGAGGAAGTGGTTCACACCATTTCAAAACCACAAGTCAAATCATCCTGCTTTCTCATTATTACATTTATTGGGTACAATTAGCCAGGACAATGATTTTATAGTCCAACACTTTAAGCTTAGAGATTTGTTATTCAAACAAGCCTGTGTGTAGCATACCTCTTGATTTCATTCTTAAGTACGCATGTTTTTTCCTACATAGACGTGACAGCGGCTAGTTATTTAGCCAGCTAACACCTCCACAATCTGATGAGACCCTCTGAAAGTGGTGGGGCAATCCATTGTTCTGCTCCTACAGTTCTCACTGAACTATGCTGTAGCTCATCACGGACTAATGGATCATCAAGATCAGTGCCCTGCACTGACTTTGTACATGTTCAAGTAGTGTCTCAGAGAGGTACCTACCTGAGAATTTTATCAAGTAGCTTAGAAGTTTTAAAGCCCTACCATGAATACTTTAAAACAATCTGTGATCCTTTGAGTGAAATTCTAGGGCATCAATAAAGTAAGAATCCCTTTGAGTCTTTGATTATAAGCCATTAAAAGAAGCTATCAGGGGCTACAGACATGACTCAGTGATGAAGAGCACTTTTCATTGCAGAAAACCCAAGTTTGGTTTTGAGCACCCCTGTAATGGTTCACAACCATCTGCAACTCCAGTTCCATGGAGTCTGATACCCTCTTCTGACCTCCATGGGCACCAGGCATGCATATGATGTACACACACACACACACACACACACACACACACACATACACACACACACACACACACACCACATCCGTAAAAGAAATAAATCTAAAACTTTAAAAGCCATTAAACATTGAACAATATAAGCATTAAAATTTTTGAATCTTTACATATTATTTTATTTAAGAATTTCAAAAAAACTTTAAAATAATATATTCTTAGTTTGGAACAGGAATATATACTTATAGGAATTAAATTATTATTCCAAGTCACAGAGCTAACTAAGATTTAAATCCAGGTCTCAAACCTTCCTTTGTAGCACAGTAGTTAAAGAATCCTGGGCTAAAATGCTGGCATCCTGGCCAAACACTCAATGATTGGAACAGTGTGGGTCTTGGTTCCCTCATTTGTAAGTTGGAGTGAAAAGTATCACTCAACCCATGGTCTCTCATTCCTGGCATGACTGACATTGTGTCAACTGACATTATGAGGATGTGATTGAAAAGCTGAAGAATGTAGAAAAGGAAAGAAAAGAAAAGTTGTAGTTTTAAGAATTTTTTTAGGGAAAATATTATCAGAGGATTTCTGTTATGAAGATATTATCTATATTATATTATACTATATATTTAAAGACCCCAATGCCTCTTTATTTAGAATATCATCAAGGAACCAACACTTTAACCAAGTTTATAGCCAGATGTGAATAGTGGAAGCATCTGTCTTTTCAAAGAATATTACCAACATCATTTTCCTTAAAAAGATTAACTTTTAAAAAGACTCATACTAAAGACTATCAATCCATGATTCAACGTATTTACTGAACATTTAATAACTGTTACCATCACACAAACACACTGAGTTCATAGATAAAGGATGGAGAGACAGTTTGGTGTCTGACTTGCATGCCCAAGAACCAGATTTTGGATCCCCAGAGTCCACGTTAAAAGCTTAGCAGGTATGATGGTAGACTGTCATCCCAATGCAAGATCTGTGGCGGATACTGGATAGCTTCAATAGGCAAAATCTGCTGGCTCTGAACTCAGCAAGAAACCCTACCACAATAAATAGTGTAGACAGTGATGTAGAGAGTTGTTCTGCCTCCACATGCACCTGGACACAAGTGCGTCCTCACCTGTATAACTATGCACCTCACACAGGTAAACATGCATGTACACAAGCACAGATGCTGCACACACATACACAGAAAATATAAAAATTATAGGTAAATTAAACTATGAAATCTTACCTAGAGTTTTAATAGGGTCAGAGTATTCAGAGTCAGTAAATTGTCCCATGACATTTGTGGCTCTAAATTTAAACCTATAAAAAGAATAAAGATTCATTCTAAGGTATTTTTTAGACATTAGTGACCAGTATTGTTTCCTGATTTCTTTATGAGCATGTTGTTGCTTGTGCATACAAAGGCTACTGATTTTCTGGTGCTAATTTTTGTGCCCTGATACTTTGATGATGTTTTTGAAGCTGTTTATCAGCTATAATTTTCTGATGGAATATTAAAGGGTATAATATTATATAAAAATTAGAATACTTTGATTTTTTTCTTTTTATTTGTATCCCCTTCATCTCATTCACTTGTCTGATTTTTGTTTTTACTTATTCAGTTTAAATCCTGTTCACTGCCCTGCTCCAGGTCACCCCTCCCAGAATCCTTCCCCCATCCGCCTTCCCCTTCTATTGCTCTAGCTAAGACTTCAAATATTAGAATATTAGGTTGAATATCTTTGGAGAGGGTGGACAATCTGTCATGTTCCTAATATTAGTGGAAATGCTTTGAGGTTTTATTTTATTTTTAATAATATTGGCTATGTGCTCCCTGTATACTGCTTTTATTATGCTCTTGTATACCTACTTTCACCAGGGTTTTATCATGAGTGGATGCTTGATTTTGTCAAAGGCCTTCTTTTTTTTCTGTAATGAATGAAGGGACACTATGGTTTCTGTCCTTGAGTCTATTAATGGAATAAGATACACTTATTGTTCTACATATGTTGAGCTATCCCTATATCTCTGACATGAAGCCTATTTGATCAGGGAGAATAATTTTTTGATGTGTTCTTGAACTCTTTTTGAAAGTATCATCTGTGTCAATATTTTTCAAAGATATTGGCCTATGATTATAAAAGGAAAACAATTTTCATGGCCCATTATCTTTTTCCAAATATTTTAACAAATTGTTATTAAAAAGTAATAGTTTATTTAAGAAAAATAAATTTACAAGACAAGAATTTAGGACTAAGTTACCATGAGGAAAAATCTATAATCTATATCAAGTGAACAATTATCTTGCTTCCTGGTTTATTGAATTTGGTGGGACAGTGAGTAGGATTTTGACCAAAATCATGAACCAGTAGTATTTGAAAAACATTAAGCAGATAGTTTCACTCATAGATTTATTTAGATAATGTCATTTAGTATTAGCAATTTGTGGATACTATAACAAATTTAAAGCATAGTAACTTCTATAGCTTATTTTTAGAAATTTTACAGAATCAAATGACAAAGATTATATAAAATTGTCTTGTTCACATATACACAAATTAAGAACACTGTTTCTTATTTTCATTATGTACCAAATTGTATGTTCTCATTTTTACTAATCTAGAACAGAAAAAGTGCAGAAGATAATCCTTGAACACATCTGAAATTACCTAACTGAAACTAAAACACAAAAGCCATTTAAATGTGTATAATGAGTAAATTTCAGTGTATGATTTATTATCCGACATTATCAAACTCTTACAACATATGAAAAGAATCTGTTTAGAAAACAAATATGCAAAAGAAACAATCAACAAGAATAAATATAAAATTTCATCATCATAAAAATTGTTATGTTTAGGTCAAATAATAATAATTAAAATTTAAACTCATTACATTGATAATAAATGATAGAACATTATTTTTCAATTGCCCAATTTCTCTAAATGTTCTAATTATACCTCAGCCTACAACATTCATAAGGAATTTAATAACATTTTAAATAGCAGGCTGAAAGGTGAGCACCTGTGTTTTTAAAAATTAGTGATAATATTTTGAAGAATTAAGGCTATGATAATTCTCTTCTAAATTGTAGCTTTATTTTATGATATCATATCAACAATTAAATATAAAACAATAACAATGAACTCAATGAAATGTAATAAAGAACTCATTCATATGTTTGATGGGATAAAAGATAGAGCTACTGGTATTAGAATCTTAAAAGGAAACCTTAATTAACTGAGAGATGTTGAAACTGTTCCTGAAAGCCTGTATATCATTGTCTATATTTTAAAAAAAAGCAAAATACTGAGTTCCTACACATCAGCCACAATAGTCATTATAAAATAACTAAGATCCCCCACCTTTTATGTTCCCCAGTGCCATACCTTTCCTATTGCCTCTAAACAATTTATCACATCAACTCACACTTTCTTTCAAGACTGTATACCTTTCCCATAATACTGTATGTCTATGCAATGAATGGATAATGCTTTGTCTATCTCTTCATTTCCAGTGTTTAAACAACCAGGCTCACTATCCATAGGAGATATCATTTGCTCACCAGAAAGATGGAAGGGTAGACAGATGGATCAGTGTCATAAACTAACAAACTTGTACTTTTGTGCATGGTTGACATAAAAACATACTTACAAATACTGCTTTTTGGGTTTCAGAGGTCCATTGCAAATTTTTTCCTCATTTCCAGGGATCATACAGGCATTATCGGCACCTATCACATAGATTTCTTCATTACCGCTGAACTTCGTCTTTCCCTCTATACACGGGGGGTTAGGGAATCCTTCATTTGTAAAATACGGCCTTGCTTTGTTAAAGTATGCATCATACCACTTTGTCACATTTCCATCTTGTTGAGCTAGTAGAGGAGGAAATGAACATTTATCATAAATCATACATCAATGCAGCACTTTACAATTCCATCCAGGATCTCTAGATGCATCAAGAAGCATGCTATGAACCACCAGGACCATTCAGCACATGAACCCGGACACAGGAATCTGAAATACTGTTGTAGGGGCTGATACATTAGGTAAACCAGCAGTTCTCAACTTCTGAATCGTGACTCCCTTTGCAGGAGTCACATATCAGATATCCTGCATTTCAGATGTTTACATTATAATTCATAATAGAGCAAGATCACATTTATGAAGGAAGTAGCAATGAAATAATTCTATGATTAGAGGGGGGCAGTTACCACAATAGGAGGAACTCCATTAGAAGGTAACAGTATTAGAGAGGTTGAGAACCACTGAAGTAGACAAAAAACATCCTTGAACCAGCTGTCACTAATGTTCATATGTGCGAAGACACTATCAAGACTCTCTCTTCGCAAAAATCAATCTAACCAGCATAGACAAAAAAATAGATTACATATCTTGAGTAGGCCTTTCCTCACTTGAATATAATATTTTTGTTATAAGTTATTACTATAATTACTGATAATATTAATATTCTTTGTAAAATCTTAAGTTGTCTTAAAATCATAAGCCAATTTTACTCATTAATTTTGAGTAAAACTTTCTTAGCATTTAGAAATTCACATTTCATGGTCTTCCAATGTAGAGTGAAATCTGAAGTACCTCCGGTTTCTGCCACAAGGACTTGTACATTTCTAATTGGCCCATGGTCATCATTGTAGTAGCATATTGGCATTCTGATTGTAATTGTTGTTGACGTCACAAGCAGTTTTCCTGTGGCATCACGAATAGGAATTGGCTTGGTTTTTGGTTGTGCTGGAGCTATAAATAGTAATATATGAGTATATAATATTTTTCTGAGCTGAAAAATTAAAGTTCAGAGTCATATTTCTTGTACGTAACAGATAAAATGACAGCACGTGCAAATATCAAACAGTTGTATTTGGGTACAGCAGATGTATAATAATGTAATAATTATTATCTCATGAAGGTATATTTGAAACTTGCATGCGAAATTGAAGCCCAAGTGCATCTTTTATACATGTGATTCTTCTTCATGTTAAAAACACTCAATTTATTAATGTTCCTGCAAATAATTTTCAAAAATTATTTATATCTCACTAACGTTTTTCAGAGATTTATTTATTAATGTCTTTTAAGTATATTTTATTAGGGCTCTATCTTCGGACACACCAAAAGAAGGAATCAGATCCCATTACAGATGTTTGTGAGCAACCATGTGGGTGTTGGGAATTGAACTCAGAACCCTGGAAGATCAACTAAGTACTCTTAACTGCTAAGCCATTTCTCTACCCTACTAACATTGTGTGTGTGTGTGTGTGTGTGTGTGTGTGTGTGTGTGTGTGTGTGTGTGTGTGCTATTTTATTAGCTGTTTGATTAGCTTCTATTCTAGTCATAGCAGCCACATTCTCACTGCTCATCCATACCAACCACCAGGGTAATAGTCTCCCTTACTTTTGTTAATGTTCACATTACAAGGTAAAGTTTCATAGATGCATATATAACAGACTTCTTACTGTTGAATCTCCTAATATTGATACACCATGCATTAGAATTATCCTGCTTATTGGTTTCTTGTGTGAGTCTTCCCTAGACAGAGGTACAATGCTAACTCATACTTCTTAATGGTTACAGTAGGTGGTACAGATGCATAGTATTTCTTCAACTATCTGTCCAAACATGAGAAATTATGTTCCTTATGCATAATACTACCTGTCTAAACATGAGAATTTATATTCCTTATAGTTTTGAGCATTTTCTATAGCAATTAACCTTGGTTAACTTTGTTTGCCTTTTAATTTGCACAGAAGAGATTCCAAGCTGTAGAATTCAAGAAGTGTGCATTTTATGTGTGCATGGAGGTAGTGTATAGGTAATAGATGTGTGTAGGTACACAAGTGTGCAGATGTGTATGCATGTGTGTGTGCATTCATGAGGCTGTCTGAACTTGATGTTGTACATCTTCCTTGATTATTCTTAACTTTATTTCACTCAAAACATAAAGAATCCAGCAAATCTAGTTAGCCAACTTGTCCCAGAGATCCTCTACCCCTACCCCCAGAGTGCTGGATTACAGGCAGCCACTATACCTGCTTGAGTTTTACATGGGATCTAGGAGTTTGAACTATGATCATCATATTTGTGTGACAAAGAATTTATTCACCAGTCTATCTCTCCAGTCTATTGTGGGAAGAAGCCTGGTGCGGTGGAAAGAAGCCCTATGTGTCTGTTTCGGGCACTGCGGCTCTGGGTGGGACAGGAGACATGCGGGAAGTGGCCACGCGTCTTCCCAAACAGTCCGATGGGCAGGTGGGGGCTGTGGGAAGCCTCTGCAGGCCCTGCCCGTGGGTGGGGGAGAGGGCCATTCTCGGGGAACATGGGGCAGCGTCTCCGTGGGTTCTCTAGCCTGGGGCACCGCAGTCACTGCAGGGTGCTGCAGATAGGCTAGCCAGAGCACAGCTGGGGTTCCCACCGAGACCCAGTTTCAGTGGCTTGGGGCGCCAGGCTAGCTGCTTAGGCTTGGGTGAATGGGTACCATCTGGGAGCACTGGAAAGCCCTTGGCGAGAGATTAGACATGGCTCCTTAATCGAGGACCCGATCCCTCACTTCCTACAGAGGGTCCAGATGAAGAGACAGTCCATAATTCTAATGTTTATTTTTATCGTGTCCAGTGGCATGGATGGAATTGTACCTCGTTGCCTCTAGGAGATGTGAGGCAGATACAGTAACTGGGAAGGGGCATGACTAAGCCTCTAGGTGTCTCATTAACCTGGAGATGGCTTGGGGTTGTGTGGCCACGCCTCTACCTGAGGAGGGGTGGTACGTGACCATGACTGGAGCCAAAAGCCTCCTGGGAGCGTTGGCATAAAGTTTTCTGGTCCCTTGCGGATTGTTCCGCTGGGTCACCCAGATTTTACATCTGTGCTCAACCGGGTGCCAGATTGTCTGTCACAGATCACTGCCCCACAGTCTATCATATATCAACTTCAAGTTCAGGCTGCTGTATGAATGCGCACACTTGTACATACACATCTGCATGCTTGTGTACCCACACACATATATTACACATACACCACCTCCATGCACACATAAAATGTCTAAGTATATATTACAATTGTATATATTTAACATTAGTAAGTATTTTTAGAATGATTTCTAAGATACCATGATATTTCATATTTTGCCATAAACAAATACAAAACATCCCCTAACCAGTATTTTTAGGGCTTCTGCTTGTTTCACTTCTTCTTACAGCTGTTTATATGTTTACATGTGTGTATACATGCACATACATATTTCTCATTTGAAAGCTACTTATCTAACCTTCAATTTAAAAAAAATAGAACCTTTCATCAGGGACACAAATTTTGCAACATTGTTTCCTTTTAATAGAAGAGAAATTGGACAACAGGAATAAAAGGTGAACATCGGGGTTTGAACCAAACCCTTTTGACTTGAGTCTGGAGCACTCCTTCTTGTGTATCAGATCCAAGAGCGAGCCTCTTAGTTGATACATAACTTTGGCATTCTGACAAGTAATGTTTGGAATGAGATTTAATATGTATAAGGTTTCTTGAGAGTAAAATCTGTGATAAATGAAGAAGCAAAGAGCAGGAGTAAGAGACAAGGGCCTTCATGTGCAAATGCCTGGCATAGCAGTCACAGGATGGAAAGAAGGAAGGGCATAGTAAGAAGAGGCTTAGGGCTTTTTCTGTTCTGAACCCTCAATGAGTCCACCAAGAGTCCCCAAGAGCAAATCTCAGTAAACCCATTATTGGGTGCCACAATCCAACTATAACTGTCAAACGAAAAGTCAGTGAGGCTGTTTCTAATTCAGTAGACCATGTAGCTAAGAGAATCATTCGTAGCAGTAAAGAGAAATTATCTTTCTGGGACTCCACCACAACCTCCATGCTCTCTCTGCAAGAGGAAGAGTGGAAGGCAGAGGCATTTTGGCATGGAGATGGGTGAAGCAAGTAAAATGAAAATTTTTGGTAAAGTGTAAAACCATTGTGTACATTGTACTTGTATATCTGCATGTCTATGCCAAGTGAAGAAAAAGGAATTCAGTTAGTATGGCTCCATTTCTCCTTTGTGTATTCTGAAGTCATTTTGTGAAAAAAAATTACAGTTGAAACAATGTATGTGTTTGTATACTCCAAGATATAGAATTACTAATTTAAAAAGTTAATGTACATACGTATATGTGCCTGCTTGTGTGTCTGTGCACCATGTGCGTGTAGGGACCTGTAGAATCAGAGAAAGGGTGTGGGGATCTAGAACTGGAGTGGACAGGTCATTGTCTGTCTGGAAACTGAACTCAGGACCTTTGAAAGAGCAGCAAGTACTTTTAGCCACTGAGCCACTGCCCCAGGAACTTATTAAATAAAATAAATAATGCTCATAAACAAGAAACCACCCATTCTGATTAGTCACTAATAAAAGGATAAAATATAAAACTGCCTGTGACAGTGATGAGTACATATTCTGGATAGTAACAATTTTCAGGTACTGTATAAAGGGGTTTTCAGAGATGTTCATTCTTAGTTCTCACAGTTAATAATCTGTGACGTAGGAGTTAACAATATCTGCACTTTCTAGACATATGCTTGTTGAGAAGATTTTCCAAAGTCAAAAGGCCAAAGTCAGGATTCAGTCTCAAGAGTTAGTCAAATAGCCTGAAAGGCTCAGGCTTCAGCTTCTGTTCTCCACTGCCCCTTCCTAAGAAAGAGATATATTATTCTTTCCTTTAGAAAGACATACTTATTGGAATTCTGCCACAGGTAGCCTGTAATGAGCTCTCCATGGTTACTTTCTTTCTTCCCTCTTCCTTTCCAGTCCCCCAACCCCTCCTTCCCACCTTTACCTTCCCCATGCCCCAGATTGACTTCTGTTTCCCTTCAGGAAAGAGCAATCCTCCCAGGGATATCAGCCAAACACAGCATAACAAGATCCAGTAAGACTAGGCACAAACCCTTCTATCAAGGCTGGACAAGGGCCTTCTTACACAGCTTGGGATCTTTTCCTTTCTTTCATTTTTAGTACTCCCCTATGTGATTGAGGCATCACAAGAAAATACTTGATTTCAATATCTGGGTAGGCAGTTACTGGTCAAATGGACTTTAATTCCTTGTGTTATGGTCATTTGCAAGAAGAGATTTTACTAAAATATCTGCCAGGATAATGAAGTGGTAGATCGAGTTTAGAATTAAAAATACAAGGGTGGTTGTATTGGGGGGGAATTTAATGGTAGTCACTGCAAAACCACCCAAGCAAAATCAAACCTTTAGGACAGAGATCAGTTCAGGTGTACTCGGCCTAGGCAGAGGTGATTTGAAAAACTCTCTTTCCAAAGAAAGAATGAAAGAAAGAAAGAAAGAAAGAAAGAAAGAAAGAAAGAAAGAAAGAAGGAAGGAAGGAAGGAAGGAAGGAAGGAAGGAAGGAAGGAAGGAAGGAAGGAAGGAAGGAAGGAAGGAAGGAAGGAAGAAAGTAAGTTTAGGTGACAACTCTTAGGGCAGGCCTCCTCTTCAACACTAATTCACACCATCACTGAGATGTTTAAGCTATACTTTTAATATACACACATTGTTCCTTGATGCATGCATATCACATGCACAAACACCACGTAAAGGTTTGCCTCACACATGTGATTCAGATTACAGTCATCCTCTGGTTAAGAAAACAACAATTTGATGGAAGGCAGCTCATTTATACCTTTAATATCCATGGTTATTCGCATCTGCACTTTTGGCCCAGCACCAGCACTGTTGATAGCGTAAACCTGGAACAAAGACAGACTTTATCAGGACTCCGAGCTTCCTTTCTAGGCATGTGTAAGTGAACATAGTTATAAACAACTTTAAAATGATCCCTCTTCAGCTCCTTTAGTCCGTTCTCTAACTCCACCATTGAGTGAAGGAGCTGAAGGGGTTTGCAACCCCGTAGGAAGAACAGCAACATCAACCAACCAGACTCCCCAGAGCTCTCAGGGACTAAACCACTAACCAAACCACCAACCAAACCATACATGGAGGGACCCATGGCTCCAGCTGCATATGAAGCAGAGGATGGCCTTGTCAGGCATCAATGGGAGGAGAGGCCCTTGGTTCTGTGAAGGCTCGATGCCCCAGTGTAGGGGAATGCCAGGGTAGGGAGGCGGGAGTAGGTGGGTGGGTGGATGAGCACCCTTATAGAAACAGGGGAAGCGGGCATGGGATCTGAGGGTTCCGGGGGGAACCAGGAAAGGGGATATTTGAAATGTAAATAAAGAAAATATCCAATAAAAAAAAAGATAAAAATGATCCCTCTTTTACAAACAATTGTATGCTGCTTATTGATTATATTCTCTCAAACCAATTTAATACCTTTGAGATTAGAAGAACATTAACAATCAAGAATTTCTTATAACTGATATTCTGGCACCTAGTCCTAAGCTAACTGACCCAAAAGTCCCCATCACGAAGACCAGGGAGGTTCTGCTGCCATTTGGATGCACAGAAGGAATAGAGTAGAAAACCACCATGGTCCTTCTACCACCTCTCCCTCTACTCTAACATCTGTTACTTCTCTCTGTCGCTAGCACATTTCACCCTCCTTTAAATCCATATTCAAGATCTTCTTCTTGCTTCTTAGATGAAACCCAACTCCTCCTGCCTCCCCATTTTCCTGTATTAAATCATCCTCCTGAAAGTTGGCCTTTATGCCCTCCTTCACCCCTGCCCCAAAGTATCTGATGCATAACCCACATAATGCAGCATATACACATAAAACATTTCTGTTTGTGTACACAGAGGGTGATTTACACAAATGTGAATTCTTTCAATTAGCTTTGTGCGCGGGAAGCTGAAGACCCAGAGTCCTTGCCTTCACCACATCTAGCTGAATAAAACAAAGACCACATTAGTGGACCAACTTCCCTCCACTTAGTAAACACAATTTGCCATGTGTAATATATTCTTTAGAATATTTTATATATTAATGGACCATTTATTCATTATGTTAATAATTTGGAAATGTTTTGTTTAATCATAATGTATGGTATATTACAGCTATTTTGAAAAGAGCAATCCCAGGAAATGCAGTTAAATGAACTGAAAGAAAAATGTGGTGTCTTTTGTGAATTTTAAAAGGGATTATTCAAATTAAGCAATGATTTTCTTTTAATGATACAACTTTAAATATTACCATGTTGATGAGTAAAAAAGAAAAAAATTGGACAATACTTTTTTATTTTAATTATTTGCTACTTTATTTATATTTCAAATGGACAATACTTTTTTTTTGGACAATACTTTTTAAAATAGCAAGATACAAAGAAGCTACTTGAAATGTTTTTTAAATATAAATGTTCTTGATAAACTTCAATATTCTGAGATGTTTATATTGTAATCTGAGAGCAGTTATGTTTCCCTTTAGAGATCAGCTGTATTTGGATTTATTTCTTACTTTCTCTTATTATCCCCAAAGCCAAATTGATACAGCTTTTCTTTCTGTACCATCACTACAAATATGCATTCCCCACAAAATATTTTTCCAGAAGTGATCAATCCTGTCTTCTACTTTTCCCTTGCAAAAGTTGAGTCACACATTTGCAGGAGCTTTCCAGATGGACACAGAAGCTAGGATTTGAAATCAGGTTCAATGCCCATTCACCTTCTAATAGATACTTCATAAAACTAGTCTGCTTGACTGGAATGGCAGCAAGAACCTTACCCAGTAAGATAAGCGTCGGAGCAAAGGACATACTCATGTATTGTTAACAATATTTTTAATAATTAATAATTAATTTATAATTATAAATAATTGCTCAGTTGGAAAGCAACTCAGGGATTGTTATATTGGATGCTGCAAGGGTTTTTTTCGGAACCAAAACAATTTTGTTTATAATCCCTAAGGTGTGACCAATGTAAGAATAGGATGAAATCATTTGGGTTATCGATCATGCATGGGAACTTGCACACATTTTTTGTAAGTCTTACGTCCTTCATGGGTTTCAATTAGAGTTTTCTTTCAGTCAGCTATGGTCCTGAGCATCATTACTCTTTTGTGTTTAACATGCATTCTCTCTCTTTATTCCCTTGTGCCTGTTATTTTCAAGGTACTTAGTTAATAGCACTTGCTAGATTTTAGTAGGGAACAGGCTGGGATGTGGCATGCAATGGGCTATATTTTCGAGTGTTGACTTTGTAAACTGACTTAGGCCCTTAGCAAACAGTTACAAGCTGTGGCTGCTTACGCTGATGTTGTAGGTATGTCCACCCTTCAGGCCTTCCAGTATTGCAATGACAGATGTGTCTGTCTTCTGGATAATGCTGAGGTTATGAATCTGGACAGCACTAGGATCGTCTTCTCGGTAAACCAATGCTTGATACACTTGGATATTGCCATTGGGCTGAGAAGGTGGAAGAAACATTAACTGAAACTTTGTTACTTCATCCGGTATCTTCTGAAATGTCATATTATTAGGTGGGTCCTTGGGCACTGAAATAAATTGTTGACAATTATAATTTTGAAATGTTGTTTTATCTCAATATAAAATGTTTTTCCTTCAAACTGCTGTTTTAAAAGACTAATGGCACATACTATATAAATCATGTAATATGGACATTAGAAAAATGGTTGTGTTGACTTTATTTGCCGGAGATTGTGGTGGTACTTCAGTTTATCTATGTGCCTTGTGCGTGTGCTCTGTGCTTCGCACTGGGCATTAGATCAAGCCCCTCCCAATGTATCTCAGCTTATCTTCCACAGAATTACACAGAACGTGCTTGCTCACCTTCGCCACCATTTCATTAAAAAAATAACACAGATCCAGAGGAAGTCACCCCAAAATGATCAGAGCCCCACATAACCTTCAAGAAGCTCCCACTGGTAATATGGTGTATGGCTTTATTCAGTGTCAAGTCAGAGAACAGGCATTGAGCCAATACTGTTTGCAAGATAACAGGCCTTGTTCTGCTTCCATGCTTTTCAAGGTTTTGTGTGTGATTTATGAATCATAAGACATGTATAGAATCTTGTATACACCAACATGGAAGAGATAACACCAGCCTATCACTTAAAGAGGCTCTCTTGTTCTATGCCTTTGTATTTTACCACATATCTCTCTATAAAAGCAATTGGTCTTTATCTCTGTTTTCTTGTAATTCTCAGAATAACAATAGTGCCATGGTTTTGAGGTTCACTAGAATTTATATGTATCAATACTTCATCATCTTCAAAAATTCTCTCTCTCCCTCCCCCACACCCCCTCTCTCTTCCTCTCTCCCTCATGTGGGTGCCATGATAAGCATGCAGAAGGCAGAGACCAAATTGTAGGAGTTTTGTCCTGGCCTTCGAACATGTGGGTCCCTGGGATGGAATTCTAGTCATTTTCTTGGTGACAAATATCTACGTCCTCTGAGTCATCTTCCCAACTTCAGAGACTCCAGTCATAAGAGAAAGGAGCAGCAGCCCTGTTTGCCACCAAGAAGTGATTCATTTTGTAGCTTAACAAGAATTGTTTAACATGGAAAGACATCTGTGCTGCTTACAGTTTATTTTTATTGCCAGTAAGGCTGACATTACTATCCGTGTGTACATAAACGTAAGTTTTTGATTCCTAATGATCATCATTGACAATTAATTGCTTAGCCATATGGGAAGTGCATGTTTCATTTTACAAGAGACTGGCAAAATATTTTTTCCGTGTGTCTACACTACTTAATATTGCAACTGGCAAGTGTCAGAGCTCATTTTACACCTTTGCCACTATTTGGTATCACCACTACTTTTAAAATTATTATGTAATTCTGTTTCAGTAGGTGAATGTTTACATGATAATGTAGATTTAATTTGCACTTACCTAGGGCTAGTCGTCTTGAAAATTTATCATACTGTGTGTTTATTTGCTAACTATACCTCCTGATGGATGGAATGTCCCTTTATGTCTTTTGATGATTTTCTAATTGGACTTTTTAATTGCTGAAATGTCTAATATTCTAGTTATTTTTTTACCAAAATGAAAACACAGCAGGACAGTGGCACACATGGACTCATACTAGTTGTGGGAGCATGTAAAGACCTGTGAAAGTCCAAGTCAGACCAAATTACAACCTGAAGAAGTTCCACCCTTATCCTAGGAGGTATTGCCAACAGTTAGCTTCTGGCAAAAAAAAGGACAGTTTCCTCTAAAATTGTAGGTCATGATAAGTGGAGTGCATCCCAGGAGAAGGCCATATACCCAAGAATATTGGGGCAACACAAATTGTCCTTGATAGGATGGGGTAGAAATCTGTGGTAAGAGAGAACGGAGTATACACAAGAAGAGCTGAGTCATGGGAGGTAAATACAGTCAAAACTCACTGTGTGAAATCCTTAAAGAGCTAGTTTAAAAATTTAAAGGAAAAGTTTTGTTTCCTTTTAGAAGACTATTTTAGAAGAGGGGGCAATCGGGAAGTTGGGGTTAAAGAAGTTGCCTATGATCATAGTATGTTCCCGTGAGCAATTGTCACAATGAAATCATTACTCTGTACAGTTAATCCTCTGTGCTGATAAAGTATTCCCTTATTAAAACAAAACAAACCATCCACTTTGTACGTCTCTAGTTGTAACAAATTATAAAATAAAATGATATATAGGAAACCATTATTTGAATATCGTAGAGTTACTGCTCTTTACATCACACCACCAAGTGAAATTGTACATTCTCATGATCAGAATGATATGAGAAGGTTTTCATTTCAATCAAAATTTTCAATGAAGAAGATTTGGGATGCAGCTTCATGGTGCAGACTCTGAAGCTTTGTTAACTTCACCCTTCTTGGCAGACAGAATCTCAGAGTACTTCTCAAATGTGGATAAATATTAGTGAGTTAAAAGTGAGTTTAAAAAGACAAGCAGAAAATGATTGCATTTTGTAAAGTATCCCATGTTGAGTAAAAAGTTTTATAGATAAAAATAAAGCTTAGTTTGGGTTAAACATCTTCCACTTGCTTTTACACATTTACACTACTTAAGAAATATATCCTTTTATTTATAGAGTGTGTTTCTGTACATTGAGGACCAGGCATAAAGCTGGATAAGGCAAGGAATTCTCTCAAGGTTGGCAACAATGGCCTAACCCCAAATTACCACAGTTTTACAGAATGAAGCCTATTGACTGAGAAGGTTTTTTTGTTTGTTTGTCTTTGTTAATTATCTCCCAGGGGAGTGGTTCTCAAACTTTCTGATGCTGCTACCTTTTAATACAGTTCTTCATGTTGTGGTGACCCCCAACCATAAAATTATTTCATTTGTACTTCATAACTGTAAGTTTGCTACTGCTATGAATCATAAAGACCTGATATGCTAGATTTCTAATATGCGACACCTATGAATGGGGTTGAGAGTCACTGTCTTAGAGCAAGATGACACAAATATGATTTGATCAGCCATGTTTTGTGCTGTACACGTGAGTTTATCCACCATCCTTTCTTCACAAAGAAGTGTGAGAAAAAAAGTGAAAAGCCAAAGCAAATTATAGACGATTCCTTTGATAGTTGGTCATAAAAGAGAAACAAATGGAATCTCAGAATATGAGAAGGAAAGGTACCTTGCAAATTAGAGTTAACACTTTGCAGTAAATATTGGAAAATATAGCTTAAGAAAGAGATTCGCTGAAAAAATATCTTTACCTCCTCTACATACCTTAGAGATAGCAACAAATAGACCATAACAAACCACTCCCTCACTATTATTTTCTGTGACATATCTGGTGGCAAAGAACATCAAGATTCTAAAGAAAGTAGGCAAGCAGGCCCTGGGGGTTCCCCGCATTCACTCCTGTTTCTCTCACAGTGCTTTGGTTTATTCAGACTGTTTATACACTAGAGGAAATATCCATGGATTCTGATATTCATCAAATAATCACATAATCTAGCGTGCCACTTGACTAAGAAAACAATTATATGTGCACTGGCTTTTAATACCAAATTACTTAATATTATTAGTCAATCTCCACAACAAGTCAGGACAGAAATAATCAAAATGAAATGCTGGATGAAATATTGTTAGCTGAAGACATTTAGAAAAATTATCTGTTAGGCACAGTAATTCAATTTCTAAAACGGAGTTGATAAGTACAATAAAGTACAGTGTGGCACATTTAATTAGTTTCCATATTTATAAGGACTGAATATTCTACACATTGTCTCAAAAGTATAAATCACCCTTATTTTGTCAATTGTGCTGTTACTGAATTTTTTTAAAAATGTTCTATCAATGTCTCATAGCGCCATCCTTTCTTGGGAAGAGCGTGAGGAGCTATAAGAAAAACCAAGGACCAAGTCTCCACCGATTGTTAGGAATGGTGAATACACTTCTTACCTGATTCTAAAGTTGTAATTATCACTTCTGCACTTGACTTCCCGTCTGTGTATGCCCCACTAACATTCCCAACAAAGGCTGTGATCACCACGGAATACCTTGTGAATACTTCTAAGTCATTAATCTCTGTGGTTTTGTTTTCTTCATTTGACTTCACAAAGGAAATATTAAAGCCATCATTATCAACCTATGGGGAAAAAGTAGCGATTTAGGAAGATAACAATCCAAAGCTAAATCATATTAATCTGGCTGATATTTAGTCATTTACTTTGAAGTCAAATTGCTCTGAGAAATCCAAAGTACTATAACAATTAATTCATTTGTAGTCATTTTAATAATTGAAAATCAGAGAATGTAATCAACTCATTGTGATGAACCAACCTATAAAATGAGTAAGCAAAAGTCATTTTTGGAGTCAATAAAACCGTTTTCTATTTCAACAGATGATAGAAGAAAATAAATAGGTTTGAGTGCACAGTCACCCAGCATTCAAATTCCAAACTGGTCAATTAATTCCAGTTGGCAAGCTACTTATCCTGCCTTACTTTCTACTAGGGTGATGATATTGAGTTATACTGATTTCTTGAGAATTTATAAAGAATGGGTCTGAAGTAGGTGGAGTGTAGATTTTTATATATTTTGAAATAACTCTGAAAATTATGCTTTGTAACACAATTTGGAAGATACTGATATTTAGATTATATTTATGTACTTCCAAACTAAATCACCTTTTGAAATGCACATTGATACATTCTGCCCTTTTAATTTTTCTTTTTCTATTTTTTTTGATAGTCTTTATCTTTGAGATTATAATGTAATTCCGATAGTTCTCCCTTCCCTTCCTTCCGTCCCAACCCTTCCGCAAACCCTTCTCCACTCTCCAGACTCATTCTCCTTCAGCCTCTTTTGCCACTAATTCTTATTGCATGCATAGTCTATTAAAAATTCTGGTCATAATTATAGATCAAAAAGCTTCTAACCTACCACTGTTAGGTGTAACAGTGGTTATGGACACAGCTAACTATAAATATCATAGTTAAAACTCCTGCGCAAATGAATATCTTAAGGTATGTTAAAGGTGACTACATGTTTTGTTCAAATATAGTCTGTCTTTGATGGAAAGTTTTCCCATCATTCTAGACATTAATCGTGACTAAGTTTTTAGTAGTAAATAGATGGATACTTGGTATCGTATGTAAGTGCTAGTTATCCAGGCATGGGAACCTTAGTTAGGACCACTAGCATCTATATAAATGTCGGGTAGGACAGGCCACATCTGTTATCCCAGCACTGGGGTAGCAGAACAAAAGAATGCAGATCTCTACAGTCCATCTGGCAGCCACTCAGAAAACTGCAAGTTACAGGTTCAGTGAGAGATCCTGTCTCAAAGCATAAGGTTGACCTATGACCTCCACAAGTGCGTACACACACAGACACACACACACACACACACACACACACACACACACACACACACACCATGTACACAGATAACAAGTTTAGAAGGGGTTTTCCTGACACAGACATGAGAAAATGTATAACCCAGCAAGGCATGGTAGTCGCAGTCAACTGTACTGAGTATTCCAGGTTGTATATATGGTTAGCATTATGAAGATGATTTTTAATTTGTCCATCCTTTGAAACACTGAGAAATGATTTTGGAGTTACTCAATTGTTCTTTAAATTTTGGTTTGTAGGGGCTTTTAACTTAAAGTAGATGCACACTAAAAGAGAAACACACTAAAAGGCGAATAAATAAACAGAACTGCAGTCAAAAACCTCATTACACAAAGCATTGGAGAGAGGTAGCCCACTTCTCTAAAATGGTAGAAAAACCTCTCAGCATACAAAGTCTATTCATTGAGCACAATACCGTTGGTACAAAATTTATGAGTACTTAATTAGTTGTCAAAACTAAGTTCCTATAAAATATGGATTTTGAAATTTTCCTTATGATTAGGCTCTTATTCATGCTGCATAACAGCGATCTAGGGAAAGTGAACAGTCAATCCCTGGAAGTGAGGAAGAGGATCCAGTAATCCCTCTCTTGGCTTCTGCTTCGTGTTGATTCTATGATTACTACAGAGTGAACTTCACTAACGTGAGGTAGATTTTCAGAGTTCAGGTGACTCCCTCAAGTTCCAGACCTACTCAGTAACTGAGATAAAACTTGTTTAGATCTTCCATGAGTTCAAATCTGTCTATCATGCAATAAGATGGGCAGTCTCTGATCAGGCAAAACACTCTCTTTACATGTTAAATTACTCAGTGCTTTCCATTTGTACGGTAGATGACAATATCAAATAGTGAACATATATTTGGCATATGTGTGGTCTACTGTGCTTTTAGAATATTTTTGAAAATCCTAAAAAAAAATGCCGGGCAGTGGTGGCGCACGCCTTTGATCCCAGCACTTGGGAGGCAGAGGCAGGCAGATTTCTGAGTTTGAGGCCAGCCTGGTCTACAGAGTGAGTTCCAGGACAGCAGGGCTACACAGAGAAACCGTGTCTTGAAAAAAAAAAACAAAAAAAACAAAAAATAAAAATTAAAAAAAAAAGGAAATGCTAAAAAAAAAACTGTGGCTCCTCAAACAATGTCTATAAATGTTTAGTATTTCTTTATCAATAGACACATTCCACCTTGGTTGTTACTGACCACATCTAGATGTCCATGAATGAAGCCTCAAGTCATGTGAGTCCTCAATTTCAAGATTACTTGTTCATCATTTTATCACCTAATATTGTTAGGAAATGACTCCAGTCTGTAACTATAACATTATATAGCATGTTTAGCAACTAGACTCCAGATTTTCTTTCCCTACTCCTCCTCCCTGTCCTTCCCCTTCTCCCCTCCTCCCTCCCCCTCCTCCTTCCCCTTCTCCCCTCCTCCCTCCTCCCCCTCCTCCCCTCCTCCCCTCCTCCCTCCTCCCTCCTCCCCCTCCTCCCCCCTTTCCCTCCTCTCTCTCCTCCTCTCCCTCTTCCTCTTCCTCCTCCTTCTTATGTTTCTCTCCCTGATCCATTGCTGCCCTGTCTTGTTTGCTAGATTGCTGTTCAATCACCAAGACCCTCCATTGGTTTGATTTTCAATGTGACATCTCCTCTATATTCTGTCTTCACAATAGAAACTTCTCATTACTTCAGTCCCATCCCCACAGCATTGTGCCTTACTATATAATTGTTTATAGTGCCATGTGGGCTACAAGAACGCGAGCTATATAAAGCCAAACTTTCACTTCCTATTCTTGTCTTAGGGTACTGAAGTTACTCAAATATGATTTAAGTCAGAGAATAAAAGTAATAAAAAAATCACAAAATACATGAATGATTTTTAGTTACTTTTCAAATAGTACATTTTACAATCCTCCTGATTCATCTTCTCCCTCACCACCATGTGCTTGTTGAGTTTTCAACAATCTCAATTGTTGAAATTAAGATTTAAATTATTTTAAATTATTTACTTATTAATAAATAAATCTGTGTCTATGTATCTTACTAGCCTGTATTCCTTTGTTCCACTCGCTCACCCTTAAGGTCACAAAGATGGCTGTAACAGTGAGATCACAAAATCGTCCTAAAACATTTTTGTTTTCTTTTAATCATAGCCAGATTCCAAGGGTAATTTCTCTCTTTCATGAAGAATCATTCATAATTATCTTTCTATAATTTGCATGAAATGTATATTCTCAGGATATTTATGTTATTTATCTTATCTGCTAATGTACTAAGAGCTTCACAAATATACCCTAAAAAATAAGCAAGAACTGAAGAATGTGTGGGAGAAGGCATTAAAATCTCATTTGCTTTTAATGACAGCAGAGCTTTTGAGACAGAAGTATCTCCTTTAAAGAATTTGTATATTTACCTATCCCATAGTTAGTCTCATTTGGCCCTAGAATCTATGTTATTTTATTATAAGTAACAATGCCTTTTCTCCTATGAGCTCTACACACACATGCAGTCCTGCTAATGCAGTTGCATGGGGAAGATTCAACCCCCGGCTTCTTAAACTCATTTCTACATTGGACCCATCCTTCCCTTCTCAGATCTGGTCCTCCTTGCGGCTTTCCAAGTAGTACATCTTACAGTCCTCCCAATCCATCTTTGCACTCACCACCGTGCAAACTAGGAGAGTTTTCAACCATCTTAATTGTAAATAATGTAAATTATTTTTATTTATTAATAGATAAATCATTAATTTATTAAATTTACAGACTTAAATTACTTCTCATCTGGATCATTTGCTATATTTCCTTGGCGTCTCTCTCTCTACCTCTTTCTTGACTCATTTATTCTTACAGTTTCCTGACCCAGACCTAGACTGTATCCCATATACACAGTACAAACTATCTCATCAAGTATGATAATTATGATAAAAATCTTACCACACCACCCTTTAAGTTATTTAAGTGGCACTATGAACATAAAACACAGTGTCCAAACCATGGGACTAGTCATGTCTCAGAACACCAAGTTTTGAATGCCATGGCATGCGGTGGTAATATTATTTGTTTTGAAAAAAAAAAAAAGATGACTATTCTTTGATATTTCTGTTCTCATTTCCCTTTCATGCATTCTGAAATTTTTTTCAAAATTCAGCTCTTTAAACCTTATCTGGGATACTGCTTCCTAAATGCCTCTTCTTTTTCATTCTACACTAAAAGACCCTTCTACTGTATTTTAAATCAAATTTATCAGCTTTTCAATATATGTGTCATCTTTGGCCCAAGACTAAATGCAGCAAGCATTGGATTAAGGATACTGTTGTTGAGAAGTTAGTAACTGCATCGTCAACAGCCTAAGCTGAACAATCTATCTAAGGTCTAAGGATCACACTATAAAACTAGACTCTATGTAAATAATCTGAATCATTAACTGTGATTTATAGTGTGATTTATACTGCCTTTCAGCGTAGGTAAGATACGCCTTACCGATTTGACATCAATCAGGTAGAACGTTGGTCCAGTTATGACAGCAGGTTCACTCCAGCTGATATTGATAGCAAAGGGGGATGTTGCAACCACATGCACATTTTCAGGAGGACCGTCAGGAGCTACAACAATAGGAAATCAAACACTCTGCCACATTAGTACTCGATACAGTATGAAAGGAAGGACCATGAAGAATGGATAGTTATAATAAATTAAATTTACATTCATTTACAGATCACGAACATGCTGAAAGTTAATTATAAGACTGGATTTTTAAAAACCTAATTGCTATAACATAAATGACTTCCACATAAAAATAATTAATTAAAATCATAACATGTGATATTTAAATTTGACATAACATTTCTTTTTTTTTAATTTATTTATTCTACATATGTGAGTACATTGTGGTTCTCCTCAGACAATCCAGAGGAGGGCATTGGATCCTATTGCAGATGGTTGTGAGTCACCATGTGGTTGCTGGGAATTGAACTCAGGACCTCTGGAAGAAGACATAACATTTCTAAAATAAAGCATTACCATAATTATATATTTGCCTAAATAATTAATTCATTGAAAAGTAAGTAACTTGACACAGACGTTTTAAGAAGACCCCTTCAGAGACAGTTGACCACTGAAAGAGGCAAAATTCACAGCTAGATGGTAACTATAAAATGCAGGCAATGTTTAAAATATCTCCACGGGAATGCAAACTGCATTCATTTTGTGTTTTCATTCAGGGGTAGAAAGAGTTACAGCTATGCAGTCATTCTGGTCACGTGAACCTCTGTTATATTCACGATCCATCCCAATTTATAAAATGTATTGAGATGAGACCTGAGTGTGTTCAGTGTGTGAAGCAACTACAGTCAGACGGGGGAGGAGAACGCTGAGAAGCCTTTGCCATGGGATGAATGCAGCAGTACTGCTGGGCCCAGAGACTCAGCCCAATTTAAATGCTTAAATCCAAAACAGCAGTCATTACAGACCGTGTACTATCATGTCCACTCTGAGAAGACATGAAATGAGCATGAGGCATCACTTTGCTTAAGTAATTCCTTTTTTTCCCCTCTTCAGTTGCTTTCTGTTTGTTTGTTTGTTTATTGGATATTTTCTTTATTTACATTTCCAATGTTATCCCCTTTCCCGGTCCCCCCCACTCCCAGAGACTCCCTATCCCATCCCCCTTCCCCTTGCTTCTATGAGGGTATTCCTCCACCCACCAATTCATTCTCATCTACTCACCCTCAATTCCCCTACACTGGGGCATCTATTGAGCCTTCAAAGGACCAAGGACCTCTCCTCCCATTGATGCCTGACAAGGCCATCCTCTGCTACATATGCAGCTGCAGCCATGGGACCCTCCATGTGTACTCCTTGGTTGGTGGTTTAGTCCCTGGGAGCTCTGGGAGGTCTGGTTGGTTGATATTGTTCTTCCTATGGGGTTGCAAACCCCTTCAGCTCCTTCAGTCCTTTCTCTAACTCCTCCATTGGGGACCCTGCGCTCAGTCCAATGGTTGGCTGTAAGCATCTGCCTCTGTATTTGTAAGGCTCTGGCAGGGACTCTCAGGAGACAGCTCTATTAGGCTCCTTTCAGCAAGCACCTTAAACAATTTCTAACCGAGGGAGAGTAACAAGCTGTACAATCTTGTTTGAAAGATGACACGGTTGACCTCAGTGTCACTATCATGCCTATACATGATAGCATTTTTTAAAGTGTAAAAATCAGGTTTGTAGGAGTAGCTGTTCTAGGTGTTGGTATTATGGTGTCAATTAGTGAGGAAAAGCAGAGACGATGCAAAGGTTAACTAGAAAGTACAAACCACCTAGCATTAGGGAGCAAGGTAACATTGTTAACGTAAGTAGAACTGGCAGTTGAGGTAAAGCTTCAGAGAAGGTAGGTCTACAACTAGGCCTTGGGTGAGGAGGAGGGTTTAAACTCAGAAGGACAGGGCTAGTGAGACTTGTATGTTCAGGAGCCATAACCAAGCAATGACACAAATAAGTCTATAGAAACAGAATTGGATTCCTGTATGGACTTGCTTAACTTCCTTCCTATGTGTTACTTTACACATCCCTATTCACCGTTAAATGTCTTAGGATTTCTATTGTTGTGTTGACATACATGACCAAAGTAGCTTAGGGAGGAAATGATTTATTTGGCTTCTCCTTCCATATTGCTGTTTGTCATTGGAAGAAGTCAGGACAGGAGTTCAAACAGGGGAGGCAGGAGCCAATGCAGAGGCCATGGAGAGTGTTGCGTACTCGATTGCTCCACAAAGCTTACTTAGCCTGCTTCCTTATAGAACGCAGGACTACCAGCACAGGGATGGCACCAGCCACAAGGGGCTGAGCCCTTCCACACCACCAATCATTAATTTAGAAAATGGTCTACAGTAGTGACTTGTGGAGGCGTTATCTTAATGGAGGTTCCATCCTCTCAGATTACTTCAGTCTGTGTCAAGCTGACATAAAACTAGCCAGCACATTAAATATGATTTAATACTCTTCTCCATTCCTGTACATCAAAACACCAAGGTGTTGCTGCTTAGGATTTCTCTGGAAAAGCTACAGATATACTACACTGGAAATGAGCTCCTCAGTCCACTGGGCTGCCAGTGAATCACGCAGTAGAGAAAAGATCCAGAATCTCTAAATTCAGGAAATGGAAGTGTTACAGGAAGAACAGTATTCGTGAAATTAAATAGCAGAAATAATCCCCAAAAAGTAACTTTGAGATCTAGTTATAGAGTACTTGATCTCTACACTAAAGAATTTGAGTTCATTGTTTTAAATAACAGGATGGCGCAACTGAGAGGCGGAGTATTTGTTCAGTATTTAGGGAAGAAAACTCATGTCACTGAGGAAGAAGTAAAAGCTCTGTATGAATTAACTCAAGTCACTATCAACAGAAAAAAAAACTGGCTGGCACCATGATGTTGAATTTCACAGGCTCTGAGAAAATGACTTAAAAATGTAGGTAATTCCTTACTCACTGAGGTGCCATCAATAGGGCTGGTGCATGCTCTAAAGAGACCCAAGTCTATTTCAACAGCAGATAGGTGTGTATGATATTGCTGTGTTTTGAGTGTGCTCCTCTAACATTTAGGTTTTGAAGCATCACCAAGCTATGGTACTAAGAAGCCTTTAAGAGATGATGTGAGGTCAGGAGAACTCCTACATCATGAGCAAGTTTAAGGATCATAAGAAGAAGCTTCACAGAGCACTCAGTTACTCTGCCCTTCAGCCTCCCGTCTTGTGAAGATATAACCTTTCTCCTCACCAGGGAATGCAGTCCTCACCAGATGACCAAATATTTGGGTATTACTATCTTTCACTTTTCATCCTCTAGAACTATTAGGAGTAAATAAAGATGTATTCTTTATTAGTTATTTAGTCTAGGCATAACAGCAGAAGGCATACGGTGGAATTTGGCTGGAAAATTTAGTCCATGAAATATATTGATGCATTTTAATAATAGCATTGAAACACAAAATAAACCCTGATTATACATTGAAAGTGAGTGAGGATATATAGGCCTGAAGATTCAGAGTCTTCAAGGGTACTACTAGAATCTTTTGAGAATCTCCTGGGCAAAAAATCCAAGCATCATAGATTTTTATCATGAAGCCACTATAGATTATGGCTCCTGATACCTACTTTATACTTGAAGCATTATGTCCTTATAGTCTAGAAAGCAGAAAGGCAAGCTAAATGAATTCTCTCAGGTCTCTTTTACCTTAATCCCACTCACAGAGGGAGGAGCCTTTGAATCCTATTTACTCCATGAAACAACTAGATCAAAAGAAAAAAACAAAACAAAACAATCTTTAGAACCTAGCTGATTTGTCTCTATGAAACGCCCAACCTCAGAGCTGCTGAGAGACACTTTAAGGCAGGTGCCCAATCAGATAAGTTCTTTGCCTTACTATTGCTCTGACATCATAAGCAATTATTGTGAACTTTTCTGACTGAAGTATGATGATTTGTGGTTTGTTTCTATACTGATATTAGTTTGGTTTTGGAAATATTTTCAAGAAAATACATCTACATCTCTTGGTCTCCAGTATGAATCTTTAAGTCTCAGCTAAGGGAAGATCCAGAACCCACTCCAAGAAAGACCTGGAATCATCAGTACATCTGTATACCTACTCAGAAGGGAGCAAAATGCCTTGCTTTGACTTTTTATCTCTTACTGTAAAATGTCAACCCTGCAACCATTCCTTTAATAAAAGCAATCAAAGCATTTACCAGGGAATAGCAGCTGCCCCAAGCAGAGTGGAGAGAAACATGACATTCAGAAATCACTCATGACACATCTGTCCCCCCATGCAACTAAATATTTTATGTGCCATACGCTGATCAAACATATTTTTAAAGCAATCTATCCAGCCCCTTGAAGACTCGTGCTGAAATGTCATTTCTTGAACTCTCTGCAGTTGTTCTTCTATCACAGGTTTTTCCTTTTCAAAAACATCACTATTATAACCACTCTAAATTACATTTGCTTTTTCAGTAAGTTGTATGATAAAATTGCCTGCTTTATACAAAAGTAATCCATGTCAACTACTTCTGTGAAAAATTTTATATTTCATCAACTAGAGCATTTAAAATTAGAATTCCTAAATTAAAGCCATTAAATGAAATTAAATATATATAACAAATACATATGAATATAGTATTTGCATATAGCAATGTGTATTCTGCTGAGGAAATTCAAAAATAATTATTTAATTCATAGAAAATTTAAAAGAAATATATAAAATATCAAAATATTATCCTATACAAACAAGTATTTAATTACTTTATCATATTTCAAATTACATAAGTACTCAAATATCTCAACGGTTTTTAGGTAACTTTCTTGTAGAATTTATCAAAATGTCAAAAATACCTAATAAAGTATATCAGCATTATTTTCTTCTTTCACTACAGTGTGTGATATACTATTACTGTAGTCACATAAAAAAGAAAATACAAAATAACCATTAAGAATGCTAAGCACTACAATAAAGAAAGCCAAGCGTGGTACAGCTATGAAGAGCTCAAACGATACCAGTTTGAAAGCTCAGTAAGTTATAAGCATCCTTGGGAGACGTTGTTTGTCTCCCCATAAACTGTCACATTCTGATTTAGGATTGTTTGTGAAATGAATCTAGTCACTAATGGGCCAAGATATCGCTATAGCCTTTGTCTTATAAATCACAGCAATTTACTCAGTAGGCATGATCTGTCCTTATTCTCATCCCCCATGATCCAATCACTTCCTCTCATAAGCACTTTCCCCCTGGTTTTCACAATAATGCATTTTCTGTAACTAACAACCATCATTTCCTGATTGTCATGCTTCTATCCTTGCACAGGAATGCGGGTCTTATGTGGGTCAGGGTCATCTTTCCCATCCATCTGTGTCTCTGTGCTAAGTGTCTTAGCTGAAAGGTGAGTCTGGATAGACCATCATTCTGCCCAGTCCATATAAAAGTTTGACTTCCCCCAAACCTGAACCACCTTAAGCACTAATATGTTTTGGTGTGTTTGATAGCACACTATCTGTTGTGTCTCACTCAAAGACTTGCCATCAACTAATGTTGAAACCATTTTAGTAAGTGATCAACTGTCACTTTAAGTTTATCACTCTATGTGTGAATTCCCTAAAAGTATAAGTATTACATAAAAATAAAATGGTAACAGCAGCTTACAAGGTAGAAAATCTGGAACTCTATGCAAAATAATTTAAATTTTCTATATGTCTATTTTTTTGTTTGTTTGTTTTGGTTTTGGTTTTTCGAGACAAGATTTCTCTGTGTAGCCCTGGCTGTCCTGGAACTCACTCTGTAGACCAGGCTGACCTCGAACTCAGAAATCCACCTGCCTCTGCCTCCCGAGTGCTGGGATTAAAGGCGTGCACCACCACTGCCCAGCTATATGTCTACTTTTATTCAAGTTCAGTTTAAACTTTATTTTAAAATGTCTCCTAGGCGGTTTGTGCTAGTTCAGAATCTGATACGCAGGATCGTCAGATTCCTAACACACATCTCTAAGTGATGGAATCTAAGGCTGTTCTCTTGCAAAGGTATTAACAATCTTTAGCACTGTGACCTAGAAGAATTAGCTTTGTGCTTCAGGTGTCTCTAGAGCAGTGGTCTTGAACCCACGGGGGTCACATATCAGATGTCCTACATATCAGCTATTTACATTATGATTAACAACATCAGCAAAATTACAGTTATAAGGTAGCAATAAAATAATGTTATTGTTGGGAGTCACCACAACATGACGAACGGTATTAAAAGGTCTCAGCATTAGGAAGGTTGAGAACTGCTGCTCTAGAGACTAGAGGAAATCTAGTTGGCTGTGTAGCGTTTGTGCATCTTAAAGGATCTGAGGTGTCAAAAGGAGCATAGCATTCTATTTGCATTGGAATGCACAATAAGAACATCTTACTACACGCCTCTTTCCAGTGGTCCCATGTGTGTGATAATTCATTGTCTTTCCATTGAGCCCAGAATTTCTTTGGTCAGAATGGGATAACACTGTTAGTATAGAGAATGTTTCATGCCATTTTACAGACATTTATTTTGATGTATAGTTATTCACAACAAGGTAGCACCATGAAGAACAGGTACTGTGAACCTAAGAATTTGTCAAATTATACCATATAGTAAGTGCAGTAAATATGATCAATGGATGTTCACACTATTAGACTTTATCATATAATTATCTCATTTAATACTTAAAGAGGTTATGTGCTATCATTTCAGACCAGTTTGCAAGAGAAATGAGATGACAGAAATGCAAAATACAAACAGATGCCATTCTAATGCTAGTTTTGCCAGATGAATGAAAATATTCCGGTATTGTACCAGTGATTTGGAACAATACATCTTTTTCTAGAATTGTATCATATTTACAAAATTACTTTGCAAAATACTGACTCTAGACTAGCAGCTTCTATATCACCAATAATAATAGTCTTAAGCGAAACAACCACTGATGCCATACTTCAAACTAAATGAATTGAACCTTGGGGAAGGGCACCAATAATTAATGTGTGCCAGGACAGTTACTTGTTGTACAATATTTAATTATCATTGCTTTCTAATGTCAGCATACCTTGGAAATATAGCAACAATGATAGAAGCAGGGCTTGATTAGCTGCTTCCCACTGCTGTGAAGGCTGGGGTAATTATGCAGAAGTTTGGGAGCTGGTGATCCACTTAGAGATTCATGCCTCTGAGCACAGTCACTCCAAAGACTGGTCTACATTACACTCTATCTTAGTTATGGATAAACTATGACGCAGTCTTACTACTATCACTGCTTCTGCCAGTCTCAAAAGTTCCTAGAACATGATAGGTCAGCATGTTCCATGAAAGCATAAGGAAATGTACCCAATATCATTCAGTTTTGGAAAGAGACATACCAGCCATGCAAAATTATTCAAGTAAGACGGTAATCAGAATAGAACATGAGCGCTAAAATAAACATGGCTCTTTTGGCCTGTTGTTCATTTGTTCACAGGCATAATTTAGGTAATATAATCATTTGGGTATCACTAAAGAAATTAAAAAACAAGGGATTAAAACACTTTCAAGGTACAATTTCAGGCTATAAGTTTTAAGAAAAGCCTCATCCATACATTTATGATTGGAGATGCCAGGATGATTTCTTTAAAATGTGGATAAATAAGTTCAGATCTTTCTTAGACCAATTAGTTGGGACTAACACTATCACACAGTAACATTTCTTATAACTTCATGTCACTTTTATTGTTAATGTTATAGAGAAAGGCAGACAATTTGCTCATAAATATGAGATTTAAAAAAATATTTTTATTTCGATTCTGAAAACATTGTTTAATAATCTGTAAAGATCTTTTTCTGACAGCATATTTGATTATTTTAATAGATTAATTTTATAACCTTGCTGATATTTGTTTTCAATTATTATTTTGGCAGATGCTCTTTGTAATAATATTTAGCGTTATTCCACTCTTGATAATTTCTATACTGCTACTGTGCTGCCTTTCTTCTCCACCTCCTTCCTTTTTGAGAAAATATTTTCCTGTGTATTCCAGGCTCCTTTTGAAATCAATATGGAGACTAGACTGATGTCAAACTCATTATCTCCTGCCTTCACTTCTCAGGTGCTAAAATGTCATGGGTATAAGCCATTATTTGTCTACTGGTACTTTTATTTCATCCAGAACATTTTCCCCAGGTCCATAAAGCTATAAGATTGCAGGCCCAATGCTACAGATAAACAAAGTACATGAGTGTACAGGTCTGCAGTCTTTACAACTGTGTCAGTACATTACATGACCATGCCTTAAGATTCTGGTTGCTATCGTTGTTCTGAACAACAGAACCTATAGCTTTCATTTCAGTTACCCAGCCATCCTGAGAAAAGTAATGTATCACCCAGCTATAAACCCTGCAGCCCACAACATAGACCAGCCTGTAAGATACCGATGCAACAATTGTTCAAATGTTATGGAAGTAACCAATCATGTTTTCATTTTATTTAAGGCTAAATCCATAAGATGGAACCCATGCGAGACACTGCTAAAGTGTCAAAGAACCTGAAACTAGACAGGTCAGGGGTGCTAAAGGAAACTCTACCACTATTATTCAGCTAAAGGATCATAGCAATAAAATGTATCTTAGCAGCATAATGCTATATCCATAGATCAGGGCATCACTCAATTCTAATTAGAGAAGCTTCTTGTCATAGACAGGAGTTAACAGAGACCTACAAGTGGACAGTGTGCAGAGACGGAGAGACTTTGGGGGATTTAGTCCTAAGTGAGATAAAACCCTTTGTCTCAAAGCTCAGAGGAGCCCAAAAGATTTTAATAGTCAGTGGTGGATGCCATCCAAAAAACTGTTCGATCCAGACACAACAGGGCCATTGCACATATGAACACAGTCTGGGAGAGAATGCCCAAGACCAGTACTAGTTCAAACCACAATAGAGTCCCAGCAAGGAGAAGGGGAAGTTTATACAAAGCCCCTCCCCTAACCAAGAAGCTATTTGCAGTTTATGCCTGCTAGAAGGAAAATCAGTTTTATCTAATGGAGTCTTACTAGTATACTAGCTATACACCAGGGCAGGCCCTTTTCCCAAAATTACTCGGCCAACACAAAACAGACTTCACGTGCCTTTTGTTTTTAAGCATTTGTTTGTTTTATTAAATATATTTGGTTTTGGTTTTGCTTGCTTGTTTGTTTTGATTTTTATTCTTTGGGTTTTTTTTCAGAGAGAGAGAGAGAGAGAGAGAGAGAACATACAACTGTAGGGCATAAAACATAAATAGTACTCTAGTTACTGAAAGATATGCTTTACATATAGGCAAACAAAAAGATTTTTGGCATAGAAGTGGTGTGGTTACAATTAGAAAACAGGCTAGACATTCAAGTGTCTTTCGTACTGATGAGAAGATGAATATGAAGAATGTTCTTAGAGACTTCACTAAAGAAATTTAAATACAAAGACAAGAAAGATTTAAACAGGAAAGTCCCCTGGTCTCAGTAATGACTCACAGAGAGTGAGAATAGCCAAGAATATGAATTGAGGATGAGTCTTAGGTTGCTATGTGCAACAACTAGGTAATCAGTTGTTTTATATGTTGAACCAGGAAGCAAAAAGGAGGAAGAGATTAGTAGTGGGGCATTGTGTCTTCCTATTTGTGTTGCTCTAACATTGCTTGCAAGTCTATTTTACAACTTAAATTCAGAAAACTAAACACATGGCAATCCATTAGCAATTTGTTCCCACCACATAAGGTGTGCTCTGCCCTCTCCTTGGCTTTTCTTCTTCTGAGTTTGTAAAGTTACATTCCTTAGAAACTTCTTTGATGAGGCATGTTTTCTTGAATTTTTTTAACCTCACAGATGTTTGGGTAGTTAAAATTCCTCATGAGTATGGTATCCTGTGGTTTTCACAATCTAAGCACTACCCCAGGAGTTTTCCATCCTTACAGTCTCTCCGTCCTGGGGTGGTCTATAGGAGATGCACATCATGCGATTCCTGTTTCAATCCACACTAATTTCACACCCACACTTCTTTAACATTGAGCATTTCCTTAATATTATGAATGCCTATTGAAGTGCACAAAGATGTAGCAGATTTTTATGCTATATTGTCCCATCCCACAACTCAAATTTAAGGGGGGGAGGACAGATAGAATAATCTGCAAGTTAATGTTTTAAGTTAAATACCCCTGCCATGTAATTGTGTGCTTTGTGCCTATATCCACACAGAATGAGACAGAGATGTTATCATTGTAGAGATGGCTTAAGGAGAAAACATGCTTCGAATGTGGAGATCAGAGTACAGGGAGGAAGAAGCCTTAGGTTGAATTGGCTGGATAGCATTTCCTTGGTTCACTCTGGTTTGGATTTGTAGATTCACATTCAGAGAGTTTAGCTCTCAGCTTGCCTTCTAACGGAGCTCCAGAGAGCTTCTCTCCTGTTCTTCTTTATGAGCCCAGAGAGAGTCAATAATAACATTTTCTTGTGATACGAACAAGCTTTACACTCATGATTAATATTTTAACATCTTTTGTTATTCAAATTCTGAACAATTTAATTTCAGACTAACCACCAAGCACTAACTCTTTCTTAAGACCTCCAAGCATTAGTGAGATGCTGGATCAATAAGTGCTTAGGTACTGTTTGCCACAGTTAGAACAAACACATACTCACTTGAAGCATTGATTTTTATACTGTTAATTGGGGTTTCTTTTCCTCAAATTAAGTTAAATATTTTGTCTTAAGTTATGCCATAAAACAACAAAATAGTTGGTCTTAAGTTATATCATGAAACAGCATACCATTTTCCAATTGTAGATAATATAAAACATTATTTTTATCCAGATTATCTGTTTTTATAAAATGTTTATTAGTTTTTGATATTCAGAAAACTAAGCAGTATTTAAGTACTGAAAAACTTTACTATTGTAAAAGAGATTTTTGTTTGGCCATTCTAATTTGTTTTTATTGTTTGTTCTTTCTGGTCTCTTGGCTCTCAATATAAAAGTTTTGCTTATCTTGGAGTTTACTGTACAGACAGGCTTGTCTCAGACTCACATAAGAGATCCACCTGCCTTTGCTTCCCTATGCTGGGATTAAAGGTTTATACCACTATGTCTACCTCAAATTCCTTTTTATTTTAAATGTTATTTCACTATGCAAACATACATGTAGTACCTGTACACATATATTAATTATACATGAATATAGATGCAATAATATATGTAGTATCTTTTAGTCTTTTATATAAAATAAAATCAGGTTCTTCTTGGCTTCATACAATTTATAAAATTTTATTTTACTGTGCATATATATAATCCAGAAATTAAAATATATTTATCGTTAAAAATGTTTTTTCTATTAGCTCAAAAGTTGCCATACTCCTTAAAATAAAGGATAAGTAAACAAGTCATTGTCATAATTTAAAGAATTAATTTATTATTCCAATTCACAAAGGACTCTTCATTTTAAAGGCTTTGGATTTTATGAATGCTAAGAACATATATTTTCACAAAGCTGAAATACAAAGACTCATATATAACTTTTGGTATATAAATGATAATATACAAAAATAATCTATATTCAAGCTTGATTTAATTCACTACTTAAAATATAACTATTCTTTAAGATTTTTATCCAACTGTTTTAATGATTTTTATTTTTAATGTTATTTCATATATATGACACATGTAGCAAAGTTGTGTATGTGTTAAATATATAATGCATGTAGTATGTTTTTGTATGATATATATATATCATATGAGGTTGAAAATACCCACACTTTTTCTTGACTAATTCTAACTGAATGTAATTTTTGCATGTGTTTCTGCACACTTAATATGGTGATAAAATATTAACAGGTAGGAAGTGACAGTAATTGATATAAGGAATAATAGCATTCAATTAGAAACTCTTAAGCACAAGGAATCTTAAGAATCCAACTTTCTAGTTTTATTTGCCACATTAAGAATTGATGTGATGTATTTTCTGTTCTAATTAAACAAATTCTACAGTAGCCTTAAGTGTCTCTGCAAGATTCAGTGCATTTAGAGAGTATACTTCCTGACACCATGAGCAGGTAGAAGCAGGCATTTCATGATGTGTAAGCTGCTCACGGGATGTAGGATGCAACCCTTCATAGCAGAAGACAGTCAGAAATAGGTGTATTCTAACCCAAAATTGCAAATGACCAGGCCAGATATGAAGTGTTTGGGATATACAACCAGATGACATATATTAAGTTCTAAAAATTAGCTACAAGTGAAAACCTAAGCATCTTCACTTAGAAAGATTGAGCCTTGCTGTTTTAAACAAACATCAGACCTGATAGTGGGGCCAGAGGTAACTTAGCTGCTTTAGATAATTCATATTCTCTGCTAATTTTCCACTATTCCTATCATTCAGTTATCTTGTATCAGCCAACTTTAGTTATTGTAGTACTCTTTCCAATAACATACAGTTTCTGGGTATTTAATGTTGATTTTTTTGAGTTGAATGTCCCACTTTCTATCAAAATGTAATCTGTGAGTTTACCTACTGCTATCGGCAGAAGCACCCTAAATCCATAGCTTCACCAATGTTTTTATAACTATATGTCAATTTCTTTATGCTTTTAGTTTTATTGTGAGAATTCAGAGACCTGAGAGGAAGACCTACTATTGCCATTTTTCTAAACCAATAGAATTTCTCAGAGTATTCTGAATACTTCTTATATCTATAGCTAGCTCTGCTTCTCCCCTCAGCCAAGAAGTTTCTTTTTGCATCAGATGGAGATTATGCCAGGATCCACAACTAGTCAAAATTCAAAGAATGGGTGACCAACCTCATTCAGTTAAATTTATGATGCAACCCTATACCTAAGATTCAGGGAACACCATTGAAGGGGGTTCCGAACCAGAGGACCAGGATTCTTCTATGAGATAAAGTCTTATAGACATGATAGGAAAGCTCTACCAATAAAATCTCATGGTTTCCTAGGCAAGACTTCCATAAAGACATCCAGTTGGTATGCGAATGAAGATGGGAAATTTTCTTAAGGCATCACCTCTAAATGAAGAGCTATAGGGAATTAATGCCTGCTCATAGAGAAAAAGAGAAGTAGTTTTCTCCAGAGATAAGCTTTTTGATAGGATATCTAATCCCAAGTGGTCAGCCCTGAACACATATACATAAGAACAACAGTAAACAGAGTCAGTGGGAGGGTGTGTCAGTGGTGTGTGTGTAAGAAGAATTATTGAAGGAGAGGTCATGAATTTGAAAGGCAGTCAGACAGGAGTTGGTGAGAGAAGGAAGAGTAGAAATGAGGTAAATAGAGTGCTTGTATATGAAATTCTCACAAATTAAATAAAAAGAATAGCAATTTGTTCTCATCTCATAGCATTTAAAATAAGTATTATTGTTGACTAATTGTTAACTGGATCTAATTTGATGCCACATTTCTCATTTGTGTGTGTGTGTGTGTGTGTGTGTGTGTGTGTGTGTGTGTGTGTGTGTGTGTTTTAGCACTGACATACTATTAGCTGCACTGGAAAACAGTTCCTTTTCCTTATAGTTTACTCAGTCACCTTTCGTTTAGTTGGGAAATGTCTATAGAATATCTACTATTACCAGATATATAAAGATATAGTAACAATCCACAAGTGATAGCTTTAAAATAACTAGCTAATTTTTATTCACTGTAATATGGTGCTATAAAAAAACTATATGACTACTTTAATTGAGTTGTTGTGAATAATTCTATGTACAAATCATTAAGTAGGAGGCTATCTAAGTATTTCTGTTCATGCTAAGAAAGACGAAGCATAAGATTTCATCCTAAAAGAACAGGGAGTTTTAGCAGTAGAAATACTGTACTGTGAGTGGAAGAGAAAGGTAAGGAGGAGGGGTTACAAGTCACCTACATTAAGATTAAACAGTGGGTCTCACAGCTCAGAAGGCCAGTCAAATTAGTGCACTTAGTTGAAATTAATTACAGAGAGTTGTAACATTATCTAGATTTTTTCATTTCATGCTAGCAAATCAATAATAGCATATGCCCAAGTAAGAAAGAAACGTATAGGGAGATTTGGTATTTGATTATACTTACTGGGAGAGGTTTATAACACATACCGACCTAAGGCAATCAATCATACAAATATACTGATCTGTAGAACCAGGGAGCTTGGGGGACTGTCATAAATAAAGACTTAAAGATAATCAATATATAAGTTAAAATCATAGGACATAAGCAGGCAAATCAAGAGCTCCTGGAAGCTATGTAATATTAAAGAAAAAGTATGAATTTCTGAGTATTATAACATTTAGAATTATTAGAACAGCATAAAAATAAGCAAGAGAGCCTAAGAAAGAACTGACAGAAAGGTCTGGAAAAAATAAAAAACCTAAATGGAAAATCTTCCAGAAACAAAAGCCAGCGTTTTAAGGGAAAGGACTTGGATAAGCAATGTGCTGAAAGCTGAGTTTGGTGATTCTACGTCAAGTGTAGAATTACACCAAACAACATTTGTTAATCTCTATGACAAAAAATGACGCCAGGCACTCCAGGGAACTGTAACAAGAGATACGTTCAGGAGATCTGACAAAAACTCTAGATAAAAGCTTATTCTATTATGTATAAAGGCTCACAACAGAATCTATTTGTCACTAAAAGTCATGGTGTGTGTGTGTGTGTGTGTGTGTGTGTGTGTGTGTGTGTGTGTGTGTGTGTATTTCTGTCTGTCTACCTGCTAATAACAAAATTCTTTTGGGAAAATTTCATTTTAATTTGAAAGGCATCTCTGAATAAGAGCCTCATTCAGGAAAGGAAGATAACACTATAAATTCTGCATTTAGAAGGCATTTTGTTTTAATATAAAATGTCCCTGACAGGTTCATGTTTGGATATTTCATCTCAGCTGCTGGCACTTCTTAGGAAGGTCATGGAACCTTTGGTGGAATGAGACTTTCTGGAGGGAGAACACCCCTGGAGGGTCAGTCTTGAGGTTTTATAGCATGGCCTACGTCCAGTTATTGCCTCATGACTGCAAATACAATGCGTCCAGCTATTGGTGCCCCCCAATGCCTGCCACCATGGCTTCGCATGATATTGACTATATCTCTGTGGAACCATAAGCAAAACTAAGTCCCTTCTTCCTTAAGTTGCTTTGATCAGGAATTTTATTACTGTGTATAAAGTAATTGAGACAGAGGGCTTATTACATTGAGTAGTGTTGGTATGGGCAGCTATGTTTATTCTAAAGTACTGGGACTGGGGCAAAGATGGCTTTTCAGAGAACATCCCTGTAAATCTGGTATTCAGAATATGACTCATAAATCATTGACATTTCCTGGAAATCTGCACATTTCTATAAAGACAGGATTCAGGATAAATAATAAAACATTATTTACTTAAGCATGGCCAGGTATTTTAAAATATGAAACTTAAGTTCATGAGAAATCTTTACACATACCCAATGATTTAAGACAAAAACAGCATTTTAAGAACTTTTTTTCCTGAGTATAAAAATCCTGAACTATAAATATTATTGTAAGAGATTATGCTTCTTTGTATTCTTATATTTATTCTTCCATATCTTAAGGTGGGTATCAGACACTTAATATTTATTTTCTCCAGAAATCCAGATCCATTAGGGTCAACACAAATACATTGTGGATGTTACGTATGTTTGTGTGTGTCTGAACTCAATAATTTTGAAAATTCTACTTAAAAGCTATAAGACCAATATCATGAAGTGAATGTATCGATATCAATTGAGGGAAGCATATATCTATCAATATGGCTTAATGGTATTCCACAATAAAATGTTCCCATAATTCTTTGTTGTTATATAAGACTCTAAGAGGTTGTCACAGTTCTTGGTGTTAAAAAAAATACCTAACAATCACTGAAATTTAATTTTCCATTTATGTTTATTTAAATAAAAAATGTGTTATCGCATAAGTTCAATTGCTTACTAACTTATTTTCACCTTCGATGGTTTTTGTACACCATAGAATAAATAGAAATCACTGACATGGAGATAGCATAACAGAAGGCAGTAATGAATAGATGTCAGGACAATACTCACGGCCAGGCAGAGTTTGTATAGAAATCCAGTCGGAGGCATTGCCGTAACCAGCATTGGTGCTAGCAGCCACTTGGAATCTATACCATCGAAACTTCTTTAATCCATGCACCGTTTCTTCTGTTTGGTTTGCTTCATAGAGGTATTGAACTTTCTGGTGTTCAATACACTCTTCAGGTTCCCATTCTCTGCACTTCTGAGCACGAAGTTGAATAGTTATCTTGTAATTTTGGAAGTAACCAAGGATAGTATCAGGTTTTATCCATGTTAGTGTTGCACTAGTCGACTGGACGTTAGAAAAAGCTATATTTGTGGGAACACTGGGAACTAAAAATTAAAGGGAAAAATGACAAACATTACAATGCAACCTATGGAGTTCAGTCACATGGTGACAGCACTGAGATCATTGTCTTCACAGTTAATGAGCCAGATTTCATGTTGATTCTTTGGGGGCCATCGTTTCAAACAGGAAAGAGACAAGTATTTTGATTAATTTTCATTTCTAACTTGACTGCACAACCCACTCTGAAATGGTTTATACAAAAGTACTCTGGCTTTGCATAGAAAATTTTACTGATGCAAAGACAATCATATGCTCACATCATCCTTAGAATTTCCCTAGATATGGTGTCTATTTTATATTTATGGTTCAGTTCCTAAGAAAGATTGTTTATTTATTTACATGAGTACCTAGAAAGCAGTAAGTGCATTCTTTATATTGTAAGCTTTAATTAAAAACTGTTTTAAACAAACAAGCTTACTTTTTGAACTAATAAAATTAATTTAACTTAATTTATATCAAGTATAATGAAAATTGACAATTTCTATAATGTCATCCAACACAATGGCATTGATGTATGGAGTAGAGCAGCAATATATTGTCACAACTGTGTGTTCTTACTAGGAGCCCTACAACACTTTAGTTTGCTAACTGGGAACTATCTATCTGACACTAAGTGCATTGTTAGGGAATCATTATACAGGAAAGCTCATATTTTTAGGGAAATTTATTGGAAGGTAATAAGAGTAAATTATAGTTCGAACTATGAAAGATCAATATGGTAAGTGGTCCCGTAACTGTTCTCAATCATGTCTGCCCATGCATACCTTCAATATGTTTATTAAGATGACATATAAAGAAGGATAATGATTTTGCAAAATTGCCTAGCTTATGAAAATTATGACTGTATTCAACTTAAAAGTAAACAAATACTCAAGCAACCAACTCAATACAAAATATGTCAAATTAGCAAAATATCTGATAAATATGTAAAGATCACTTACTACTTTTGGATAGTATGGTAGGTGCCAAAACTATAGTAAACAAAACAAGACATGGATCTTTACTCAATGCAATTTATATTAAAGAAGGATATTTACAATAAAGATACAAATAAGGTGGGAACTGGAGAGACGAATCCATGGTTAAAAGAACTTGCTATTCCCATAGAAGTCCCTGCTTTTCTTCCCAGCACCCACAGGGTTGCTTATTACCCTCTTTGCGTTCAGTTCCAGGAGATCTGGCGCCCTCTCCTGGTCTTCACAGTCACAAGAGACACGAGCAGTGCACATGCATGCACACAACACACAACACACGCGCGCGCGCGCACACACACACACACACACACACACACACACACGTGTGCACGCGCGCGCGCGCACAAAATGGAAGGCAACCATTGATGTAGGGAAAAAGTAAGGAAGGGAAGAATGAAAGAAGGCTTCCTAGATAATGGCATGTCAAATGATAAGATATTAAGTTCCTGATAAAGATCAGGGAAGAAGTTGTGTAAACATTTCAAGGAGAATCAGCTCTGATGGAAGAAACCTTGATCAAGTGCCTGTGATGATGCTTAGTTTCTTCGTAAAATAACAAGGAGCAAGGAATGGCCAGCAGGAGGGAAACTCGGAGAGCTGCGGGCCAGATTGTGTGCATGGCTGCGGAGCATTGTTATGATTTTTGCACGAGCAGAGGAATGTCAGGCTCCCGCAGGTTTCCACCTAACCACTACATAGACTAAGGCGAGGCAAAGTAGGAACGGAGGAACTAATGAGCAGGCATGGTGACATCGATGCAAAAGTTCCCTGTGGCCTGGACTCAGAAGGGAAAAAAAGCTGTCAGACCCTGCTTTTCTTCCCAGCACCCACAGGGTTGCTTACTATCTTCTTTGCGTTTAGTTCCAGGAGATCTGGCGCCCTCTCCTGGTCTTCACAGTCACAAGAGACACGAGCAGCGCACATGCATGCACACAACACACAACATACAACACAACACACAACACACAACACACACACACACACACACACACACACACATCTCCTCTTGAAGGGGAGATGACAAGATTATCTCACCCTCATATGTGACTTGGAAGGTGTGAGAAAAGGAAGAGAAATGAACGCTCCTAGGCCTTGGGACTGAGCAAATTAAACAAGGAGAGCAAATGGAAAGATAGGCGCTCTGGGCAAGGAGGAAAGTTTGAAAGGAAGAACGAGCTTTTTTAATGTTTTATTTTATTTTATTGGTTATTTTATTTATTTCTATTTCAAATGTTATCCCACCTTCCCAGTTAAACTTCCTATCACCATCCCCATGCTTCTATGAGGGTTCTTTCCCATTTGTTTACATTTCAAATGTTATCTCCCTTCCTGGTCTCCCCTCTATAATCCCCCACCCCATTCCTGCCCCCTTTGCCTAAGAGGGTCCTCCCCCATCCACCCACCCACCCACTCCTGCCTTACTCTTCCAGCATGCCCCCTTCTCTGGGGCATCAAGCCTCCACAGGACCAAGTGCCCCTCCCCTCCCACTGATGCCATATCCGGCAGCCTTATGCTATCTATGTAGCAAGTCCTTGCAAGTTCTGAGGTCTCAGTTAGTTGACGCTGTTGTTCTTTCTATGGGCTTGCAATTCCCTTCAGCTCCATCAGCCCTTGCCCTAACTCTGCCATTGGGGTCCCCAGGTTCAGTCCAAAGCAGATAATCACAGCCAACCATGGGACTGAGCCGAGGGACCCAAGAACGAGCTTTTATTTTTAGTAGGGTAACTCTGAAATTCCTCTCAGATACTCAACACAAAAGAGAAATGATAGATGGATATTCAAGTGTGGGGTTCTGTAGAGAGGTATAGATGCTTGATGTCTTTAATTTTGAATTATTCATAACATATCACTGAGAGTTAATGAAAGTTTTGTATTTGCTTCTTAAATTTTTACTAAATCATCTTCAGATAAGTTACTGTCTATGTATTGATACCAAAAATGTAGATAATAGAGGATATACATTACTGGAAAAGCATTATTACATTATTTAAACTCACAGAATCTGCTTCAATTAATTTTAAATACTAATACTTAACACCAAATCTTATTGCATCAGGATATTACTTTAAAAATAGTGTATGCTCAATAAAATATTTATTATGCTACTTATAACCCACTATGTTTAATCTTTACATATTATGAAAAACAAGCAATCAGAGAAAATATTCTGAAGAAATATATTTTGGGTAAAGAACTTTTAGAACTGGCTGAAAAGTTAGCAATTCTATGGCTTTATTGAAATCTTTCAGTGACTAATTTTAAACTGAGGTCACTGAGCATAGTATATATTTTTAAAACTTCTGTTATAAAGCAGAGAGGTATAAATATGTTGAGGGCTCAGGAGAAGTTTCCAGAGAAGAGTCAGCATGTGAGAGAATTTCTCAGGTTGTGACAATGGAGATAGCGCCATTCTTAAGCCAAACTTCATCTGAAAAGCTACCAAAGCATCACAGTGAGATACTCAGAAAGGAGACTTTAACAAGTATAACCCTGTTCTTATCCTTGAGAAAACAAAAATTCACAGAACACTTGATTAGTCAAGGAAAGAAGTTAGAAGGTCACAGCAGAGTGAGCTCTGATTTTTTTCATTAATAATTTATTTATTTACTTAATTTCCCCTCTGTCCTCTCCTTCCAGTCCTACCCTTTTTCCTCCCATCCCCCCATCCCCTCTCCCTCTCTCCTGAGAGAAGGGGAAGCCTCCTTGGGGGGTGAATGGTGGGAGGTAACTGAGTGGGAGAAGGGCTGGGAGGTGAACAGGTGTGATCTAGTGTGAAGAGAACTGAGGGAGAAAGAATCGGGAGAGAGAACTGGAATTCTTATGGAGTGTGGGGGAGCCTCTCCGGGATGAGCTAGAAACCTAGGACAATGGAAACCACTAGGAATCTATGAGGGTGACCCTAGCAAAGACTCCTAGCAATAGGAGTTATGGAACCTGAAATGACCACCTTCTGCAACCAGAAAGACTTCTACTGGAGGGATGGGGACACCAACCCACCCACAAAGCCTTTGATTCAAATTTGTTCTGTCTCCAAGATGTACAGGGATAAAGAGGGAGCAGAAATTGAGGGAGTGGCCAACCAACAAATGGCCCACCTTGAGACCCAAGCCATAAGAGAGAGAGCCCACCCCTAACACTGTTGATGAAATTTTGTTATACTTGCAGACAGGAGCACAACATAACTGTCATCTGAGAGGCTTCACCCAGCAGCTGATAGAAACAGATGCAGAAACCCACAGCCAAATACTAGGCGGAGCTCAGAGAATCTTGTGGAAGAAGGGGAGGAGGAATTGAAGGAGCCAGAGGTATCAAGGACACCACAAGAAAATCTACAGAATCAACTAACCTGGGCCCATAGGGCCTCACAGAGACTGAACCACCAACCAGAGAGCATGCATGGGACAGACTGAGGCCCACTACACATATGTAACAAATGTGCAGTTTGGTCTCCATGTGAATCCCCTAACTAGAGCAGGGGCTGTCTATGACCCTGTTGTCTACCTTTGGATCCCTTCCCCCTAACTGGACTCCCTTGTCTACCTCAACAGAAGAGAGGGTACCTAGTTCTACTACAACTTGATACACCCAGGCTGGTTGATATCTATAGGAGCTCTGATTTTTAATCTCTGCATTGTTGCTTAAATCCATAAGAGAGGGAGATGAATGCCAAATTCGTTGTCTTCTAAAATTTGAAGGAAGCTTAGAGACTAGTGATCTTGGTCAACTTATCTTGTTATACACAAAGGTGTCTGCAAGATTACTTATACACATGACTTCTTGTGTTCCCAAACACTGATCCAGGGATAGAAGTCCCCTTGTAAAACTGCTGCTTTAATTAAGAATCTACATTGATATATTTTAAAATAAAAGGATATCCAGTGGACCCAAGCATGAGTTCTTGAAAAGTAGAACAATTTCTTCAGTTGTTATAGAAGAATGAAGAAGATCTGAGAGCCGACCCTCGTCAGGGACCAACCAAGAAGCAGATAACTGGGAACTTCAAGCAACTGAATTCTGCCACAACTATGGGAATGTAGAAGGGGACTCTGAATTCCATTTGAAAATGTAGTTTATTGGCAATTTGAATTGAACTCCAGTGAACTAAGTGGAGAATCAGACAAAACGCCTGGATTTCTGATCCCAGCATTGGTTTAAGCCAACATGATTGTGATAATTTGTAATTCAGTAGTGGAAATCCAGCACCATTTTCTTCTACAAAATGATCATTCACTACTTGTGCAGCACCTGATACGAAGATCAGAACAAAGAGAACTCAAAATCTAAAGCAGGTCTTTATTTTATAATGAACCTAGACAGAACCTTTATTATTCAGAACTGCTATCTACTTTCCCATACGCCTTCATTCAAGTCTACATTGAAAATGTATTCTATAAAGTTGACTCTATTTTCCTCACAGTTTTGCTATAATATTCTGTATAAAAGACCCCGAAAGCAGAAAAGCCCATGAGGTCTCAGCCCTACACCAAGATCTAGAAGCAATTGAGGAATGTGAAGTATGAGAAAAATAGTTTTCTTCAGGGAAGAGAACAGCAATTGATTACTCAATACTAAATGTTCCACCATGAAATCATACATGTCAGTAACATTATACAGATTAAGGTCATATTTAGAAATGCATATTTATATAATTATATATACATGTACATGTGCATGTCATAGTAATTATTGAAAAAGAGACCATGAATTTGGCAAAGAGCAAGGAAGAGTAAATGGAAGGGTTTGGAGAGGGTAAGGGGAGGGAGAAATCACGAAATTATATTATAATCTCAAAGCTAAAACAATGTAGAAAAATTGCATCTTTACATAGATCAATAAAATATTCAATAATAATTATAAAATATGACAAGCTACTATACACGTAAAATATCACTGTAGATATTGGCTCATGTCTATCATGACCTAGGTTAGTCATTTAATAAATATTTTTGAATACACAATTAATTGAACATATAGTATACGATAAGGTTTCATTTAGATGGCTTGAACAAGCTCTATTGATGAAAGATGAGGTAGTAAGAGAGCAGACAATAAGAAGTAGCATGCTGTATGAAGAACAGCAGGTTATAGTAAGACCGAAAGGGAAGAGCTTGGCATATTGGAAACATTGGGTACCCAAGATGAAGGATGGGAAGAGAGACAAGTGGACATCTGGGCAGATATGTGTAAAGCTTTCTAGACTGATTAAAGGTGTTAGTTTTAGCCTAAGTACAATGAAGAGATGATACTTTTTTAAAAATTTTTATTAAAATTTCCACTGCTCTTTGTCAAATTCATTGCCTGCTTTCCTTGGGAGCCAGGTACCATGGCCAAGACCTTTTCTTTTAAGCCACTCCTCCCATGGTTTATTTTTTCTTCCTAGGGTTTGTTAAACCACTGGAGTTAGAGCCAACCAAAGAGGGGGATCCAAGGCCGGGGTAACTTTGGCCTCCAACGGCAAGGAACTAAATATGCAAACTTGGAAGAGGACTCGGATATGCATATGAAAATGTACACTGAAGAGCATACACTAGTCAATGAACTAGAAAAAGCAGAGGATTTAGTCCTTTCTCCTCGTTATCTGGAGGGGATTTCTGTCTGTAGCCATGAGGCTAACATTTTCCCTCAACATTCAGATACTAGGAAACGAGACATCAATAACAAAATTTGATGCAGAATAAATATTTCGGTAAATTACTGGATCATAGAATCTAGTATTCCAGAGAAGGGAATTTTAGACAGAGCCATAGTTTTGTCTGACAAAGGGACAAAGCCCAGATATGAGGCTTTCTTACTTTGGTTGGAGGGAACAGATGCTCATATGCTGTGTACACTTCTGTTGCAAACCATCAGAAAGCCACATAGACTCAACACTGGACAGTATGGGCACTCAGCATGTATTTGTGAGAATAAATTATAACTTATTGAAATGGTCCTTTAATTTTGACATGGCATCAAATATAGCACACATTAAGTGCAGAACTAAAAATGATGAACTAGAAATCATCAGACCCCTAATAGATGCTGCTCTGCACAGATAATCATCACAGGACGACTTCACAAATACTCCTCAGCGACCGGCAGTAACCCTCATTTACACCCAGCATCTTCACGTTGGATGAACTGTGTACGGCACCGGACCATTTCAAGGCAACCGCCCTATTGAATTACAGATACAGAGAGGATTACACTCACTTTAGCATGGAGAATCAGATTCCCATTCCTTAAGAATGACGAAAACCCTCAAACCCTTTCTGTCCACAGATGGTACTCATTTGAACACATCATGCCATGTTTCCTGGAGTAATCACACAGCTTGCTTAAATTTTCTAAACATAACTGAACTGTGATGAAGCGATCAACATTAATGGCAAAGGTATTTAGGAAATTACAGTTTTATTCATAAATGATTTGTATCAGAATAAACATGTTCATCACAGTTGAATTGAAGAGTCTCTATAACTGTATAACTTGATACAGATTTAAATATTTCCTGTCCTTCAAGGACTAAATTACATTTTCTACTGAGAAGATGAAAGTTCATATAAAATTTAATTATTATGTTAATTTATGAGTGTCACATTTTAGAAGCCAGCCTCTTTTGCAAGATTCTGGTAGTAGTTTTGTTTAATTTTTCATTTCTTAGGTACATGAATGTGCAAAATCAAGTTTTAAAACTTCTTTATTTTTGATGATGTATTTTAGATCTTTAAGCATCTTAATAAATAGATATCTACACTATCTGATAATTTTATTTATTAAGTATGTCTGTGAAAAATAAAAATCAACATAATTTTCACAGTTGGTTAAAACATTTTTAGTCTCTAAAACTTTTATGGGGTCTATTTTTAAAAATGCATTACAGAAATATAACCACACACAAATATCAGTGTGCTAAAACTAACATATATGGTACAATACTAAAATTAAAATTTTACATATCAAACTTCAATATACCAAGTACAAATTTTTCACTGAATTGAATTTAATCAATACCCTTATGATATATTTATCTTGAATTTTGTAGTTTATAAGTCTAAATGTATAGGTTTTTTTATTATATATATATGTTATATGTCTTATATACAATAACTCATCTTATAGAAACCACGCTAAAGGGTCTATGAAAACAAACAAAGCTCAATAAAAAGTATTCCAGCAGCTTGAATATGAATATGAATTCAGCTCACAAAATGTAAATTTTGTAAAAGCCAGTTACACATTGTACATGTGAAATATAATATGGATCATGATGATAAAGAATAATTATAAATAGCACCAAGAGGAAATACAAAGTAATGTGATGATATATTTGGTAGAGAAAAAATTGAAACAGAATGAATTAAATGAACCCAGTATTAGATTTGTAGACAACATAGATATTGCAGAAATAAAGTATGAAATTGGCTCTGATATAAAAATAATTCAAAGATAAAATCATCATAAATCTTCATAATCATAAAGATAAAATAAGTGAACAAAAATGCAATCATCTCTGGCACTGAACTAAAATTGATTTACATATATACATATAGCTTCTGCAGAATCAGAATATAAAGAGGGTTCTGTTTAATGAACAATGTCTTTAACAAGAGCTTTATAAAGTAAATAGTGTATTTAATTTGGCTCTTATTATGTTTCTCAGTGTATATGGATACAAAATATTTCCACTTAGTAAACACATTGCTTTCACTACTTGTCATACTGTCATAAAAATTCCCTTCACTATGGTTGTCTGCTTAATTTTGAGATATTGGGATAATCAGCACACATTTAACAAAATCTGCTACACAAACATGGTCTAGATAATACTACATAGTGAGAATAAAGACTCATAACAGTAAGTCAAATTAAATCGTTTTCAACAGCTTATTAAAACAGTGGGAAATAAAGTATCCACAATGAGAAAGGACTCACTAAAAAGTCTGCAGTATCTGTTTTAGTACATGCACTGATAGATGGGCAAATTATGGTCCAGGATCCCATGGCATCTGGTCACAATATCTTTAGTCTTTAAGCCAAGTATTGTTGAACATATGGCTACATTAAAATATATTAATAAACTTCTAAGAAGAAAGTCAGTTTTTGGAGAATAATAGAATAAAATGTCATCAAAAATATTCAGTATGGATGCAAGATAGTGTGGTTTGTAGAGTCAGTAGCTTTGTCAGCTCTATAACAATCCATAGCATGAGAGTATCTATTAAAATGGTAATTTTGATACAAATTGTCTTAGTCAAATAATTGTCTCTTAAAAATCACTCCTATAACACCTATATATCAAGTTTAACTATTGACAATAGTGATCAAATTAGAAAGGAGTCTGGATTGTAGCGATTTGCTTGGTTGAAGGTGTGTACATAAATAAAATATTAGCTTAATGTCTTTTCAGCAGATCTAGAGTTTTTTTCTAAGGAAAAGCTTTGGCATGTAAATCCAACTTGGGAAATATCTGTGTATGTATAAGGAATTGAATTGTGCTGGTGAATGAATGTTCTGTACTTTACAATATCAGAAAAGCAAGTGATGAAGACTTGGGTGTTTTCTTAAGTCAATCTTCACTGGCCAGTTAAATAGAATAAGAACATTGCTGGAAGGTTAAACCATACATTGATGGCCAACATTGATGTCCATTGAATATTAGTATAACTAAGGGATAATTAGACAAAACTAATCCAGCGTTCATTGTGATATTCTACACAAAACACTTTGTGTGGTTAAAATTATTATTAAGATTGTAAGTATAAGTCAGATTCATATATCAGCAAAAATAATTTTGGAAAGATCCCAAACTAATATGAATATATTCTAGTCTCTATGCTTGATAAACTTAGAAAACTCTGACCTGATCATCGTTTTATCAAGCTTATTCCTCTACAGATGAGATATTTGAGTTATCTCAACTAAGAGGTATATAAAAGCAGACACTATTGATTAAGTATATTAAATTTTAAACAAGTTTGAAAGGAAACTCTATGCATGTGTAGATAATGCTTCTCACAGAAGCCATAGGGTTATGAAAGAAAAATTCTAGTACCAGGCTGGAGAGATAGATTAGTGGTTAAGAGCACTGTTTGCTCTTCTAAAGGACCCAGGTTCAATTCCCAGCACCCACATGGTGGCTCACAACTGCTTATAACTCTAGTTCCAGGGGATCTGATGCCCTCTTCTGCTCTGCAGCAATCTAAGTTATGTGAGACAGAAAAGCTCACAGAATGACATGCACATTCACATAAAAGAGGAAAAACTCCTAGTACCAAGTATGCAGTACCTTCCCATGAGTTGTTTGTCAGAGAATCTATGGAGGGTTTCAAACAATACAGAATATGCCCATTGTTCTTAGTGGCACACCAAAACTAGATAGTAAGACCCTGTTCCTAAAAGTACTGCAAGCTTTGGTTGCCAGACAGAGAGGCCATGCTAGAATTGAACTGGAAGTGATCTTCATCCTGGCTAGCACTGGTGTTGCCAGAAGGTGATTTGAAGACTGACAGAGGAGCAAGTCATTAATGACCCAAGCTGTGGACCTGATGAACTACTATAAGGGCATGATGATTATACAGTAATAAAGGTTTTTTATGATTTCCTAAATATTCCACATAAGTCGATATGTGCCTGATATTGTAAGTCCAATCAGAAACATCATGTGTTGGGACATCATGGACTCTAAGTGGTCCTAATTGCTGAAGTTTAGCAAAATTAATTTAGCAAAAATGTACATTGTAAAAATTTATGTTTATATTTATGGACAAGTACCACTGTCAGCATTAATCAGAGTAGCATCACTTTATAGTGAACACAGAGACTCATGGCTGTTTAAAACAAATAAAATAAATGAAAGTTTAGTGCTCAACCCTACATGGAACATTTATACTAACTTTATTAGGCTTGGGGGACACTGAAGAAGAAAAATCAGAAAATGAAATAGCAGAAAGATAGGGAGAAGAGATAATAAAAATGCTAGCTTCAGGGCATTATGTAGCCATTGTAAACTTGATTTTTATAACAGTGTGGCTGCCTGAACTGGGCCAGAAAAATCCTGTTAACAGACCACCATGGATCAGGGAGGAGCTCATAATTCCAACATTTCCCTGCTGAACTATTGATAACTGATGGGTTGTGTAAGAGAGGTAGCCATCACCTTCAGTTACATACCAAGTACCAAGCAGGATGAGTTCACCAGGTTACACTGGACACTTTCCAAGCCATAGTTATCAGGTTATCTTTATTGAAATCATAAGTTTAAATGAAGTTATCCCACTTGGGGTAGTAATGATTACCTGACGAGCCATAGACTATCTAAAAAAATCCTCACTGGGCAAATATAGGAAACCTCCTTTATAGTTCTAGTCAAGAAAAACTAAGACACCTCTTCATCAATATAGACTACTATCATTGTCCACGGCTGCTACCCAGAATTAAAGATAAGACTATTGCTGAATACGACATACAAATCTATGTTGTGTTATCATTAGAGAAAAATATATAGCTATAAATGATTGTTAATTAAAAAGTACTAATGGTGAAAATCATGTTCTATATTTTATCCTAAGCAGGCAGCTAAGGTAAATTAACTTCATTAAATTGATACTGAAGAAAATTGAAGAGACCACAAATAAAGCAGAAAACAGAATAATAAAGGAAACATTAATTCAAAGTGTGATTATTTGACGAAAAATACATAAGCTCATAAAATATTAACATATATGAAGAGTAAACAAATAGCTAATGTCATGAGTGAAAGCAGGGCTAGCATTACTTATGCCAAAAATCACTAAGTAAATTAATATGACATCTCAGAATGAACCCGTTCAATTTCTTTAAAAGATATTTTTAAAAAATGATGTGGAAAACATGAATAGTTTTCCTATACTACCCAACTATGATGCTATGAACCACAACAACAACCAGAGTAGCACAATAACCCCAAAGGTGCAATAGTGGCATGTGTACCTTGGTGGCAACCAACAGCTCTCTAACTGAACTTAAGATCTGCTTAACAAGAGAGAAATCAGAAACGAGGCATCCTGGGACTGGATCCCTAGTCAGCTCCCTAGAGCTAGTGAAGTTTGTGATGGATCTTGGCAGAGAACCTCCAACTACCACTTTACTAAACCAGCACAATCTATGCCTAATCTTCTAAATAGTTATTCTTTTTTTTTTTTTTGATACTTTATTTACATTTCCGATGATTCCCCTTTTCTTTGGAAACCCCGTGTCCCCTCCCCCTCCCCGCCTCTGTAAGGGAATTCCTCCTCCCACCTACCCGCCCACCCATTCCCATATTCCCACGTTGACATTCCCTTTTACTGTGGCCACTAGCACCCTCAGGCCCAAAGTCCTCTCCTTATGCACTGGTAAGTGTAGCTCTCACACCTCATCAAGAAAGCTGCTCATTTTAACAGAGACTGCATGAAAAACCACAATTGATCAAAATGCAGAGTTTCAGAGCTCAGTCCCAACAAATGCATCTATAACACAACTCTTGCCCCTAAGGGAAAAGAAAGGTGGAAAAAAGAGAAAGAAAGCAAAGAGAGTAGTACATTGGAGGTGTTCAAAGGGAGGTAAAAATGATATATTATAACCACCCCAAAACATCTTTAATAAAGAAAGTCAACCTATCAAGTGAGAAGTAATATTTGTTGAATATACATCCTGGTGTGGACCTTAAATGTTCTCCAAAAGGTCCATACGCTAAGAACATAGTCTCCAGCCTGTAGTGCTACAGGAAGGTGACCATAAGTCATTACAGATATGCCCTTGAGGTGGACACTGGGACTCAATCTTTAGCTTTCTGCCTTTGCTTTCTGGTAGCCATAAGGTATGTGGCATGTTTCCTTCTTTGGTCTTCTTTATCACTCCAGTCCAAAAGCAATGTGTCAAAGTACTGATGGACTGAAACCCCTGAAAACAATAGGCAAAATAAATTCTTATTCTTTAAGTTGTTCAATTCAGATATTTGGCCCAGTGACAAATAGCTGACTACCAAAAGGTTTACATCCAACATATGCAAGGATCTCCTGTAACTTAATGTTTAAAATGTTAAGCACTTGAAGTTAAATAACATTTATTAAAGACTTGGATAGAAATCTCCACAAAAGAGATAAGACAGCATTTCTGTTACTATTCCAATATACTTGGATTTCTGTTGCTACAGTTTAGTGACTTTCCCTTCATGGCTGAGTTCAAATTTCTTGCAATGATATGGTAATTATGAATAATTATATAAAATAAAAATGCCCCTGTTGGTCCTCTCATCATGAAATCATTGCTTAAATAACAGATCAATGAGAAAGTCAGTAGCCAATCATATTGCTTTACTTCATTTACTGTTCATTATGTATTTTTTTCAGTTTAGACATTGGCAGAGAAGTACACAGTTATGTAACTGCCTTGTCTTGTTACAGTAAGTTCATGTGGCATACAAACTCAACCAGCATGGTGGCAAAGCAGTGTAGGGATAATGCCGGAAGTAAATGAGAATCAATTATAAATGGAGCTTTTGAAGAAATGGTTGACTAAGGAATGTTTACAAGGCTATTCCACAAGAACTTTAGATGGGCGACCAGAGCAACCAATGGATGCAAACTGGACATGTGGGCAGTGGTTGTACTGCAGAAAATATTGGATTGTGGCCTATAGATAATACCAAAAAAAGTCTTAAGGTTAAAGGAGACATTTCAACAAAAGTGCAAAGAATAAAATGATGTAAGGTAATCCAAACTAAGAAAACAATGTAACAATGTAACCAGAACATGGAAAATATCCTATTTATATATCTATAAAAAAATGAGAGGAAAAAGCCACTCTTGATAAGTTTTTGCAAAGAAATAAAACAGATTTATTCAAGGTTTGCTATGCTATGACTTAATCTCAGGACTGGGGAGGCTGAGGCAGAGGCATCATGGACAGACAGTTGACTACAAACTGAGGTTCTGTTCCAGACACAACTGGAAAATGTGAATAAGCAAAGTACTAATATTTTATGTGATAACCATTATTTTTAGAAAGACTATATAATTATAATTATAACATATATAATATATATATATATATATAACTGGTAGTGGGGTGGCTTAAATAACTGGCCTTCATAGGCTTAAGTATTTGAACACTTGGTCCTGGTGGCAGTAATGTTTGGGGAGGTTGAAGAGGTGTGATCTTACTGGAATAAGTGTGTCACTGGAAGTAGGATTGGAGAGATTAAAGTCTTTCTCCACTTCAGGTTCACTCTCTCTGTTTCAGGCTCACATAGCATGTGTGTGTGCTCAGCTTCCTGTTGTCATGCTTCCTTGCATGAGTGACACCTCTCTCTGTAACCATAAGCTCAAATAAATTCTTTCTTCTCTAAATTGTCTTAGATCTGGTGTATTAACATAGTAACAGACAACTGACAAATACAGACAGTTAAAAGTATTGTATCAAACACACTGAAGACCAAAGGTCAATTAAAGGTCAGCTACTAAGTTTGCTTTATTGGAGGCCAGGCTGTCTTTAATCCTAGTACTCTGAAGCAGAGGAAAGTGGATCTTTATGAGGTCAAGACTAGATTAATCTACATAGTGAATTCCAAGTCAGTCATAGTTATATAGTATAGTATATACAGTAAAAGCTATATAGTAAGACCCTGGTTTTGTTAAAGACTATTAGAAACTCACAGTACTTGCAAACACTGACTTCTCATATATAAATATAATAACTCCGTGAAAGTACAAAACTCTATTCATGATACTAAGTTCAGAACAACTTGGGTGTCCACCAAAAAGAAAAATGACTTATAGATCATGGGATGTTTCTATGATAGAAAAGAATTTAACGACTAAAAATGTTACTGAGATTGTAACAATATGAATCTCTAATTGGCATTGAAAGGACTAGGGAAGACATGAAAGAGCACACACAGTGTAAGAACAAGTAGAGTTAGTCTATATAGATGGCTGTGTGGACAGGGCTACCTTGTGAGGAGGTATGCAAGAAGAATTTCCATGGAGGAAGGACTTAGTCTACATGTTGGCTGCAAGCAGTAATGTGGGTGGGCATTTGAAACTTTCAAAACTCACCGACCATTTGCAACTAAACTTTTGTGTATTTATTTAACTATACGTAAATTGCGTATAATCATAAAGTACTATAAAACTGAAAAAGGCTTTTCTATAAACGTTCAGTTTATAAATATTCTAAGTATGTTTAATCTGTACATTTGATAGACACCAAAAATAATAGATGTTGATACCTCTGGATATTTTAAAAATATAAATTTTAAAAGGAAAAAAAGAACACGGGCTTTAAGATAAATCCAAAGGAAACCTGAGACTGCTCTAAGTATATCATGGACAACTTGGGCCATCATTATTTATGTTTAAATTGCAGGTGAAGTACACAAAGAGCTTTGACAATAGTTCATAAGACAGCTCTTAGTTATCATGGCTTATGCATTTAATTAGTAACAACATAACATCTTAAAGATAAACTTCGTATTAAATTTTGAGTCCATACCTTAAAAATTTTAAAATTCTACATAAAAAAATATCACCAATGTACTTGTATAAAGATAGTTTGAGAATGAAGGCAGGCTTGCTGGTTTGTGCCTGTCATCACAGACTTCTGAAGACAGAAGCAGAAAGTTTGTTACAAGCTTAGGACAGCCTGGTCCAAGTAGCAATTTCCAGACCAGCAACTCTGCTTCAGAGACATGATCAAGCAAAGTTATAATGAAAATTAGAAAGAAAAACATGTACAATAGAATTAATATAATTAGTAACAGACCACAAAAATAGCAACTAATTTTAATGCATCCTTTAAATGGTATAGATTTAATTATGTCATGTAGTTTTTAGACCTAATACTGCAAATTTTAAAGTAGTGATTCTTAATAAGAAGGTCTCTAATCACAGAATCAATACAAGCTTTACTCAATGTTGTAGTAAATATGGGGAAATTCAAATTATAATCCTAATACACTGATGGACTAAGAAAGGGCGCTTTTATTCCACTTGAATTCCTAAAGAATCTTATTGCCAATAATATGCATTGTCTTACACTAAAAAACAAGATTCTTCCTTAAATTTGTATTACTATAAGCTAAGGAACTTTAGTATTTGAAATTTAATAATAAGCTGTGATTACTAATGTTTGTATGGCATGTATGTTCAGATCATTTATATTGCATTGATTTTAATTTAAGTCCAAATTAACACATTCCTTTTGAAACATGCCTGTGCTCAATTCATTTGTTTGAACACTTGAGGAATATATATACACCACTGTTAAATATCATTTGTACAGTCCATAATCTCATAAAAACAATAGATTGATTCTAGAAGCTTGAAGTACTATATTTACTAGAAAGAACTAATGCACAAACATAACTTACTTAAAACTGGAAGTGAAGGAACAGGAGAAGCAAGTGAGAGAGGAGGCTGATGTGACAAGGCTGTTAAGAAGAGTATCAGATACATAGGGCAGGAATGGAAAATAAAGTAATAAGATATGCCCCAGTTCCTAAATAAGTCTTAAAACATGGCCCAAAGAACAGCTGGCTTTAGCTGGAGCTTGGATGGAGCCAAGAATGGCCGTCCGGAGTTCATTTAATGAAAGATCTTCAAGTATCAAGGAGGTCGAGGGGAATTTTACAGAGGAACCCAAAGTCACTTTTTAAAAATCATGTTTAAAAGAACTTTTAAATTTAGAACTTGATACCTAAGAGTATTTGAAAATATCAAATATTGCCCCTTTGGAACTGATCCAAGGTTAAAAAAAAAAAAATGTGGCAGAAGTCTAGGAACATTAAAACATTTCCCAAAATGCCATAGTGGGTTTTTTGTTGTTGTTGTTTTTTATTTTATTTTATTTTTTGATACTTTATTTACATTTCCAATGTTACCCCGTTGTTTCTAGGTCTCCTCTTTGGAAACCACCTATCCCCTCCCCCTCCCCCACCTCTATGAGGGAATTCCACCTCCCACCCACCCGCCCACCCATCCCCATTTTCACACCTTGACATTCCCCTTTACTGGGGCCTCTCCTCCCCCTGATGGCCAACAAGGCCCTCCTCTGCCACATATGTGGTCCGAAACATGGGTCCCTCCATGTGTATTCTTTGGTTGGTGGTCCAACCTCCAGGAAGACCGGGGGGATCAGGCCAGTTGACACTGTGGCTCCCTCCATGGGGCTACAGACTCCCTCAGC
>CM052707.1:76196038-76255376 GCA_028551405.1 Uromys caudimaculatus | reverse complement strand
CATTTTTACTATATTAATCCTGCCAATCCATGAGCACAGGAGAGCTTTCCATCTTCTGAGGTCTTCTTTTATTTCTTTCTTCAGAGACTTGAAGTTCTTGTCACACAGACCTTTCACTTGTTTGGTTAGAGTCACACCAAGATACTTTATATTGTTTGTGACAATTGTGAAGGGTGTCATTTCCCTAATTTCTTTCTCAGCCTGTTTATCCTTTGAGTATAGGAAGGCTACTGATTTGTTTGAGTTAATTTTATATCCAACCACTTTGCTGAAGTTGTTTATCAGCTGTAGCAGTTCTCTGGTGGAGGTCTTTGGGTCACTTAAGTATACAATCATATCATCTGTAAAGAGTGATATTTTGATTTCTTCCTTTCCAATTTGTATCCCTTTGACATCCTTTTGTTGTCTAATTGCTCTAGCTAGAACTTCAATTACTATATTGAATAGATAGGGAGAGGCAGGCAACCTTGGATAATGGATGGTAAACGTCAACTCAAAGAGGGAAACTACACCCTAGAAAAAGCCATAGTGTTTTTATAGCTATCCTTCTATCAAGTTCTAGTGCTTTTTGTGTTATAGATCAAGTTCAGATTAGAAAACACAAATTGTTTTTCTAAGTTTACAAACCATATTTGAACAAAACTATACTTACTCTCATCTGGGTAACTGTTACAGTAGATTTTTAATGAGAAAATTCTCATGACAGAACCAAAGTCTTCTATTTTACCTTGTGAAATAGTGAGGTGGTGGTGGCAATTCCAATAATTATAGGTAATGTTCTAAATTTCTAAGTCATGGAAACTCAGGAGGCAGGAGGGGTGTTTTAGCCCAGTACTAGCTCAGGCCAAAGTGAGACACAGAAACCAGTCTACAATGAACCCCATTTCTTTGGCTTCCTTCATCCTGTTTACAAAGCAAAATTGCTGAAGTTATTTTCTAAATTCACTGAAGGCCAAACATTGCATCATTAAAAAATCTAAAGCATAATAAATATATTTGCTTTTTCATTCTTCTTTAAAGGCCCTCACATAGCACCCTTTGTCCATCAAGTCATGTCTACTACAATGGGTACAGAGAACAACACAAATGAGTTTCAAAAGACACCCTTGGATGGACTTGAAAGACGGCAGATTTGTACTTTCCTACTTTTTCCCACTGCCTACAACTACAAACAATAAGGAAAAATAGAGAGCTGAGAGAAAGACAATTTTTGAAATAAAATGACATAAGGATATTGAATATCTTATAGGCTATTTTAAAACCTTAACAAAAACGTGCCTTGTCAAAATAGAGTGCTCACGTAATTATAGTGCTGAAGGGCAGAGACAGGAGGATGGACATAGTAGCCAGCTAACCTGGCTTACTGGGGAAGTTCCATGCTAGGAAGTAGCCCTGCCTCATAAGACAAAGTGGACTCACCTTATGAGTGACACCTGAGATTGTCCTCTCACCCTGACATGCTCACTCACACTCATACATGTATGTTTTTGTACACACAGAGAGTGGGGAATGGGAGGGAAAGAGAGGGGGAGGAAGGAGGAAGGGAGGGAGGGAAAGAGGGAGGGAAAGACAGGCGGGAGGAAGGGAGGGAAAGAAAGAGAGATCACTAGAAAGAATGTATGTCAGCGTCAAACACCAAGCAGTAAAAGAGTGAGCCAAATTTGATTTCTTCTTATGTCAGGAATAACAGCAGAGTCTGGGACTCAGAGCTAGCTGTACACTGTGACTAATTTCCCACCATAAATTAAAAGCTTGCAACAGCTATAAAATTGCTTCCATCTGAACAATGAGTTTCTAGCTCTTAAGAACATCTATCTCATCAAAAAGCAGTTCATGTGAATCCTGATAAAAAATTAGATACCTAACGAGGATAGTAATCATAAATATAATTATATACTAGATTCTACATCGAATTTCAATGATTAAAAAATACTTTTGAAGCAGAAATTAATATTTCATCTGAATGACTCTTCTTGATTACAAGAAATTTTACATTTGACTGGGAGAAACCAGTTCTCTTTTTGCCTGATATGTATGTAGAAGTAATATGCAGCAGTGGAGGAAAAGTTATCAGAACAATGCAGATCATTTCTTTCTTCTACAAACATGGGAGTAAGTGCCTGAATGATGAAGTCCTTCAGCCAAAATTTTTGAGTAAACAAAACCAAAACGTCCTGGTCTAAGTAAAGAGCAAAGAGTAGAATTGAGTGTCTTATTGACAATGAAATGCATTTAAATGAACAAATTGGGTGTTAATATAAAAACTCTGACTCTGGAAATATGAAGCAAGGTTTCAGGGTTATTCATTCTGACACAGGGGTCAGAAGAGCAAACTCTTGTAATGGGAGCAGAAGAAGCCAACCAATATGCCAATGACCAACTACATCTTTATTTCACCCCGTTCCAGGTGGACTTCCAAAGCGGCATTAAGATCTATTCAACGTCTTGAATAAATGATTGTGACAAAGGTCTGGACTCTGAAGTAAGCTAGGTGTGTATCTAATGTCTACCATGTTTTGGCTGCATCTCTGCTTCATTAACTGAGTATCTATTTTGTTCTCTTGAGTGGCTTTAGTTCAGAACTCAACTATACATAATATAAAAACCAGCACTCTATCTAGTTTTTAAGAGTCTGAACTTCTCATTTATTTTAAAATTATTCTCCTTCCTTCCTTATTTGCTTATTCTCTGAGACCTGACTTCAGTCTAGACTGCTTATGACATTTTTTTAAACCTGCTGTTTCCTGATAAAGACCACCTATGTGGACATGAAAGTATTTTCTTCTAGCAATAATCTACTTTCCTCCCAATGAGAAATTTTTGTCACTCCCTTATTGGACACAATGAAGCTGTTCATCTGTCCTCAGACATACCTATATACTCTATTACAGCACTTAAAGTGGTGGGAATGCCTGTGGTATGCTCAGATGTATGGCGGCAGATACTTTAGCACTAGAGGTTTGATGCAACAAAACAGGAGTCTGGAGCACCAAAGCTTGGGATGTAAAGGTCCCACATTTGAGCTGAATTTTACTAGTCTGTAGTAGGTGCTTAGCTAATGTTTCCTAAATGGCTAGATGAAGTCTATTGTATTAAATAAAATTTTATTAATCACATCGGCTATATGAGAAGAGATGCCGAAGGTATGTAAGAACATAGAAATAGAGAAAGACGAATTCTAACTGGTGAAAAGTTACACATAATCATATAAAATATCTTGGTGTGACTCTAACCAAGCAAGTGAAAGGTCTGTACAACAAGAACTTCAAGTCTCTGAAAAAAAGAAATTGAAGACGACCTCAGATGGAACGATCTCCAATGCTCATGCATTGGCAAGATTAACATAGTAAAAATGGCCATCTTACCAAAAGCAATCTACAGATTCAATACAATCCCCATCAAAATTCCAACTCAATTCTTCACAGAGATAGAAATAGCAATTCTCAAATTAATTTGGAACAACAAAAAATCCAGGATAGCAAAAACTATTCTCAACAATAAGATAACTTCTGGGGGAATCACATCCCTGATCTCAAGCTTTACTACAGAACAATAGTGATAAAAACTTCATGGTATTAGCACAGAGACAGACAGGTAGATCAATGGAATAGATCTACCTGTTATGACTGCTATGAACATGGAAGACCCAGAATTAAACCCACACACCTATGGTCACCTGATCATTGAAAAGAAGCCAAAACCATTCAGTGGAAAAAAGACAGCATTTTCAACCAATGGTGCTGGTTCAACTGGCAGTTAGCATGTAGAAGAATGCAAACTGATCCATTCTTATCTCCTTGTACAAAGCTCAAGTCCAAGTGGATCAAGGACCTCCACATAAAAACCAGATACACTGAATCTAATAGAAGAGAAAATGGGAAAGAGCCTCAAACATATCGGCACAGGGGAAAATTTCCTGAACAGAACACCAATGGCCCAGCCTCTAAGATCAACTATAGACAAACGGGATCTCATAAAATTGAAGGCAAAGGACAATGTCAATAGCACAAAATGGCAACCTACAAATTGGGAAAAGATCTTTACCATACTACATCTGATAAGAGGGCTAATATCCAATATGTACAAAGATCTCAAGAAGTTAGACTACATTCCTACACACCTCTGTTCAAATTCCTGACACTCTGTATATTATCGCCATCTCCTGTCATACCTGATCCTACCCCTTTTTCTCCCTTCCCCTTCTCTTTTCTTCCTAAGTCCCTCCCACCCTCTACCTCCCGAGTATTTTGTTCTACCTTCTAAGAAGGACTGAAGCATCCACCTTTTGGTTTTCCTTCTTCTTGAGCATCATATGGTCTGTGAATTGTATCTTGGGTATTCCAAGCTTTGGGGCTAATATCCACTTATCAGCGAGTGCAAATCATATGTGTTCTTTTGTGACTGGGTTACCTCACTCAGGATAATATTTTCTAATTCTATCCAAAGCCTGCAAATTTCATGAAGTCATTGTTTTTAATAGCTGAGTGGTACTCCATTGTGTAAATGTACTACATTTTCTGTATCCATTCCTCTGTTGAAGGGCATCTTTCCAGCTTCTGGCTATTATAAATATGGCTGCTATGAACATAGTGGAGCATGTGTCCTTGTTATATGTTGGAACATCTTTAGAGAACTAAATAAGTCTATTAAAAATGGGGTACAGAGCTAAACAAAGAATTCTCAACTGAGGAATCTCAAATGGTTGAGAATCAAATAAAGAAATGTTCAGCATCCTTAGTCATCAGGGAAATGCAAATCAAAATGACCCTGAGATTCCACCTCACACCAGTCAGAATGGTATGGAACCTAAAAAGCAAGTGATGCTATTCAATACAGCCATTCTAACCTGCAAAGGAAGGATATTGAGAGCTTGGAAGTTGAGTTAAAATTGAATAGACTGACTCCAGAGAGGAAGGAGGGCCTCTCAAAGTTCAGAGGTTTATATCCTCAAGGGTAGAAAGGTGGAGTTGGACTAGGTGGTGCGGCATTCGCTGGGGCTGGGGCTCATAAGGAGTTTCCATGATGAAGCACATGTGAAGTGGTAAATGGTTTTGAAGATACACCACAGCTCCCTTAGGGCAGACAACCAGAGAAGTATTGTTACAAAGGACGAGTCCAGCTTTTTATTTATCTAACAGGTAGATAATGGGAGAAGGTAGAAAGACAGATCTTACAACATGGTAAAGCACTGCTGAGAAATTGTGACAGTTTTGTATTGTAGACTAGAGTGGAGCGACATTTTCCTTTTACTCAGATAATCTGAAAGATCGATCTAAGGATTTAGAAAAGGAAATGGATGCACATAAACCTGGTACTCAAAGCCTCGTGAGTCCACAGAAGCATCAAGAATGTAAAGAAAAATATTATCAAGAAGATATGTACAGGAAAGTTTGCATGTTAATTCTTTCATTTAAGTAATGATAAAACATACTCAATATGTTAGTGGGTTTTATATTTGTACAACTGTCTCTTCCTCCTTTCAACCTCCCAGCAAGGTGAGGAAGGTTAAATATGCACTCAGAGAGTTGGTACTGAGAGATCACAAGGAGAGGCTAAGAAAACATATGCTGTGTTTTTTTTTTTAACAATACTTTTATATCTTCACATAAATGTGCTTTAATATCTTCATAAAAATGGCTGGGAAGGTGGCCAAGTATGAAACATACTTGATATTCAAGTTAGAGGATCCAAGTAGAATTTATGTCAATGCTGGTTGGGCATGGTGGCCTACCTGTAATTCTAGAGTTTGGAAGGAGGAGGAGACGTGGCATTCCTAGAGCATGCTGGTTAGTTACAGTGGCCATACTAAAGAGCTCTGTGTTCAATTGAGAGACCCTGACTCAATACAGAAGGTGTACAGGGATCAAACAAGACTCTCGATATCAGCTTCAGGTGTCCATATGTACACACAGGTCTATATGTAAGTGTATGAACTCATATACGCATCCCAGACACAAACACACATAAGCATAGATAGGCATATCTGCTAAATATAGACATATTAATAAAAATAAGTGTCCTGTAAATGCTGTTGACAAATATATGGTATTATTGACGAATAGCTAAATGTTTCAAGTTAGTGACCTGTTTCATACTAATTCCTGTTAGATCTATCAGGCTAGTTGCTTATTTGAGGTTTCCAGTTCCATACTGATAAACAGTTCAGGCTAGTTAACCATTTTATACTACTTACCTGTTTCAGCTTAGAGTACTGCTTCAGGTTAGCTACCCTTTCTGTTTAAGGAGCTTGTTTAAAACTAGTAATGTAACCTGTCTTATACTACCTGTGCTTACCCATTCCATGTAATTTATCACTCCACACTAGTTACCTTACCTGTTAGTCATCTACTTAAGGTATGTTAATTGTTCATGATTAGCTGCTCCTTTCATATGGCTATTAATTACCGACTACAGCTTAGTTAATTATTTCACAACAGTTACCTGTTTCAGGTTAGTTAAATGCTCCACACAGGTTACCTGTCTCAGGGAGTGTGCTGACGTTACATTGGCTTTCATTGCCTTCACCAGCTGAGGTTGATGCTCTTACTTCAAAGATGTATGATGTATTGGCAAGAAGTTTTGTGAAAGTGTATGTGGGGGCGATAGGGGAGACTTTGGTAGAATTTCCTTCAACTGTTATCATATAATGGATAATTATTCCATTTGCTTTTTTCGGTGGGTTCCACATCACTGATACTGACTGCCAGTCATGTGCCACACACTCTATATTCTGTACAGCATCTGGAACTTAAGAGGAAAACATTTTCTCAAAGTTAAAATTTATACACACATAGTAAATCATTCAACTATGCAGGCAAGAAATAAGATGAGATTTTGTGAACAATGAAAAACTACAAATCTAATATATCAACTTTTCCAGTGTGTGTGTAACAAGTTCTTAACATAAATGACAGATGGACCACATTCTCTATTGTATTGCTAATAGTTACAATATTGAGCATTTAATGGAATGCTTTCCTAGGTCCAAGCAGTCAACACATTCTCATAATCTCAGAAACGCATTGGCCTCGAACCTAGGCAGTCACAGATGCCAGCTTTCTTAATCATGACTGTGCAACCTTCTCAGTACTTATTACTGAACATTATTCAGCACAAAATGGCCAGCTCTCGCTTTTCCAGGCCCAACAGTGCTAGGAAACAAAGTGGAGATGTTTTATTGGAATTCTTTGAAAGAACACAGACTATTTTAGAAGCCGTTGGAAGGACTGTTTAAAGGCTGTCAGGTTTTTCTACTAGAACGTCTTTCAGTCTACTTGATAATAACTTTTGTCCTCTGGAGTCCATTCTATGTAGGCGACATGAATGAAGAGCGATGTGCCATCCATGAACATGATTATATATCAGAGACACTGGCCACTTTCCAAGGCAATATCCAATAACGTCCCTTAGTTTTAATATTAACTTCATAACTTCATTGTTTTGGTAAAATGAGGACAATGAGGAAAAACAACCATCTGGTTAATTCTCAGATTACCAACTGTTCCCAGCAGAACAAAAGGATTCTTCTATCATACAAATGTGATTTAAAGAAGGCTCAAGAAATCCGTAGCTTCTCAACAATCTTTCTCTGGACCTACATGTCTCTCTCTCTTATAAACCTTTCTTTTGTAGGATGAATACATCAATGCAGAAAGAAAATAGGAAGATGTGTCTGGCATATGCAAATCAAAGGCTTAGGAGACATCTACTTAGCTGACTCTATGAATCCCCCAGACAAATAATAAACAATTAATATATGAACATGAAAAATTTCTATTAATTTTCTAGCCTGAGAATTATGTTTTGTGACATAACTTTCTGTTACCACTAGAAATACTAGTTTATGCAGTAGTCTGTGTAAGATAATCTTCAATTTTTATTAATTTGGCATGAATAATATTAAATATTTTATAGGTTCAAAATCTTTAGATATTTTCCTTCAAGGTGACACATACTCCCTGTAGTCACCGCCACCAGCTCCTACCAACAACAAAGATGGAATTCCAGTTGGGTTGCCTACTAAGTTTTGAAGGCGCATTCTACCTACTCTGCCTGGATCATGGCTCCTTCTGGCCAAGACGGGGATATTTACAATAATATTCATACAGAATTTACTGCATGGGAAACTCTCTAACAAGTAAAATCTAATGGATTTTTGCAAATATTTTGGCCCATTCCTGCAATGCATGCAGCTAACGTGTGCTTCCCTTCAGTTGAAGGTAGAAAGCTCAGAGGAGTCCTGAGTCCTTGTCAAGGTTACACAACCTCTAAGCCAGGGAGCTCAGATTCTAAATTCAGACACTGATGGCACAGCTTGAGCCTTATGCACTATAACACTAGGGATTTGACTTGTCGGTGGGCATGCTGTGAAAGACAATCTCAAGTGTCTGTAAGTTCATGGGAAAATTACTGACTTAGCATCATTAGCATCCCGTCTCAGTGTGGAGTTTCATTAATAAAAGTATATTCAGAGCTGCTGTGAACTGACAAGAAAGGGGATTTTTCAGCCATTCAGTAATCATTGTTAAAAAGAAAAAAAAAAAAAAAAGGAAGAAGGATATCTTTAAATGTATGACCTAGTTAGTAAAACGAAAGGGACACATTTAACCCACCATTAAGTAATTTGTAAATGAAAACTATTCATGGACTACACAAAGACTAGGTGTGGCCCACACAGTTGTGCTGCAGTAGTTCGGTTGCTGCAAAAGCAACTAGCTTTTAGTACTTCATGTTACAAGGGGATTCTTTGAAGTACAAGAGGCAACACTGACTCCTGCCTCTCAAATCTTCCAGCTTACCTTCCTGAAGAAAAAAACAATCATTGTCACAATTCATGAAAATTTAAACTGATATATTAAAAGTGACCGATAGGTCATTTCCTTCTTTTTGCAGCCCACAAAATGAAGTCCCGCCTTGTCACTTCCTTAAAAAACTAGCCTTTTATTTTGTCCTCAGTTCTAAAGGAAATATTATGTGTAAATACATGTGTATGGACACATATATATGATTTCAGATATACCTCAGCCTGACCTTCAGCACTGGGATTCAGTTTCCCTTTGAGCAGAATGCTAGTGGCATTTTATTAAACAGAGGGACGGTGAAAGTCTTAAATATGAGAGCAAACATTGCAGAGGCAGAAACTGTGACTAACCAGACTCCTGGGTTGTAAATTTCACCACATTACTGAACTGATTGCCATTTCCAACTTTGGTAAATGCAGACACACTAATTGAGTAGGTGCTCACAGGCTCCAGTCCAGCAAGTTTGACATCAGTCTGAAAACCTGAGATATTCTGAAAAGGAAAAAAAAAATCCTTAGTCACAGGCATCTTCAAATACTTGTTTGTAATTAACAGATATATTTGAATATCTTGCATATACTCCTTTTATACTTTACCTAGGAGTTGATGACTATATATAATTAAAATAATTATTAACATTTTGTGCTTGGAGATATGATGAGCTTACGATACAAGAGGAACTGGGTACCATTTTGATCTTGAAAAAATTCATCATTTCTGTTTTTGAAGTGTTTTTTTTTAATTATATGTTTATTAATTTCCATTAAACTTGCTAAGTTAAAGTTTCAGATTTACATAAAAGTTGTGGCTGGACAATACTATTCATCTTTTTTCAAATCCACTTTCTTATATTTCCTAATGTCTACCAACATATCTGTATATGTTTACTTCTCTCTCAGCTCCAGTATTATAGCCAGGGGAAAGAAAGCCGCAGATTAAACACAATCTCTGTTTCGTAGAACTTGAGTTGGAGATGCCAAACAACTTCTAAATTTCTATTCTGACACAATTTTTAGGAAAATGAAGGAGTGAAAACAGCAAGGGATAATAGCTGGCCAAAAAAGAATATGCATTCTTTTAGACAAATTTCCCACCAATAATAAGAAATTTTATGTGAAAAGGTATCCTAATGAAAGTAAGAGGTCAAGCTAACATACTCACTCATGTGGAGACTGTAACAGTCATGGAGTTATGTGGAGGTCAAAGGTCACCTTGTGAGAGTCTCCCTTCTTTTACCAAGTGGTTTGGGAAACTGGACTCACGTGGTCAGGCTTGGCAGCAAGAACTTTTACTAGCTGAGTCATTGCGCCATCCAAAGCCTTAAATAACCCATATTAATATTAACTCTAGAGTCTCATTTTAAAATCATCTCCATGGAAAGCAGGCATATTTAGGAATATATGTTTATATACATAGGCACATAGGCATTCATTAATAACTAATGAGAAAGGAATTTATGAACTTGGAAGAGAGCAGAAGGCTTATCGGAGAGTTTGGAGGAAGGAAGAGGGGGGAGAAATGTTGTAATTATAATGTCAAATTTATTTTTAAAAGAAGAAAATAATCTCCAGGAAGTTGCTAAATCTAGCAGGACATGGTCTCCCACTTCTTCCTATCCACACTTACTATTTACAAATCATGTTGACAGATGATCTGTAGATTATAAGAACTAGTAAAACACGGTCCCTGTCAGCAAGAAAACTTTATAGTAACCACTAAAAGTCCACAAAATGTGTTTCTAATAGCAAACTAGGCACAATACAAATTCATTTTGATATTGATTCAGAAGAACTAGTGGGCAGGAAAATGGATGTACTTGAGAGTTTAATTATGTAATGTAATAAATTAGTTTATTGGCTGTTGGATACATTTACACAAATGAAAGTCTTTTAAAAGCTTTTTACTGAATAAATGACTTCTTGCAGCACATCAGAGTGACCTAGTTTTCCAACTGATGTCAATGTCCCAGTGTGGGCTGATGAGGCTTCAGTGACACTGGGATGGCTCTAATGCTATTCTGTCTCCACAAAGCCGCAGGCCATTGAGGACGGAAAAAGAATGAAACAACAGGAAAAAAAGAATGAAAAGGAACATAAAGTGGTCCTGGAAGGGAAAGGTGATAAAAACATAAATACAGTATTAGGGAAAGACAGACAGAGGGAAAACAACCAACATGGTAAACGAAATACTAAGAGATGGTGTGGGGGGGGTACATGAGAGTAGATTTAAAGGAACTTGAAGGAAAATATCATCATCTAAAAAGATTGGAAAATAATGACAAGCAGAAGTAATAGAATCTACTAGATTTTTAAGATTAGAACCACTTGCTCTAAACAAGGACTGGTCTGAAATTCCCTGGCACATACGTAGCAGAGGACTCCATTGTCTGGCCTCAGTGGGCAAGAATGCCTGGGACAGGGGGCAGGGAAAACACTCTCAGAGGCAAAGGGGTGGAGGGATGGGGATGGAGAACTATGGAGGGGGTACTGGGATGGGGAGCAACATTTGGGATATAAATAAATAAAATAATTAATAAAAAAAACAAAAAACCACTTGCTCTGAAATTATATACTTAATATTTTCTGGCATAAAATTATAGATTAGATACTAATGAAATATTAATGGAAAATACATAGTAGAAAAAAAGAATGTTTAAAGATATTGAAATCATATTCAGGCAACAGTATATTGCTCTTTCATGCTCAAAACTACCATGACATTAGAGGAAATGTTTGTTCTTTTCTTAATCTGTACAATGATTGCTAATGAATTTATTATATGCCTGGAATTGTTCAAAGTGTGAATTTACCCTTATAATCTTCACTAATATATGAAGATTTTTTTATTCTAATTCTTCATTTGAATGAAATAATCTTAAGAGGATAAGAAAGTTCTAGAAAGCATCACTGTAAGTCTCCATGGAAAGATTCAAACCAGGTCATTTGATATCAGCCTTTGCTTTACTGTTTTGTTTAAGTTATTTATATTAAAGATCATCAATGTATGAAAATTAAGTCATATATATATATATATATATATATATATATATACACACACATACATGTACACTCCAATGAACATATAAGGTAATCTTAAGAGTGAGATTACTCCAAGAAAATCATTTTTCTCCTGTGAATATTTTCTGCAGCCAATACAGGCAATACAAAAATATGAGGAAACTAAGCTTAAACTTTCTTTTTTTTTTTTTTTTTTTTTTTTTGATTTTTTGAGACAGGGTTTCTCTGTGTAGCCCTGGCTGTCCTGGAACTCACTCTGTAGTCCAGGCTAGCCTCGAACTCAGAAATCCACCTGCCTCTGCCTCCCCAGTGCTGAGATTAAAGGCATGCGCCACCACTGCCAGGCTAAACTTTCAATAGCTAATAAGGGACTACATGCTTGCGTCATTAATACAGGCTTTACAGTTCTGGGAATCGGTCCACATTTAGGAAGTTACATAATGCATACCCTTTCAAATAATAAAATACTATTTAAGTTCCAGGAAGGGACATTGTTCCTGATGACAATAATATGTAAATGAGCTATAATTGCTGTTCTTGATTTTCTGCTATTCACTTTGTTAACTGCACATTCTAGAACGCTGATATACCATAAAAATAAATTATGAAGTCTACAATGTTTAATGTTTACTCTGTATTTTGCATTCTTCTTGCAAATAAAATGTCCCAGGACTTCATTTGGTGTCATAAAAGAAAGACAACTTTCTTAAATAAATACTAATTGTAGCATACTTTGGCAATCAAATGCTAATACTCATGGTATTAAATGCTAAAACTCAGCCTAAGTTTTAGATACATTGTTTTATTGAATCTTTGCATATTTCTCACTGACTCTAAACCCTAAACAAAATGGAAGAAGGAAGAGAATGTGAGGATTACAAATGAATTACTGCTGAAAGTCATAGAATAAAAATTTGTTAAAAAATTCCAGATGGTATAGTAGCACATACCATTTAGAAAGATTACTACAAGACCAGCGTAAACATTTTTATGAAAAAATTAAAAAGATCCATTTGATATTTATTTTTTCCAATAAAGAGAAGTATATCATGTAGTAGGTTTTAAACAAGCCACACAAATTACTGTATGTTTCCTGACATTAATTAAACAGTGCAATTAGTTCTTAAAACGTAGAAGCTGTGCGTATAGTTAATATGTTCTAGGAAGTATTCAGTTTTACAACTGACAAATACCTCCCTATATTTTCCAGGAACATCCCATATTTTAGGAAAAGGGATTTTTAAATAAATATTATCATTGTTCAATTAATTATTGCAGCGCTTGGGGTCAAATCCAGAGTGGTACACAAGAGTCGAATACCCCACCGTTGAGCTATTTCCCTGAATTCTCCTCTTGATTAAATCAGCAGCTCATTTTTCCTGCAGCTCAAAACATTTTAATTCAGTTTCTGAGTTTCTGAAATAAATATATGCTGTTATAATCAACCTACCTTATAAAATACAGTATCAGTCTCATGCTCATAAATTTTAAAACTATATATTTTAACAATACCGCCAGGAAGAGGACTTGGGCTCCATGTCAACCATACGAAATCTGAAGTGTAGTTGATTAAAGTCAAATTCTGGGGAGGTGCTAAAGGCGCTGCAGAGAAACACATTATAAAACTCATGTTCATGAAATGCGTAGCACAGAAATATTATCTTGATTCTAGTTGCTCAAAGAAACTAATTCAGAAAGTATTATAAAATAATCATATGTTGTAATTCTAGGAACAAATACCATAAGTAATACTGCTCTGGTATCTACAACTCCATGTTTCAAAATAGATTTACACAGAACAGGTGATTCTGAAACTTGAACTGGGGAAAAATAAGAAGGAAAATGGTCAGCAAAGCAGGCGAATGACTGTTAAGTTGGCTACAAACAAAAGATCTAATGATCTTCATTGATCAGGCAGTTCGTTAGAAACAAAGAGCACAGGCTGAACTGAGAAATCACTGGAAGCAGCATATTTTCTGGCTTACCTGACTCATCTGTGTAAAAGAAAAGAATACTGGAAGGACCGAGTCCTTTCATAGTTCTTGCAGCAGCAAAAAAAGTATATAAGGTAAATGGCGAGAGTTCTTCCAGTACTATGTGGTTACCGGAAGTGACGAAAGTGTGGTTGGCGTGAGGTCCTTGTAAAATTAAGTGGTAACTTAGTATTGCACCGTTTGGCTTTAATGGGGGATCCCACGATAAGAGAATGGAGGTGGAAGAAAGATTTTTAAAAGTGTTGATTATTGGTGGAGTGTCTGGAACTATAAAAGAAAAACAGAATGTTAATGAGAAAAAAATTTTCATTAGTAAAGAAGAAGCTTCGAATATAATTGGACTTAATTTTATTAATAGACTAGTTTGATTTTAACTCACTTAGAACTTACCATGTCTACTGAAAAGATAATTTCTTGAGAAAATAACTATAAATACTGTTTTTTAAAAGCAATATAAATACAGATGCGAACGCTTGCAGCCAACTATTGGACTGAGCACGGGGACCCTAATGGAGGAATTAGGGGAACCACTGAAAGAGTTGAGGACTTTGCGACCCCATAGGAAGAACAACCAACCAGACCTCCAGAGCTCCCAGGAACTAAACCACCAACCAGAGAATACACATGAAGGGACCCATGGCTCTAGCTGCATATGTAGCAGAGGATGCCCTTGTCTGGCATCAATAGGAGGGGAGGCCCTTGGTCTTGTGAAGGCTTGATTCCCTGGTGTAGGGGAATGCCAGGGTGGTGTGACCGGAGTGGGTGGGTAGGTGGGTGAGCATCCTCATAGAAGCAGGGGGAAGGGGATGGGATAGGGGGGTCGCTGAGAGGAAACCAGGAAAGGGGTTTGAAATGTAAATAAATAAAATATCCAATAAAAAAAGCAATATAAACAAAGAACAATAATAATCTACATAATGGCGGAGTCTTTCCTACCGTCTTCTTCAGTTTTGATGTGTAGCTGGGCAGTATAGGTCTCAGAGAATCCCTTTTTTGTTGCTGGAGTGATTTTAAATATATAGTCAGTATATTTTTCCAGATTATCAAAATATATGCTGTTTTCATATGTAATCAGAGGTGGTCTCATGTGCCGCGGGGGACTCCGCTGTAAATTCAGGGAAACATAGTAGAAGACGCGGCCATTTGGTTGAGATGGTGGCGCCCAGCTCACATTTATTGCAGTTGATGAAATGGACTCAAAAGTCAGGTTTCCAACACGACCTTCAGGTACTGAGGTAGGCAGTGATCAGAATATAAAAGCCGTCAGTTATCCCAGCTATTTGAATTTACAAATTGAAAGTAATTGCTGAAACACCATCACTAGCTCATACTGATAGGTTATTTAAATGAAGATAAATGCATATTCATATGAATATAAAATTATTCCAAATAATTATCATTCTTAATACATGTAAGAATTGTTACTATCAAATTCTCCTGACTTTCCTTTCTTACCATATAGTGATTATGTGTTTATATGCAACACATATTTCCAAATAGAATCAACATTTTAGTAATTATCTAAATAATGCTTCTACTTGCCTTATCCCAAAGATTATCTTTATTGAATATACAGAGAATAAGACTCAGGGTACTTAAGAGACTTGCTCAAAGTGATGTTTGTAGTAAGAATATTTAATGCTAAGCTTTTCTGATTTCCAGTAATTAGCTGTCTCCAGCCAACAAAACACCAACCCACATTTGTATTTTAAGAAATTATTCCACTTAGGAAATTTTAATTTTCAGAGATCAAACTAGGCTGGATATAAATTTGAAAGTCCCAAAAGATGTAATGAAAAGTAAATCGTTATTGCTTATGGCGCTTTAATTATAATTTGTAAACTATTATGGGTTGTAGCAGTCTTGGGAGAGATCTATAATTAAAGAATGTCTAAAATGATATTGACCGCATTATGCTAAAACTTTTTGTTAAACGTTCATTAACTGCATAGTTTCACATGATAATTATATTCTGTGGGTGAACCTGTCCACTATTCAAGTTATTTTTGCCAAGAATAAGCAAATTTTTTCATGTATATATATTGGTAAATTAATGATTTTTCAAACAGTAAACATTGAGATTTAACTCAGTGAAGTCATAGTCGTTTCTCAATAAGATCTTTGAAAAGGAAGTTGAGGGGCTGGAGAGATGGCTCAGCAGTTAAGAGCTCTTGCTGCTCTTCCAGAGGACCTGGGTTCAGTCCCCAGAAACCATATGATGGCTCACAACCTTCTCTAACTCCAGTTGTGGGGTAGGGAAGTTTCATGTCCTCTTCTGGCCTCAAATCCAAACACCCAATACACTCGCATAATGCAGGCAAAACCCCATACACAAAAGAAATAAATTTTTAATATTAAACAAAGGAGAAGCAAAGCCACATGGAAAATGAGCAGCAATCCACCTTCCGTTGCTTTCTGAAAACTGAAGCTGAAACAAACAAAAAATTATATCAAGTGTTTGAACAGACATCATCGACTGTGAATGTTCAGCATGAGTAGGATTCTGAAGAAGCTGTCTACAAAAAATTCTTTTAATTAAAACATATTTTGTTATGTTTGACACAAAGACAATTAAAAAATCGTTCACGAATCCCTGTGTGTACTTGAAGTCAGAAAAGAAAATTAGTTGCTGGGGATTTGTTTAAAGCAACTTCAGAAAGAAATGAGCAGGCGTAGGACACACGTCACCCAGGCTTGTCAGAGTAATGTTCCCTGTCCATTCCAGATGACTGTAACATCTCTCAAAACAACAGAATCAACAAGATTTTAATGAATAGCTAATACAAATGCTAGTGTTAAGCTTGTCTGTTATTCAACAGTTATTTTACCAAGGACAAGCAAAGTATTCTCTTATGCTTGTATTAGCCAGTTTATGACTTTCTTCTATCTACACATATTTAAATGTTACTATAAAGTGTGACGGGCAGAAAACATGGTACTTCTAAAGGATGCTGTAACAGAACAAAACGGTGAATTGAGATTTAGTGAACATTAGATGTGAAGTCATAGAAAAAGCACTGGACTTCAAAGTGCTTATGAAGAACCCTCCAGTGGAGAATTCTCAGCTCTCAGCAAAGTGTTAATATTTATCACCCTCAGCCCCGTGAAAATAATATTATAGTGGGAAAAAGGTAGAATAAATAGTAATAGTCGTAAGACTTTAAACACATTTATGCTCCTAGGAGAAGTAGTTAAATATGTCAAACAGACTTTAATATCATGTACACAAATAGAAGTTCCTGACATAACTATCAGATTTTCAATCTTTCTGATTAAAGATAAAGATGTGTTCATTTACATACTGTCTTGGTCTGTGTATACATGAATTACATCACTGCTTTTATTCCCATTTCCAACTGAAGTACTTGCTGTTAGCCAAATTGTATAGTAGCTGAATATTGCCAGTTTATATATCCTTGCCGACACTGTCACATTGCCAGGCTCCGTGGTTACTTCAAGAAGTGTAAAATTCTGAAAGGTAAATACATTATTTTAATAATTCAGAGTGTGTTTTAGTGTGCAGAAGTGTTACAAAAATAGTTATTGACCAGAAACTGCTATCGTTTTAATATTTTAATTCTTAGGAGAAACAACATAAAGTGGTATTATTGTAAAAACTAAATCGGAATTAGGTTTGTTTTAAAAGTGAAATAGATGGTAGCAGTTTTTCTTACCAGATCAATACATAAAATATTAAAGAGAAAAAGCCCTGAGCTTTGCAGAGCAGAAAATGTCAAATGGCCAAGAGAGAACTCCATGGCTCTGCTGACCAAGCTAGAGTTTCCCTTTGAAACTTTTAGATATTTTGCAAGCATTGGATAGATTCCAACAGATTTGAAAAAAATTAAAACAGCTTTACACTTTCTTCTTCCCGTTAATAATACTAAAAGTGAGGAAGTAATACTGCCTTATCTACAAACTCAAACCATTACTATTATTCATCTTCAGTGGCTCTTTATAGTGAAAATAAATCAGTTACTACACTATTACAAACAGAATAAGATTCTTTTTTTTTTAGGATTTAAAGAATTTTTGTCATGGTTCCCTTTCTAGATAATTCTTAAAATTATATATATATTCAAAGAATTCTAAAATAAAGATAAATAAGTTCAATTAAAACACAAAGTTAGCTAAGAGTGACATGTAGCTGACTGTGACTACTTTGTGGGTTCTTCTTTTTTCTACTCCTCTCCACCCCTATTCTTCCTTTCTTCCCCCCCCCCAGCACTACATAAAAGAGAAAAAATGATAGAGAGGAAAGGAAAGAGGTCCCTGAATAAAGTCAGGGGGCAGACATGGGGCCATATTTTCCTTAGACTAGTTCCTGCTGGTTAGAAAAGTCAGTTCCTTGGAGCAAGTATGATCTTTACCATCAGGTTATCTAATTACTTCTTGTTTCTTCTTTGCTCGTGACTACTTAACAAACCATGACCAATAGCACCCAACAAAAACCAATAACCACACCCCACCTCTTGGCCTCCCTAGCATTTTATATATCCTCTGAAAAGTCCCCAGAATTTCAAATGCCACCCAATCACAGAAACTATCTGTAGCTTGCAAAATCAAGCCCCAGCCAGAGCCCCAGGCAAATCTTAGCTGCTGTGGACAATCTGAAGCAGGCCCATATCCTCACACCTGAGATTAAAACAAAAACATGTTCTTATAGTATTTCTCTGTTTTTAATAGAAACCAAAACTCCAAAATTCTCACTACAGTGGTACATCTAGTAATGTCAGCACCTGGAAGATTGAATAAAGGGGAATTCTTAGTTCAAGGTCAGTCTCTGCAACATGCTGACTTTCAGGAAGCCCGAGCTACATAATAAGACCCTGTCTCAATACATTTATAATAAGGTTTTGTGTACAGTGAGAAAAGTTCACCATACAATGTACACACGTCACTCTAGATCTTACAGACTTCAACTCAAATACAGTAGTGGATGACTGGACCAACATCTAATCCCAAAGGTTCTCACCCCTCAACAATAAAGTAGGAATAACTGTTCTCACTTTATAGAGAGCTATTGGGAATTAGACTCCAAGCAAATTAATAGTATGCTTAATCACAATAAAAGCAAGAATAATTTGCTTAAATAATTGTAACATAAGATATTCTATGTGATTAAGTTTATACTCAGGATGATTCTACAATTTGTCAATTTAAAATTCAGTACATTTTTGTGGGATTTTTAAAAAACATTATCTGTCAGTACAGTCAAAAATTTGCTTTGATTCTGTGGTGTCTTTTTTGAGAATAGATTTGTTAAAGCCATGTAACAATTTCTCAGAAAATGTGATATATGAGCTTGGATGCCTTCCAATACCTCAACTTTACAGCTAGAATAGCTGGCTTATATAAGCACCACTTACAAGTATTAATTTCTGGAAGATTATGTGAATGGATTTTAGAGAATTTAAGGGGGAATAGAATTTATTCTAATTGTTTAAAAAAATCACAAATAAGTAATTGATTATTTTGAATCACCGAAAGTTCATTCCTAGTGGATGTATGACGTAGCGTGCATAGACAGGAAACAAATTCATAAAATCTTAGACCTTTTCCAGGTGAATTTTCCACTTATTTCCTAACTTTGCATTTTTATTTTTGCCTTATAATGGCCAGAAGGCACCTTACAGATGCTTTCAGATTTTATTATCAGGAAAACTTATTTTAGCCTCTTAAATACATATTCCATTCTGTCAGACATATTATGAAAACATGACACATGTTAGCAGGAACTGAATAAGAGGTTATTTACTGTACTAAACACAATGTGTGATGTCTGAAGGAATTAGGGAGGAAGACTGAACAGTAGCAATGTGCTTAAAGTCCTCAAGAAAGCACAGAAAGGCGCTTCAGTCCATTCTCAAATGCTTCTGAATTCTAGCTAAGTGCTGAAAATCTTGGTCCATGGCAACAATTTTATGTTATTTCAATTAGGATATTTATTGATCATCAAACCTATGCGTGAAACCATTCCTAGAAATAGAGGGAATATAAATGCTATACGTCCCACTTTCTCAGATGTTCGCTATAACAGAAGGATCCTAAGACTTGGACCAGATGTCTAGAATAGGAGGCAAATAGAACATGCTAAGTATGGGGTGTTCCACACAGTTCCAGGGGAAGGAGAAGGCAGAGATAAAAGATATACACATAATATGCTACATAATTTTTCATTCCAAGTATTTTTTTCTACCAACTTAAAAAACAACAGATAGAGAAGATATGCGACTTTGAGCATTAATTTTAGGAGTGCATTAAAGCCCTGACCGAATGTCAAGCAACACGAGACTGTACTTCTGAAATGTTTTAACATTATTAGCCTGTGCCCTCTTGCAGCTGTCATGCTTAAAAGCATTCTTAAGATTGCTTAGTAGAATATAACCTGTTCTAAGACAGATGAGTTGAAAATGGGATCATACCATATACTCAAGTATAAATACATTAAGTTTAGAAGATCATGCTGACACCATAGGTAGATATTCAAAAGTAAGGTGCAGTTATAGACAATGAGAACCAAACTGTAATTGTGCCCAAATTGCAAGTAAATTGGACAGGAGCAAAACTACTGCTAAGATTTCAAACTACACAATTTTGTGATGCTTTTTAAAAATGGATAAAAATGAAAAATCTTCAAGTTGAACATCTTTCATGGTAAGGAGAAATAATGTTAAGTCTGTGAGGGACTCTGTGGTAAGAAGGAATTGTTTGCTTCTTATCAGCTTTCAAAAAGAGATGGAAGATCTGCTTGACGTACAGAGAAAAAAGCAGACCTTCCTTTGGTCTTTGTTCTTAAGGCTTTTGTTTAAAATATCTGTGTCTATAATTACATATATATCTGGATTTATATGTCTTTTATAAAGTAGTCTTCTTACTAGGTGCTAAGTTATATCATTCCATTTAGAGGACAGAATGTGATTACTGACCTGCTCTCTGGATATTGGGTTCTGATGCCTTGCCTTCTCTGGACATTGGGTTCTGATGCCTTTGGCTGAGATGGTTTGCAAAGCTCTCCCCTTGTCCAATTCCTCAGTAACCCACACTCAGCTACTGATGAACTCAGCAAGGCATACTACAGCCTGGTCCTAGAGACTGTCAATCAGAAGTCCTGACTCTGATTAAGCTAAACATCCTAAACAAATGTAACTGGGCCATTCCAAAGTAACTGCCATCTTCTTTTAATTAGGACAACACCCAAAAATAAGAATTTACAGTCACAATAATTCAGCAAGGCATTTCTCCCAGTAAAAACCTTATTTTGTAAATTACAGCATTTCTTTTAAATTCCTATTTCCCAGATGATATTCCAAGTCCCTGTCTGTGGCTTAATCACATCACTGTTTTTTTATATATATATTAAAAATATGAAAAATATTTAATCTAGAGAAGTAATATAACAATTTGGGGCAAAATTGAAAACATCTCTCTATCTTAAATCATCTTGGATTTTTCATTACTTCTATGTTCATATCCCAGATAATTCCTCTCTGCAAAGTACAGTCCATGACCTACATTCTGCAGACTAATAATGATATGCCCACTGGTCTTTTTTATATCTGATGGTAAGCAATAATAATTTCATTGTGACTATAAAAACTCTATCCTCAATGATAAAAATATTTCAGTTGAAGAAAACATACTAAATATTTGTCTTTATAACCACACATATAAATAAATGTAGTCCTGAGCCCTTGTTAATGTAAGTTCACTTTCAAACAATAGCCTTACAGAAAAGCACAACCACCCAAAGCACATAGTTGTGGAGGCCAGACCCAACAGATACAGCAAAAATGAGTGGAGATTGTAAGAGCTATAGAATCACAAAAGTTTGCTATACAGTTGTGTCTCTTACTAATGTCAGAAGATATATCCTCATAGTCTCTTCCACACAACTGCCCAAATGTGAGCTGAACAAGGACAATACCAACAGACATGCCAAAGTGGATGAGGAAAGTCTGTGAGGCCTCAACCCTATTCAGAGAACTATAGCCAATTAAACAATGCTGAACATGGGAGAAATAGTCTTCTCTAGGGAAGAACACATCAATTAGTTATCCAAATCAAGTAATCAGCACTGAAATATATATACAAATAACATTATACAGACTGAGCAGGTTACGTTTATGTATTAGGAATATATACATATAATTCAGATAGATAGATAGATAGATAGATAGATAGATAGATAGATAGATAGATAGATAGATAGATAGATAGATTAATGAAAAATAGAGGTCATGGATTTTAAAGATAGTAAAGAAGAATATATGAGAGGTTTTCAAAAGAAGAAAGAAAAGGAGAAATGATGTAATTATAATCTCAAAACTAAAAATATGCAATAATATTTAACCACTGAAACCAGTCATGTTATATACAAACAAAATTAAAGTGGTTTTTTCAGCTAAGAAGTAAATCAGAGTAAATGAAACCACTGTTATTTAAAGAGAAAAGTCATTGCAGAAAATAGCATTGAATTTTCTTTATGTGAGCCAGCTTCGTTGCTGCTAAGAGGTATAAAACCTCTCGATAGATAGATAGATAGATAGATAGATAGATAGATAGATAGATAGATAGATAGATAGATAGATCAGATAGATAGATATAGATAGATCAGGCAGAAAATTTAGAAGTGCCAGACATTTCATCATTATTTGATACATCAATGAGACTTTTATAAAATATATCTATGCACAATTATCAATAAAAATAGTCCACAATAGTACCAATATTAAGGTTATGAAAAGAAATCCACAGCACTTACCTGCACAAAAGTGCCTGAAGTATTTTGGTAATAAACAGAATAATATTGTATGATTCCATTAGGTTTTACAGGAGGTGTCCAAAAGAGAATTATTGATGAAGAACTGAGATTCACATAATGGACATCTTTGGGAGGATCACTGGGCTCTATAAAACAAGCAATGCAGAAACTTTGCAGTCACTGCCAGAAGTTAAGTTGAAGTGTCTTGAGTTTTCCAGCAGTTAACAAATTGAAAAAGGGCATAATCATTTTTTAAAACATTGAGTGTCAGAAATGAAATCATACCATACACCAGGGTTTCCTTCTACTCTTTTACCATATGATAGTTACAAAGAGTGGTTTCCTACTCGTAAAGGCTCTAAAAGATTGCTACTGCTCTTGATTTGCAGATAACAACATAACCAATTTCTATTACAGAGCACATGACTATGAAATCCTACTTTAATGGACAGTCTTGAAATAATAAAAGCTAAAAGCAAACAGAAAGTCATTGTCATGTATTTTATTTTGCTACATTTAACCTGTAGGTAAATTGCTGATCATATGAAAGTTCTGTGCTGAATCAATCCATGGATGCTTCTTACTCCTCATAAGAATCCTGTGATGTCATATATTGTTTCCACTTTAACAAATGGAAAATCGAAGAATAGACAGATTACTTCCATCTCCCAACAGCACATACATAGGAAGTAGACACAATTTTGCATCCAGCTAAGGATGGGTTTTAGGCTCACTAATGCATTTGGATATGTGGTGCCTTTTGAGTTGAATATTCTTCGAATTGATCGAGACCCTAAGAACTCACCTCCTTCTGGTGTTCGAAAGTTAATGATGCTGCTTCTTGTTTTCCCATCCCCGAATCTGGTGCTAGCTGTTACATAGGCACTGTAGTCAACATTATAGTCTAAGTCGGACAACTCCAGTGATGCTTCAGTTGCATTAATAGCTTTAAATGATGAATTATCCCTAAGAGAGACAGAAAAAAAAGTAAGATTATCATTTGGAATAAATGCTACTGAATACTTTTGAGAATTAGTCCATCAAAAATATATAGCAGTGGTATACAGTAATTTCTTGGCTTAACTTGATAAAGGTGTTACTTATTCTGAAATTTCAAAAATAGTAAATTTCAGATTACTTCTGATATATCTTAAAAAGGGAGTTTGATAGTATGAGTGTATGTATGTATGTTTGTATGCATGCATATAATTGTTTAATTATTTAATAGAAATGCCACCTAAAATAAGGTGTATAATTTGCAAAAATAAATAAGAAACCAGAAATGGCACCTGTTATTCAGTTAAAATCTTTAAGGTACTTAAAAATGCTACTTCTGACAAGAAAATAAACTAAATAAATAAAGACTCTTAATTTTCTAAGTAAGTATAGAAGTATAAAAAGGAAAAATAATTTTTAAAACGCATTAAAATGTTGCAAAAGTGTAGCAATGTGACTATTTTTTTTAGTCACACCAAATCAGTTCTCATAGTTTTGAATTGAGTATTAATTAGTATTTAAATCCAAGTATAAATACTTATGTAGTAGTCCTATAATATATATTTACAAGCAAATATGCATTCTAAGAATAAAATTATTAAAGAATTTATATAAGGGAAGAGAGTAGTATCCCCAAAAATGTCTCATGGTGTTTCATATTTTTCTTCTTTAGTAGCATAAAAGTAAGTAGATTTCCCCTGTGAATAGAAAATGGTCTTTCTTTTTCAGTAAAACATTTGAATCCTCAAGTTTTAAGAGAATAACAGAACTTGTGTGAACTAAAGGTATCTGCAGAGAAACATTTCAGTCTGCCTTTGCTGTTACAAAGGCATCAATTTAATCCAAATGTAAGCACTAGTATCTGAAAAATAATTGGATAACTTATGATAGTGGGAAAATAAATGAGTCCAGAGTGTGTGACTAGAAACAAACAGTAACATTTGATACAGTCTTCCAGAAATAGTGTCATGGTATTTTAAGAAATTAGGTAGAAAATAAATGAACATAAATAAATTGAAAGAGCTTACAATTTCATTTGAATGGTTTACCATAAAAGATGAAGTAAAGAGGAGAGGGAAGTGTAGTATCACTGAGGACAAGCCTGGCTTCTCAACTCATAATAGCTGCTGTTAGTTTGTGAATGACACAATCTCTGGACCAAGTGCAATATCTCTGTCTCTGAGGAGCCATCAGTGAGCAAATCGGTAGCCTGGAGGACTCACTCCTCCAAAATTTGACACCACTGCAATTGTGATTATTACTCTTATATTAGCTGGTTAGTTTTTAATTTCATGTTCTGTACTCATTAGTTTAACATCTAATAGAATTTCTACATATATGTTCTTGTGTATATTATGTTAGTTCTATCGTCTCATATGTTAGTAAATATATTTCACATCTTTCTTCGTTGTAACTACCTAATATAGGCATACCATGAATACTTAGCTATTATCTTTATTAATCTTCGATGATCTCCTTTCTCTTTCCTTAGCTAGTACTAGTGATAAAACTGTGGTGATTCCTCCACAGATATATCTTTATTATGGTCATTTTATTTCTGTATTTTAAACTTTATGACCATTGAATCAAATGTGTTTGATTCTTGTCTTAGTAATTGTTGCTTCTCAGTAATTACCATTCTGATCTTTAAATTATCAAAGAACTCACATCTGAGAGTATACTTTGGGCAAAGTCATATTGTTGATCTGGATACTCTTAACTTCTCAACTTCTACAAAACTAATTTGACAAAATTCTCTTATTTTTGTTTGAATGTCCCTGACCATGAGTGATATGGTATGTATGCTCACCTGTTTATCTATGACATATAGTTCACTTTTAAAATAAGATATTCACACAGCTTAACCATCTGCTCTTACAGTTTTTCAGGTGGACAGTATATGCCTTTAGATTTTATCCCAAACAAACATAGATGCTGATGCTAATTTAGAAATTGATTATATAAAACCAATATTCAAAAGAATTTACCCAGGCTTACTAAACATCTACAATGTATTAGAAATTATCATAGGCATTAATAAAATAAGAAACAGATTTTATCCTCAAATCAGCCAAAAAGCAACAATTTCAATATAAAACAATTCATTAGTAACAATGTGATTTCTGTAAGAACAGAACAGTAACATTTTATTTTCCCACAGACATTAAAAGAAAAATTTTAAAGTGATGAATCACTAAATTAATTATGACCAAAGCATGGGAAAAGAAGATATGATAAAGCCAAAGATGTAGGAAATTGCTAACTTGAAAAATCGTCTGCACTGTTTATGTGTAGAACAAGGAGTTGAGGCGGATGTAGAAAGGAAAGGACTAAGAAGGTGTATAAAAACTTATATATCCAAAGCCATAAGCACATCCTATTTAAATGTGGTATTTAAATGTATGAATGTTACTCAATACTGAATCTCTAAAAGAGATATTTTACATCATTCAAGATTAAAACTGTGAACAAACATAAAGGTAGTCATCCGCAATTGTTTTTACTAAGTTTAATTCTAAGCTTAGCAGAATATTTTAAAACCTTTTTTGGCTTTTGTATTTCAAAATAATTTTAATTTGCTTTGGAATAATTCTGAAAAAAAAAAAAAGCCATGTACTTTTCTTGTTTTCACTCATGAGCTATATGAAGAAAATGTCTTGAATTAGCATCACTACAGTCTTAAAGATAAAGTTACTTCCTATTTTTATATGTAAATTATCTGACTGCCTTATAGCACCTAGGTTTAAAGCTTATTCTAGAGCAGTGATTTTCAACATTCCTAAGATGGTGACCCTTTAATATAGTTCCTCATATTGTGGTAACCTCAACCATAAAATTATTTTTGTTGCTACTTCATAACTAAATTTGCTATCATTATAAGTCATAATGTAAATATCTGATATGTAGGATATCTGACCTATGACCCCTGTGAAAGGGCTGTTCAACCCACAAAGGGGTCATGATGCGCAGGTTGAGAAACACTATTCTATATCATGAGACCAATTCTTCTTTACCAATTTCATTGTTTCTGGCAAAATCAAGCCCATGCTAAACAATAATTTCCTATACAAAAGAAACAAATAAACATCTATAATACCAAAATTACTTGGCTAGACCTAAACAGATTTTCTCATTTCTAAAAGTACAGATAGGTAGGCATACTTTCCTAGTCAAGTTTGGAACTTAATAAAAGGTGAGTTTTCCTTCTCATCTTCATTATTTGATATTTTGTTTCATGTTGGTAGTCTTAATTTGATGCTTGCTTCTACATATCTAGTTTATAAACTATTTCTGTTGTTTAAATGTTCTAGGCTTGTAGAGGAAAGTTAATCCAGCAACATGGCTACTCAAGCATGGGATCACATCCCAAGGCCTAATTTATGTGATCCAGTTGGAATACAAACACATCACACACTTTTAATTACTCTGGCTAGAATACAGACATCCCCTAATACACACCATTAAATCCTAACAATGAAGGTAAGGTTAGTTTGTAGAAGGAAGCAGTCATGTTTCAGGGGCAGACAAAGTGATGAATCAGAGAAAGAACTGACAAAATGAGTCTGAGATAGGATATATCCAACTCTCACCAGAACAGCACAGGAAAGAGAAGCTATTTAAGAGGAGTGCAGGGAGAGAGTCAGTCAGTTGGTAAGTTAGTTGCAGGCAGTGCACTGAGTGCAGTGCAGTGGAGTTGGGTTTTTAGTGAGCTCATGCAGTACAGAGCAAGTCAGCAGAGGCAGCTAAAGTGAGACAATATGGAGCCAGAGGATTAGAACAAATTGCCAGTTAGTATGAAGCCAAGCGGAACAATACAGTGAGAAACTGAGGGAAGCCAGACTGGATCAGTCAGCTTGGAGAGGAGTTTGAGCCAGAACATCTGATTTGAATCAGCCAGCCAGAGTTCAGAAAGAAAGGATGAGCTTATTCACCAGTAAACCTCTGAAATGACAATTATATCAGCTGAACAAAGATACTTTTACATAGGCTCATTCCTTTTCTCACTAAGCACTGATAACCCAAATAGTGTTAATGTTCATTTATTTTATTATTTATCAAATCACTTCCTAATATAAACTAGAATTTGCTAATTAATCTTTCACTTGTTTGATTTTTCACTTAACTACAGCATCTGCTTAAGCTTGTTGTTTTCATTCACTCAACATACCACAGCAGTACATTCCATAACGCTGCCTTCCAACCTCTAAAGAGTTGTGGTGACTTCATTCTTCATAAGCTGCCTCCACTGTGATAATCTCTGACTTATTAAGTTATCATTACTACCTATATTCCAAAATGAGAACTTCAGTCAAAAAATATCCCATTCTCTGTGCTGGTATATATGAAATGCTTTAAATTTTGGATAATTTTTTTTAAAATATGGCATAACTATACATCCTAGGCTGACCTTGAGCTCATGGCTCGCCTTCCTCAATCTCCCAAGTACTGGTGTTACTTATATTAATCTATTAAGTTATTTTCAATAGGATGAACATCTTGTAAAAAAAAATGGGATCATGCATAGTTTATACCATACAAAAAGTCATGTATAAAGCTTTTATGTTACCTATTACATAGACCCATACATTTAATAAAGAACCGTACTAGAATTGTTTTAAAACCCCAAACAAAAAATTCAGCAAATCCTTTTAAGCTATTTTAATTGGTATATTATATATTAAATAAGTCTACAATCACTTTAAAGTTCTACACTTTTTTATTTCTATATGTGTGTTAATATACATCTGTCAAATAGTGATCTAGTATTGTACCTCATAGTGTTTAAGAAACAAAACATGTCAAGGTAAGATTTATATATAAACTAGAATAATAGCATTAGTTTTACTCCATAGTCTTTTACCTTTACCTTGTAGGGTATTGTCTTGGCAATTTTGGAGAAAACTAATTCTCAGCTTTACTGACACATACAGAGGCAAAACTGTTAAACAAATTCAAGCTTAACTCAAGAATATATCAAGTAAATTAGCTTTGTATGGCTTTACAAGAACATTGTATATCAATTACAAGTGCATTGAAAGATATATGTGTAATTTTCTAATAAAACTGTTTCATTAATATATTTGCCTTCAGGAAGGACTGTGAATCATTGAAAACACATAATTTGTTGACATAAATAAGGGAAAATATTACCTTATCATATTGATATAATGAACATTGTTTCATGATGAAAATTTTAGAGGAACAAATAATTTTAAGTTGTAAAAGATTAATATATATTTATGAATAATTCATCTACAAACTGTGACTAACATGGTAGTGGGAACAAAATGAATACAACATCAATCCTTATGAAGAATTTTGTAGAGAAATCTTCATGACAAGGAAGTAGCCATCCAGAATGTTAACACAGAATCCATTTTCTCAAAAACATACTAAAGGAAAAACTATCTAAATGGGCAGCTTTATGAGAATCTGTAAATATTACAACTGGGATGAAGGAATCTGAGAATCATGGGAGATGAAGGAATTCTGGATTAGAGATCTGGCTCCATGTAGTAGACAGCAGTTTTGAAGACTTTAAGGCAGCATTTTTCAACCTGTGGGTAGTGGCTCCTGGTGGGTCAAATATAAAATAGCCTTCATTTCATAGATTTACATTATGATTCATAACAATTTCAAAATTACAGTTATGAAGTAACAATAAAAATAATATCATGATTGTGGGTCACCACAACATGAGAAACTGTATTAATGGGTCGCAGCATTGGAAAGTTTGAGAACCACTGCTTTAATGAAATCACATAGATAGCTATGCATCAGAGACACAAAGGAATCCTATATCCCACTAACTTGAGTCCATGTCTAGTAAGTGATGATAGCAGTATCATACCTTTCCACTTAAACTGATAATAGCAAAAAAATTTTTAAAAAAAGTAAAAAACTCGGACCTCTTCATAGCCATATTGTCTAAAGCTTTCAAGAAATATCTTAGTAAAAAATTAATGGAAACTAAAAAATACATTTCTACCTACTTCATTATCATTCACATGTATTTCATCATATAGATAAAATTTTTGAATATATTTTATATATGTGAAATTGTCATCCCACCAAAGAAACCATCTGCTGTATAAATTGCATTATTCTCATGACAAAAAAACTATAAAAGATTAGAGATTAAGCTTTAAACCGTAAAACTATACTTTCTATGTACTCACTGAACAAATGATGATATAGTTTCAATCAATTGTGAATGGTAGTTTATTGTCCTTAATTTAACAATATATAAAGTAGGTCTTCATAGTGTTTGTATATAAACATGCTGTATGTGTTTTGTATATGTCTGTGTATATGTGCTTGTGCATTTGATTAGGAATATCAAGTGTGTTGGAAAGTTTTCTATATACCTTTTGATATTGAGAGTCTATCTTATGGCCTGGAGAGATGGCTCTGTGATTAAGAGCCAGGGTAGATGCCCAATATCTACATGGAGGTCCACAACCATCTATAACTCTAGTTCTAGGGGATCTGATGACCTCTTCTGGCCTCCTCAGGCACCAGACACATGTAGTACACAGACATCCATGGGGGCAAAACTCATAGATGTAAATATTTAATTAATCAATTAATTAAAATTTTCATATATGAATATATATATATTTCATATATATATCCCAAATATCATAACACAGAGTGAGAAGATGGCTCAGTCAGCAAGAATGCTTTCTGTATGAACATGGAAGCCTGAGTTCAAATCCACCATACACATAAAAACACTGAGCATGTCTGTCTGAAACTGTAAAGTACATGTTTGCGTAAGTGTATGTACGTGGAGTCAGGCACCTACTGAGAACTTTCTGGCCAGCCAGTCAGGTGAAAGTATTGAGATCAGGATCTGTGAAAAACCCTGTCTCAAGGATCATAAAGATTGAGGAAGACAACCCATTCACCTTCTGCAGTCTGCAGATACATATCACACAGAAATGAACACATGTATGCACTGCACATGCATGCATAACACACACACACACACACACACACACACACACTCATTTTTTAAAAAGGATTCCTTGCCATGTGTCAAGAAAATGGAAATTTACTTTCATCATGATAAAAATTTTCTGAGAGAAGGGCCTGAGTGGCTAAGCAAGTCTCTCAGGGGAATGATGAAATTACCCAAGTAGATTTGGGAGGGAAACCCCATGGAAGAGGAGAGACTTCTTCTTGTGGCAAAGAGAAAAGTGAAAAGTCTATTGAAAACCTCAGCCTGGTGTATCACCCTCTGCAGCAAGGTCTAAGAGGTCTTGACACAACTATCCAGAGTGACAGGAAGACTTGGGGGGAGGAACCCTGCAGTCACTACACCATTACAGCCTGGGGTTGAGGAAAAAACTGGAAAACCTTCTTATATCTGAGGGTCAAGATAGGTGAGACAAGAGGACCAAGGACTTGGGTAAGTCTTGAAAAAATCAAGAATAAAATAGAAAATAAGAACTTTCAAAATCGGAACTATGACTGTATGTCAGGATCAGATAAACTCTCAAAAGAGGCCAAGTTCAGTGAGCTCCAGTAGCACACACTGGAGACATTGGCACCTGGCTATTTCACCAACCTTCTCTTATGCTCAAGTCTATCTTGACAAGAGTCATCAAAGAAACACCTCTTCAAAGATGAGTGAAAACGTACTCTCTGGAGGGAATTGAACTTTGAATTTATTGTTTATCCAATAAAAATTAAACTATCCATGGAATGTGAAAACACTGGTTACTTGAAATGTCTTCACAGTATTCAGCATCATTACAAAAAGCATAAAGAACAAATTATTGAAAATAAATGTTTTGTTTTAAACATCTGAGTCTGGCCTTGCTATAAGATTAAGCATAAAATATCTGCCCCAGTTTATTTCCACAAAGTCCTCCTACATGTATGCACTTCAGTATTAAAAGCAGACAGCTGGAATTGCAGCAAAGATCTTAAAACAGATCATCACAGTCCAAGCCCAGAAAGAGATAAACCTGGTACAGCCGTAGAGTTTTATACACTGTCTAGTCTTGTGTGTGCTGTGTATTATACTGAGACTCCTGGATGCTTTGTGAAGAGAGACATGGTCACAGTACAAAAGAACATGTTTTACTTACATTTTATCAAAACTTCAGAAATCCAGGATTCAACTTGCATAGTTAAAACATCCAGGATCCATTAGTGATTCATCTGTTTTAGTATTTTGAATTTTATCCCCATAATCAATCAACATGTCACCAGATCCACTGGGCTTTTCTTCCTAAATTTAGCACAACGCTGCCCACCACTCCAATCTATTGCCAATATCATCTCTTGCCTATGTTATTGAACAATCTACTTCCTGCTATCTTGCTAACCGTTTTATTCTCTACAATCCATTCCCTATAAAGAGGTCAGATTGCTGGAAATGTTCTGGCAACTATAAGGTAAAATGAAAACCAAATTGTTTCCATGACTTGACACCTGTACTTCATCATGCCTGGTCACAATTTTCCTCCCCATAGGGAGTCCATAACCCTTATCAACATGTCCCTCTCTCATCTTCAAAGGACAAGTCATGTTTCCCCACAGAGAGAAGTAGAGTCAATATCAGCTCCTGTTGAAAAGTTCCCTGCAAATCAATACAATACAAGTGACATCTTCAGGTTACTTAGACCACAAAGGAACACAACTTTATGAACTTTTCTTTCTTCTGATGTTTTCTGGTTGGTTTGTTTATGGGTTCAGAGTAGACTCAGTTGGCAGAGGCTTTAGAGAGTAGAGAGGAATTTTACCAATATTGCTGCTGCTATGTATGAATGAATGAATGAACGAACTAAGGGGAGAGATGATAGAGTAGAATTACTTCCTCCTCACTAGCATCTCTCATGATATTCCAAGTGTCACCCAAACTAAGCAAACCAATCAGAAATCAGATATTTTTGCAAGAAATTTAAACTTTAAAGAACAGTATTCACAAGATCTACAGAGGAATTAGGGGGTAAAAATCATAATTTAGGAAAAAAACTTAAAAGTTTTCAGGGCAATGTCTCTCGTGTTGTTTCTTCTCAACTTAGAAGTGTAAATGTAGTGCAGGGGAATTCGAGGGCAAGGAGGTGGGAGTGGGTGGGGGAGTGGGTGGGGGAGCACCCTCATAGAAGCAGGGGGGGTTGGGGGAAGAACAGGGAAAGGAGATAACATTTGAAATGTAAATAAAGAAAATATCCATTTAAAAAAAAAGAAGTGTAAATGTAAGGAATAATCTATTTTTAACCAAATATTTTATAAATTTTATTTTCTGAGTTGAAATAATTTTAAATGTCTTTGATGTCTGTTAACATGGGAAGTGGATTCTGTTTAATCATTCACATACATTAGATCAAAATGAGAATTTTATTCTCCTGAATTGCCACAAAGGAATATAGGTGTTTGTTAACTCATAGGAGACACACTTAGATTTCATCCGTTTCAAAACTGAAGGATAAGTATGTACTTAAGGTTAAAATGGCCAGTAAACCACTGCTTATCATCAATGGAATGTTGGCCTTAGTAGATCTAAAAGCATATCTTTGATTGAAATCATAATTGAAATTATTTTTATAAGTAGACTTAAAAACAGTTGTGCAAAGTATTTGTTTTTAAGCTTTCAAATAGCCAGGAGTGGTAGTTCACATGTGCAGTCCCGGCTACTTGGGAAGCTGAGACAGAAAGATGGACTGAGTCCAGGAATTCTAGGCTGCAGTGAGCTATGTAGTTTGGATGTTTGCACTAAGTTTGCATCAGTACTGTGACCTCCTGGGAGTAGAGGACCACCAGGTTGCCTAAGGAGGGGTGAACCAGCCCAGGTAGGAAACGGAACAGGTCAAATAGTTTCAAATATTTTGAATCATACATTTGTAATCATATAAATTTATCATCCAGATCTTAAAGAGTATACATTTAGTATAGCTTTGAAAACCATACTTTTTTATTTTAGTTGCAAAGATTTTTCTTTGCCGGACAACTGCATAATGTGAGGTAAACTTATTTCTTAATAAAAAGCATTTTAACCCACCTAATAATCAGAGCCCTAATGCAGCGTCACATTCTGAGGTAAACACAACATTCCTATTGTATTACAAATTAATATTTGTTCTCAGAACTACTTCCAAAAAAATCCTTACCAGACATAAACTGTGTAATAGAGGATAATTCCATTTGGCTCCAAGGGTGGTTGCCATGACAACATCACGGTGACACCAGACAACTGTTTCACAGAGAAGTTCTGAGGAGGAGAATCAGGAGCTGAAAATGTTTAACAAAGAATGGCACATTTCACTAAATTAATAAGGAAAATGTAAAAATAAAAGTGTACAGATTTTTTTCTGATAAACTCTATGGTAAATGAATCGTGTTCAGCACTTCACACCATAGACAGAAAACCTGATTGTTTATGTTCAGATAAAACGGTGAAAGAAGATTTTCATGGTGCTGCTAGAACATCTGCTCCTGTGATTCAGTGGAAAAAAGTATTTCATGAGAAAATACAACATGGGTCTGTCACAGTGACTCACTTACTGTTTAAGAACATTTTGGTAAATTATCATTCTCTGATAAAAGCAAATATTTTATTGGGGTAAAAAATTGTGTCACACAGTAAAAGATCTCCCTAGATAATGAAGAGTTGAGAGAAAAGATGTTATACATTCGAAGAATGATAAGCATAAATTTTGAAGGAACTCAGAATGATTGACGTCATCCAGACAAAGGGCATTCCTCATAGCCAGCTGTGTCAGAAAACACTAGAGGAAGATCAGAATGTAGTCCATGAGTCTTTATAACTGAATGGGTTTCACAGGAAACTCCATTATAGCAAGATAGCACACTAACAGAAAATTGGTTAGAATCATGCTGTTTTCTTAATTTTCTTATAGTAGAGAATAGCTTGTTTCATGAAATTAAGTTCCTGAAGTGGTGACAACTATAGTTGCCATTTCTGTTTTCTTTTGTTCTGCTTTGTTTTTCCCCCAATGGCGCCTGAGTACTGACATCGCAACTCAACTCCACATTTTTATTCTATAATAAGCATTAAAAGATTTGGAAGAACATGTGAAAGTTCTTTGAGATATATATATATATATATATATATAAATATACACACACATATGTGTGTGTGTGTGTGTGTGTGTATATATATATATATATATATATATATATATATATATATATATATATATAAAATTTGGTTATGTTTATTACCAACTACAATCCAGTAAAACTGAAAATTAAGGTAGTAAGAGTGGTCAGCAGGTTAAGTTCCTAACTTCCCAACATAATGACCTGAGTTCAATCCCCAGGACCTCCATGGTAGTAGGAAAGAACTCAGTCCCAAGAGCTGTCCTCTGAATTCTATATGAGTGTAATATACACATATGTGCATGCACACACACACAAACACAACACAGTAAGAACTAAAATTAAATGGATTTTTAAAAGTTAAAATTATTTACAACATAATAAATTCAACATGTCAGAGCATCAGGACATATGAAAGGTCTTCTGCTGGCATGCTCTCTCCTCTTACTTCCTCTTCATCTACCTTCCTTCAGGTCCCAGCATAGACATAATACTCATCTCTACTTTTCCTGATGCCCTAGAGAAACTTACAATTATACCAATTACTTGCTTAAACATTTGTGAAACATAGGTCACATCTACACTGAAAACTTTCTGAGTCAAGGCATATAACTGAGAAAAGTCAGCTTCCTCAGGTTAGTCTCCATTTGGTGAAACTGTTCAAGAAGGGGCAGAAGGGATGTTTGTTCTTTGGTATATGCAATGTGGTCAAGAATTCAGGTGAACATTTGCCTTGTCAGCCTATTTTTAATGTCTTGTATGATTCAACTGCAGAACTCAAATAGACATTCTGCATTCATGCCATAAAAACATCCTACTCAGCCTAAATATCCACTAGCCTTGATTAAGTCATAATAGATTTTGAATTGTCATGATTGAGATTTTTTTATTAGGCCATAACTTTAGATGAGAACACTATACCCAGAAAGGAATTAGTAAATTTATTACTAAATGAGCAAGGTTAATCGATGGGGACAAAAGGAAGAAAATACAGAAAGTGTTGAATATGTAGCAATCACCGTGAGTAAAAACAATGATGGGATAATCTCGACCCCTGACCCAAAGCCTTCAGAGACTTTGACAAGCCAGTATGCATGGCCAGGAGGCGTTAGTGTAGAAAATACAAAAAGAAAATTGTATACAAGAGGAGTTGTAAAATGGAATTTATCATTATAAGAAAAATGGGAAGGGTGCAGAGAAAACACCCTGTCCTTCTAATAGCGACCACTTAACATTCTTCCTAATGAGTTACTCTACATCCTGAACACCCACAGGATACAATCTCCTGGCATGATGGGGTGTCTTGAGAGAAGGAATGGAAAAAATATACCATTAACATATATGCTACCTCTAGGCTGACCTAACATGATAGTAAGGCTTCCTTCTACATAAAAAGTCAATTGTTTCAAAATATATAACATATAAAACATAAACTCCAAATACTGTTCCAAAGCATGTCTCTTTTCAGTGCAATATGCACCTGTGGTTTGCTGAGGGGTCAATACAGAATGGTCTCAGCAGAAGGGTTCATCTTACTCGGGTTCTGAAAAATGTATGAGAAAATGCAGGAGGGAGAGAGGACAAAGGACCCCAGGAGAACTTAGCCCACTCAATCAACTATGCAGGGTACATATGGGCTCACAGAGACTGAAGCAGCAGACATAGGTCTGCATGGGTCTGCACCAAGTCCTATGTGTAGTATGGTTGCTAGCTTGGTGTTTTGTTTTTGTGGGGCTCCTAACAGCGTAGTGTGTGTGTAGGACTCCTTTGCCTGCTCTTAGGACTCTTTTCCTCCCATTCAGTCGCCTTGTCCAGTATTGATAACAAGGGTTTTGTCTTGTCTCATTGTGTCTTGTCTTGGCTTGTTTTGTTGTTGTTTCTTGGAGGTTTGCTCTTTTCTGATGGGAAACAGAGGGAAAGGGGATTTGGGAAAGAGCAGGGGCAGGCTGGGAGGTGTGGAGGGAAGGGAAGCTGTGGCTGGGATTTATTGTATGAGAAAAACATATTTTCAATATTTAAAAAAGAATATTATCATTCAAGGGTAGCGCTGGAGTTAATAATTAGATAAAACTAAAAATATAGCCCGAATGTATGAATGAGCTAATCCTAAGAATATAAGACATATTGAAAGCTACATAGATTCTTCTCCAAAACTCCTGTAAATGCCATAAAAATGCTGAGCCCTATTGGAACCCATATAATATTCACACCTAAAACTTGATCCTTAAAATTCTCCCATAATATTGTACTTATATTTGCGTAGTACAGTTGGCTTCAAAGGCAAAAAAATAATCAGTTAGTGTTTCGTTCTGATTTTACTCAATTGAAATCTATCTTTTGTACCCTCTATATAGTACTGGTGTTACAAGTTAGGTGAAAAAAGTTTATACTAGGTTTCATTATGCATATGTCTTCAATCTATGGACAAATGACCACAAAAATCTCAATATTATCTCTACAGGGTTCCTTTGAAATGTTAAAAATCAAAGTATTTCAGGATGCACTATATAGTCTTACCATCTTCCTCAGTCAGTATGCTTATCGGCATACTCCGGACTCCTTCACCTTTGAGTGTACTAGCAGACACCTCGATCACATAATGGGTATACTTTTTCAGCCCTAAACAGACATAAAATAGATAAATTAACACAGAAAATAGATCTGCTCCATTAATAATATGCAAGAGGTGAACAGTGAAATGACTCTTAATTCAACATTCTCCCAAAAGTAAAAGCTGAATAAACTAGGATTGATTATCAGACTAAAAACCCTACAAGGAGCTGCAGAGATGGCTCAGTGGGTAGCTACGCATTATTGGGAGACCTTAGTTCGAATCCCTAGACTAGACATAAGGCCAAGTACAGTCCTGTGTAGCTGCAACCTCAGTGTTGCCACAGTGAGACCGGAGATACAGATAGACCCATCCCCAGAAGCTCACAGGCCATCTCACCTGGCACCTGCAGTTCAGAGGAAAACAACAAAGAGATCCTATCTCCAATGAGGAGAAAAATGAACACAAACACTCGACATTGTCTTCTAACTCCACAAGAATGCAATGGCACACACACGCACACACACACACACACACAAATATACACACAAAAAACCCCTTCTGTTATGAATATAAGATATAAGACGTTGTAAAAAACACCACATCTACAGTATTTTAGCATATGACTATCATAAATTCCCACATTGTTTTGCTTAAAAAGTTCTTATTCCCAGTAATATAAATAATCACGGTTCAGTTATTTTAACATATTGGGTTAATATTTTGTGGTCATGCTATCAATAAAAAGGTAAATATCAAACAGTAGAATTGTATTTTACCTCCAACGGTTTGACTGAGAGAGGTTGTAGTTATGGTTCTTGCCTCATGGCTATTACTTCTCTTGAGGTAAATTGTGTATTTTTGTATGACGCCGTTGGGACTCCTTGGAGGAAGGAAGGATATCTCAATCTCTCCTGAAGAAATGTTTTTGTAAGTGATATTTTCTGGTGCGCTATCAGGCACTAGAGAGAAAAAGATGTTAGATGTAATTTCATAAAACACTTGCACCCCAAAACTGCCTGGATAAAAGTTTTGCGCAATTACAAGAAGATATGTAAGTTCAAACATTAAGCCCAGGATGACAGTTTGCTATGTATTATAAACACAGTGCCGTGTGAAGAAACTATAGCAACTAACAACTGTAGAGGGTGAACGGTCACCTCAAATGAAACTACAAGCTATGATTCTGCAAAGGAACTTTATATAATTTTGGAGAAGTTTCAAATTGATATTTTTATTTTCACACAATGAATACACTATTGAGTCCCAAGTAATGTATGAAAAATAACTTGAGTCATTTTTATATAAGAGATTGGATTGGCAGCAGAGTCCAAAGAATTGATAAGAGCCAAACAAAAGTATGTTCAGACACCCAAAACCCAACAGAAAATGCAATAAAAATATCTTAAATATGCTAAATTATAAAGAAGACAGTGTGGGTGCATTTTGTATGTGATTAAATATTTTTGAGATGATAGACAAGGGTAAATGATGTTTGTTATAATTTTTAAAATATTTATATGCACAAATATATATATATGTATATATATCTTATGCATATGTGTGTTCCTAAATATATATATATAAATATAAACTGCTCAGTCTTTCTAATGTGATGTGTATGTATATGATTTCAGGGCAGCCTTAACTATATCCTAATCATTTATCTTTATATCCAGAGATAAGTGTTTTTCTTACTTTTCATAAAAGAAACATTTCCTTTGAACAGCTGCACACATTTTTATAGAAGGTATGTATCAGAGAGGAATGCTCATGGTTGCAACACGAGTGGTTTAAAAGTTCCTTCAGACAGCAGTAACAATAATAACAATATAAGGGAACAATTAAATAATGCAAACTAAATATCTGAACATTATTGCATTTTATGGTTCTATTATATGACTTTTTTCTCTCTGAAGAAAGGAACTTAACCTTTTATTATTGGTATTGTAAATATAATAGACATAATATTACTACTTACAAACATAGAATAATAAAATCCAGAAATCCTGAAAGCATAGATGCAGTGTCCTCTCCTCAGTGTGTGCCAGTTATGGGGCTGTTAGAGCTAGGACATTTAGAGAAGAGCTGACACAAGAGTGTAAAAGCTTCTAAAACTTTGATTAAAAAAATTAAAATTTAATAGGTAGATATCACGAACAATCACTGGCAATATAATCCTATTGTCTCTGCCTAAGAATTCTAAATCCTTAGTTCTACCTGAAACCAATCTGCTCTAGTGACAAAAACCTTCAGCAAGCACCTTAACTCTTCCACCATCTGTATCTAAGTAAAAGTTTGAATCTACTGAGGACATGAGCAGCAAGGATTCTCAGATACTGGATTTGCTTCTCCTTCCCAACCCCAATAGCACTAGGGTCTAGGACCTGGGAAGTTACAGTATGACTTCTCTTTCTGAGTCCAGCCATTGTCTACTTCCTTCATCCTAAAGAAGCACAGATCCTTTCCAATCAGGTCCCATCAGCAGGCATCACTGAGGCACTTCCCTAAGTCACATTACTGAAACAGGTTGTATCATTATCTAAGATAGCCTCTTGACACCATCTCTTCAGAAATCTTAAAGAGTTGTATCGCCCAAGGAAACTAGCTTCCTCTCTACCACCCTAGGGGTGTCAACATCCACACAAATAGTATGTTCAACCCCCTGAACTCTTTCCTTGGATCTCTTTAACTCTAATAACATTTTCTTCTACTTCACCTTCAACTTAGTTTTCATGGCAACATGTAAAACTTTGTGATTCAATGATTGTCAAGCCTCCTCCATTTGTCTGCTACCTCCTACCTTTACATCTACTGACTCTTGCACTCCTGGTTCAAAACGTCTGCCTTTCACCCAGTTTTCATTGCTCATTGTCTTTGGTGTGTTCTTATTTGCCTACACTCAGGCTAGTTCCCAGCATCTACTTTAATTTCTCCACAGACATCTTCACCAACTCCAGCCCTACTTCTTTGGCTAAGTCTCAACTTATGTGTGTCCCAACTCAATCATGCATGAACATTCCAAGTAGAACAGCTGAAAATGGCTCTCTCTCCCTTTGGAACCGCCACTTTTGAATTTTTAAGCCTGAAATCATGAGTAGATCTTTTTCAATACTGGTTGCCTATATTTCTTTTAGTTACTTCAATCTTCTACTCTTTTACACACATTTTCACCCTTCCCTATCTCTCCCCAAAAGCCAACAAACTCTACCTTCCTTATTCTATCTTGATAAGCTTGTATCCCATCTCATTGATAGAGAAGAAAAGAAGAAATAGAAGAAAGAGGAAGAGGAAGAAGGAGGAGGAAGAAGAGGAGGAAGAGAAGGAGGAGGAGGCTTCTTCCTATCGTAAATCTGTATAAATTGCCTACCCTCCTTACTACTTTCTAAAGCCTTCATTTTTTTTCTTCTAGATTACATTCCCCTGTCAATTCATACTACACATAAAATGACCTAGAAGTGCATGTGAATACACATGCACTGTAATACAGATCATGGTAAAAGTAAAGTCAGTCTTTGTATATACTTACTCCCTCAAATATAGATCTATTCTATCCTCACTTAATATCTATATTTCTTGAATTTCTACCCACTCTTACATACCATCATCTCTAAATCCCAACTTCCAGTTGGGCATTTCTCCCACAAACTATACTCTATTTCAGTCACGAATAACATTACCTCTTAGCACAGCATCAAATGCATGATGCTATTTCTCTTCACTCATCCAGAGCATTTGACTTAGTAAGTAAGTGGCTTTTAGAGGCAAATAAGAGGGTTTTTCCCAGGTTTTCACCCACCTATGGGTAACTACTGCTTGGGTCTTCATTGATTCCTCCTTGATCCCCCAATAACTCTAATCTAAACTATTTTATGCTTCTTGCCCTATTTTGCTCCCCTCATCCTTAAGAGACTTCCTTTCCTTTGGCTTTATACATCAGAGACATGGCAATAACTCCCAACTTATGGATTCTTTGAGATTTAAACATATTTGTTGACTGAACCTACCTAAAGGAGAACGGAACATTCTCTAAGCTGATGTCTTCCTTGAAATTTCTCCATCACAATAAATGGCACTATCTTTCATTCAGATGCCCAGATGAACAAACCCCAGTAATCATACTTTTTTTGGTCTGATCCCGTAAATAATGAATTCAGCAGAACCCTTCCAAAAGTTTACTCCGATCATGTGCTTGTGCACAGTATTCTCCAATAGTTTCTCCTTAGCAAGAATCATGGGTCTTCCTAGATAGGCACTGAGGAATCAGCTCTACCTATTTCTGCCTATCTCAATTTACACCTGAGAGAATAGTCTACTCCCTACCAGCATCAAGAAAATGACAAGTGTTTTGTTCTTCTTTAAACACAGAACATTTCTTACCACTTCATAATTTGGCAGTTTCTCTTTCTATAAAACCTTTTGTCTTTATTTTTTCTCATTTATATAATTATAAATGTCTCTGGGTAAATAAAACTTCCCTATTGAGACTTGTTCTCTGCCTCACTTTTAAATTATCACATAATTTTTCTTTCCTTCTTAATGGGTGTGGGTATACATGAGTGTACGTTTGTGAGCATGTGTGTGTGTGTGTGTGTTTATTTCTGTATAGAAACTATCAGTATTCCAAGTCCCAGTGGATTTAATGGATAATTTTCTGTGGCTTTTATATAATGTCAAGTTTAAGAAAAAATAAATATAGCCAGACAGAACTCCCAGTGGAGAGATGGTGACACCAACCCACCTACAAAACTTTTGACACAAAATTGGTCCTGTCTGAAAAAATGTAGAGACAAAGATGGAGTGAAGGAATGGCTGACCAGTGACAGGCTGGTTTTTGAGACCTATTGCATATGGAGGCACCAATCCCATACACTAGTAATGATGCTGTGTTGTGCTTTCAGACAAGAACCTAGCATAGCTGCCCTCTCAGAGGTTCTACCCAGCAGCTGACTGAGACAGATGCAGATACCCACAGACAAACACTGGGCAGAGGTCAGGGACCCAAATGAAAGAGTTAGGAAAAATATTGAAGGCCCTCAAGAAGATGCCAACTCCACAGGAAGACCAACAGCATCAAGTAACCTGGCCCCCTGGGAGCTCCTAAAGACTGAACAACCGACCAAAGAGCATACACAGGCTGATCTGAGGCCTCCCACATATATGTAGCAGTGGGCTGCCTTGTATGGCCTCAGTGGGAAAGGTTGTGCCTAATCCTGCAGAGACTTGATGCACCAGGATGGGGAGGAGATACCCTCTAAGAGGTCAAGGGGAGGATGGATCAGGGAGAAACTCTGCCAGAGGGTACTGGGTAGAGGGCAGTATTTGGATGTAATTAATGAAATTAATTAGTAAAACATTTTTAAAAGAATAGATATTTTTTAAAAATTCTTTCTCAGATATACAATTCCTTCAAGGATAACAGCACACGATACGGAATCCATAAAAATCTATTTGATTAGTGACTTAATGTCAGTCCCAATTTAGAAAACAGGACATTCACATTTGCTTCCAGCCTGGAAAGCAGAGGAACCTAGCTGCAAATTTTCATCTCTCCCTCCTCTCCTCTCCAGATCCATTCCCCCTCTTCCAAGTCCAGCTCTGTAACAGACCTCCTACTGCAGCCTCCTCATCTCCTCTGCCCCTGACCAGTAGGTCACAGGACCTTCATCTCTGAATTTCCCATCCCCCAACTTCATCCCATTATCCCAGCTCTCAGTTCTAACATTCATTCCCTGGGAACTCACAGGCTACTCAGGCCAGGGAAGCAGCAAATCTTCACCTCTCCTTCCTCTTCTCTAAACCCAATCCTCTGGTCTCAGCCCTAATTCTGTAACAAACCTCCAGCAATGACATCACTCTCTTTTTTGCCCCATCTTCAGTGGATCATCCAGCTCTTCTTCTCTAATCTTTATCCCTACTCAGTCTGTTATTTCAGTCCCTAACTTCAGTAGGCATTCCCTGGGAACTCCCCAGCTAAGCATGATAGAGAAGCAAGTAGGCCAGCAAGCCAGGTAGTCAAGCGTTAGATCTTCACTCCAACCCCATTCTCTCATTGGGAACTCTGTAGCAGATAACCTGCTGGGGTCTTTTCTCATACTCTGACCCTATTCCCAGGGAACTAAGCAGATCTTGCTGAAACACCCTGCTTTCTTTCCTCCTATGGATCTTCTCAATCATCCTTTCTAGCCCACCCCCAATTCATAATTGCCATCACTCATAATTGCTCATAACCTGAAAAAAACATTGTACCTGAAATATCCACTGGCAACACCCAGAAGGATCCTAGAAGAATCCCCTACTAGGCAATATACAGCCTAAGAAAGAGAGGTAAGGGAAACCAAGAGGAAAAAATCCACCCAACAAAAAACAAGACCAGATGTCAGCACTTAGAATTAGAATATTCTCACTTAGAAGTCAGCAGAAAAACACAATCTATAACATAGGGACAAAAAGGTCTCCACTAGAGCCCAGCAACATAGCCACAGTACCCCTCGAGTATTGCAATGCAGCTTAAGCATGAGACAAAAACCTTAAAATACCTGTTATGAATATGATACATGTCCTTAAAGAAGACTTAAATAAATCTTTTCAAGAAATCCATGAAAGTACAAACAAGCAGTGGAAGTAAATGAATAGAATAGTTCAAGCCTTGTAGGTAGAAGTAGAATCAATAAAAACTCAAACTGAGGAAAATAAAAAATGAAAAATTTAGGAATTTGAATGGGAACCTTAGAGACAGGCTTCACCAACAGAATATAAGAGATGGAAGAGAAAATCTCAGGCATTGAAGATACAAAAGAAGAAATAAATACCTCATCAAAGACAATGTTAAATCTAAAAAAATCCTACCACAAAACACCCAAAAGATTTGTAACACTATGAAAAGACCAAATCTAAGAATTCTAGAAATAGAAAAAAGAGAAGAAACTCAGGCTGAAAACATTTCCAACAAAATCATAGAAGAAAACTCCCCTAACCTAAAAAACGAAACATCTATTATGATACAAGAACCATACAGAACACTAAATAGACTTGGCTAATAAATTCACCTTGACACATAATAAAAGCACTTAACATAAAGAACAAAGAAAGAATGTTGAAATGCATCAGAAAAAGACAAGTAACATATAAAGGTAGACCAATTAGAATTACTCCTGACTTCATAATGGATACTCTAAAAGTCAAAGGGCCTTAAAAATGTTCTAAGACTCTAAGAAGCCACAGATCTCAGCCAGACAAGTATACACAAAAATCTTTAAATCACAGTAAATGGAAAAATAAGATAATCCATGATAAAACCAAATTTAAGCAATATCTACTAACAAAAGTGTTAGAGAGAAAACTCCCACCTAAAGTGGTTAACAACACCCAGAAAACCACAAGAAATAAATAATCCCAAATCACACACACACACACCAAGAAAATTAAAAAAATCAACAAACATTGCAAATTGATATCTCTGAACATCAACAGTCTCAAGTCCCCAGCTGAAGGAGCTGAAGGGGATTTCAACCCATAGGAAGAACAACAATATTAACCAACCAGACTCCCCAGAGCTCACAGGAACTAAACCACCAACCAAAGAGTACACATGGAGGGTCCCATGGCTCTAGTTGCATATGTAGCAGAGGATGGCCTTGTTGGACATTAATGGGAGGAGAGGTCCTTGGTCCTGTTAAGGCTCAATGCCCTAGTGTAGGGGAATTCGAGGGCAGGGAGGTGGGAGTGGGTAAGCAGGTGGGTGAGCAACCTCATAGAAGCAGGGGAAGGGAGGATACGATAGGGGGTTTCTGGAGGGGAAAACCAGGAAAGGGGATAACATTTGAAAAGTAAATAAATAAAATATCCAATTAAAAACAAACAAACAAACAAAAATTCTTCTCTCATACAGTATATCCTGACCATAGTTTCCACTCACTCCACTCCTCCTAAGTCCTCCATTCTCCATGAGATTCACTCCCTTTCCTTTTTCTCTTCAGAAAAGAGCAGGTTTCCAAGAGAAGATGTCAAACAGGGCAAAACAAGGTGCCATAAGACAAGGCAGAATCTCTTCTATCAAGGCCGGAAAAGGTAACCCAATAGCAGGGGGGAAAAGTCTTAAGAACAGACAAAAGAGTCATAGAACACCTCATCCCACTGTCAATTCTTAATATCTTATGTATCACTCAAGGGAAAGCATGTTTTTAAAACAAAACAAAATACTACTATAGTTTAAATTATATATTGACCCTCACACACTGATAGTAGGAGACTTCAATATCCTACTACCACAAATATAAAAGTCATTCAGACAAAAACTAAACAGAGAAATGCTGGAGCTACAAATTATAAACCAAATGGATCTAACAGATTGCAGAGCATTTCACCCAAACAGGACATAATATGGCTTCTTCTCAGCAGCTCATGAACTTTCTCTAAAAAGGGACCACATAGTCAGACACAATGCAAGTCTCCAGAGACACATGAACATTAAAATACCACCTTAAATCTCATCTGACTACCATGGATTAAAGCTGGATATCAACAACAAAAGCAATAGAAAGCTTACAAACTCATGGAAACTGAACAACTAACTATTGAATGAAAAACAAGTCAAGACAAATTTAAAGACTTTCCTACTGAATAAACATGAATATGTAGCATACCCGAACTTATGGGACACAGTGAAGGTGGTTCTAAGTTCATAGTACTAAGTGACTACATTAAAAAAAAAAATTGCACGGATCTAATACTAGCTACTTAAAAGCATACCTTAAAGCTCTAGAGACCAGAAAAAAACTCATACCCTAAGAAGGAATTAGATCAGAGCTGAGATCAATGTGATAGAAACAACAGTGAAAAGAAAGAAAATTGATTTTCTTGAGAAAATCAATATGATTAATAAACGCTTATCCAATTTAACTAAAAGGCAGAGAGGGAATATCCAAATTAACACAATTAGAAATTAAAAGGGGAGCATAACAATAGACACCAAGAAAATCCAGAAAATCAAAAATAGATGTTTTAGAAACCTGCCTTCCACCAAATTGGAAAAAAAAAAAAAGGATAATTTTTTGACACATAGGACTTACTAAAATTAAATCTGCTAAGCAATTTAAATAGTCCTATAACCCCTATCGAAACAGAAATTGTAATTAAAGTATCCCAACCCCCCCAAGCCCCAGTGCCAGATACATTTAGCACAGAATGTTACCAGGCTTTCAAAGAAGAGTTAACAGTAAAACTTCTCAAATTATTCTACAAAATTGAAACAGAAAAAACATTGCCCAATATATTTTATGAGGCCACAGTCATCCTGACACCTAAACCACACAAAGACGCAACAAAGAAAGAAAACTCATGAACATAGATGCAAACATTCTCCATAAAATACTTGCAAACCAAATCCAAGAACACACGGAAAAGATCATCTACCATGATTAAGTAGGCTTCACCCCAGAGATGCAGGGATGGCTCAATATACAAAAATCAGTAAATGTAATCTACCGTATTAAAAAAAAAAAAAAAAAACAGAAAGAAAATAAAAACTCACATTGTTATTTAGTAGATGCAGAAATGACCTTTGACAAAGCCCAGCACCCTTTCATGATAAAAGTCCTGAGATATTAGGTATCCAAGGGATATAATGCAACATAATAAAGTCACCTTATAGCAAGACCATAGCCAACAGTAAATTAAATAGAGAGAAACTCAAAGCAATGCCACTAAAATCAAGAACAAGCCAAGGTTGCCCACTCTCTCACTTATTCAATACAGTAGTTGAAGTCTTAGCTAGATAATAAGACAACTGAAGGAGATCAAGAGGATACAAGATGGAAATGAAGAAGTAAAAGTATCATTCTTTTCAGATGCTATGATAGCATATATAAGTAATCCTTAAAATTCTACCTGGGAATATTTAACAACTAATGACTGCAGCTAGAGGGAGAACTAGTCTTCCTTAGGCATGGGTACCCTAATTGTTTATCTAACATCAAGTGGTCATCCTTGAAATCATATACATGCAAGCACCACTAAACAGACTCAACAGGTTATGCTTATATATGCATGCATTTGTGTGTGTGTGTGTGTGTGTGTTTGTGTGTGTGTGTGTGTGTGTGTGTGTGTGTACATAAAACAATAATAATCAAAGGGAAAATGGCTACGAATTTGAGGAAAGTAATAAGGGGGTCCATGGTTAGAATAGGAGGGAGACAAAATGGGTCTGTTTTCAGAAAGTAAAGGAAAGGGGAGTAATGGTGCAATTTTATATTTTTCTTTTTTAGATTAAAATTTAATTACAACATTTCTCCCCTCCCTCCCTTCCTTTTCTCCTTCCTAACCCTCCCACATAGCCCCTCCCCCTCTCATTCAAATCCATGGGCTCTTTTCTCACTAACTGTTATATGTATGTGTATATATGTATATACGAATATATATCCATCATACATCAACAAAATTAGACACATTAACAAAATCAGAAATAAAAGAGGTAATATAACAGACAATCCACAAAATCAAAAGGAGATATTTTTAAAATGTGTATTCCATTAAAAATTTAAAAATTAAAAAAATGGATAGGTAGTATAACCAACACCAATAAAAATCCACAGAATCAAAAGAAGATAGTTTGTAAAATGTGTATTCCATTGAAAATTTAAAAATTAAAAGAAAATGGATAGTTTTCTTTACACATACAGATAGGTTAGAGAGAGAGAGAGATGATACAGATATCCATTCTGTTCAGTTCATATAGTGCTACATGTATGTATGTTTTAAGAGATGACCATTTTGCACTAGACAACCAACTGGTGTTCTTTTGCCTATAGAAGATCACCTTTTCTGCTCCCATCTTTCCTCTGTTTCCTGTAGTTCTTTGGGTAGGGTTGCAGCTTTTTCCATTAATACCTCCTGAGCTTTCACTATCCAGTTTGGCACTTTCCTTGGTATTATTTTGGTCAACTCATGTTTGGGCAGTCATGATGTGGATTAATTTCTAGTATTAACAAGAGATACAATCTCACAGCAAACTCCCTGGTCTTTGGCTCTTAAAATATTTCTGACTCCTCTTCAACAATGTTCCCTGAGTCTTAGGTAGGAGAGTGTCTTGTAGATATATTTATTAAGATTGGTCCCAGAAGCCACAGTGAAAATGTAAGAGGAAATAAAGAGTTCTACCCAACTATGATGCCTGTGAACCAGATCAACAACTATCCTGGCACAATAATCTGACAGGAACAGTAGCGTCACAAATATCTTGGTGGTAACCAGCAACTCCCTAAATAGACTAAGGCCTATTCAACAGGAAGGATACCATACCATGACTAGTAGTGGAAACCTAGCAAACTACTCTGTGCCAGTAAAGTCATGCTATTAGAGGAGAATCTACAACCACTAACTTTCTAAACAATTATAATCCCTACCAATAATATATAAACATTTTTCTCCTACTTTAAAAACTGTTTATTAATTTATTCTCTCATATACTACATTCTGATTACACTTTCCCCTTCCTCTTCTCCTCCCAGTCCCTTCCTGTCCCTCATCTCCTCCTGACCCCCACCTCCTTTTTATCCATCCATTCCTTCTCCATTCCCCTTCAAAAAAGGGCAGCCTTCCCAGGAATATCAACCAAACATGGCATATCAAGTTGTAATAAGACTAGGCACCTCTCCTTAAATTAAGGCTGCATTAGGCAGCCCGGTAGGAGGACAAGGGTCCCCAAACCAGGCAAAAGTATCAGAAACAGTCTCTGTTCTCTCTATTAGGAATTCAACAAAAACACTAAGCTACACAATTATAAGACGTATACAAAGGGTCTAGGTTAGACCCATTTAGGCTTCCCAGTTGTCTGTTCAGGCTCAGTGAGCCCCTATGAGTCCAGGTTAGTTGATTCTATGGATTTTCATGTGGAGGTGTTGACTGCCCATCTGGCTCCTACAGTCCTTCCTCATCTCTTAATAGGACTCACCAAGTGTTGGCTAAGAACATTTGGTTTTACACTCACAGATAAGGTTAGTGTTTCCTATCATCAAGAAAATGTTTCCATTTTCTTGTAGATGGAGACCACTACAGAAAACGACAATCAAAATGCAGAGTTGTGGTGCCCAGTCTCAAATCCACAAAACAAAACCAACACCTAAGGCAGAATACATGTAGAAGCAGGGGCAGAAAGATTCTATCTAAGAGCAGAGGGTAGTGTACTTTGCTGTGACATTGTGGATCAAAGTAATACTGGAAGCTGCACCCAACATAAACACCCAGTGTGAGGTGAACAAGGATGATACCAATTAACAGTCCAATCTAGAGAAGAAAAATCCATTAGTCCTTAACCCTACACAAAGAACCATAGCAACTGAGGGAATCTGGGAGCAAGAGAGGAAAGATCATACCAGTTGGTTTCCCATTGCCAAAGAGTCAAACCTGAACACATACAAATCTGTAATATTATATAGACTAAACTTTTGAATTTAGAAATAAATGTGTGTGGGGGTATACCTATCTACTTTTGTATAGATCTATCTTTGTGTGTGTGTGTGTGTGTGTGTGTGTGTGTGTGTGTGTGTGCTATCTAGCTATCACTTATCTATCATCTACATCTATCATCTACCTATTTATCTATATCATATCTGCCATATATACCTATCATCTATATCTCACTCTACCTATCTATCTATCTATCTATCTATCTATCTATCTATCTATCTATCTATCTCTATACACCCACACATGCAATAACAACTAGTAAGAAAAGAGGCCATGAATTTCAAGGAGAAGCAGGGGGATTATGGGAGGGTTTATAGGAAGGAAAGGGAAGGAAGAAGTGATATTAAATTACAATCTCAAAAACAAAATAAAAGAGGGTTGTCATGCTTGGTACTTGAAACCTAGCTAACTATTCAGAGCTAGTGAAGCAATGGTTTTTGGACAAGAACCTAAAAAGAAAGATGGAGACTACTACAGAAAATCACAAGCAATCAATAAGTAAATTTGTCAAACCTAGTCCCAATGTAATCATATTTTAGCTAAAATATCACTGTTTTTAAAGTAATAATTTTAATTATTAATATAATTATATCATTCCCCCTTCCCTTTTAAGAAGGAAAGGAAATCCTCTAATTATGAGGGGTGGGGAAAACTATTTAAAATGCTGTGGAAATAAAATTTTAATGAAGTATAACTTGAGACTTTGAAAGACACTTTGCAAAGGTGGCCCTCCAGTGTTCCTTGCCTATCATCAGTAACCAGGACAAAAATATATCCCTGAACTCAGCATGACTCATATTTTATTCATTTTTCCTTAGGAGATAACCAGAACTGAGTCGTCAGGCAGAGAAGTGACTCACTGCTTTATGAGAGTGGAGACACACTGAAATTTTTCTCCTTTAGCATTCAGAGTACCCCTAATGGTAATAATAATGCAATCATATCTGCCAGTTGAAATAATCTAACAACAAGAGATATAATTTGATTTGTGATTATAGTAAAGAATATTGTAAGAAAAACACCCTAAGACAATTTTCTTGGTATATAAAATTGTGAAGCATAAGACAAGTTTAAAAGATTTATTCAATTCATAGTATTCTATTCAGAATTTTGTATAAATCTGTGTCATTTTCATTAGTGTTATTTAACCAAATCAGAAGAGTTTAAAATATTTACTTAAAGGCTTACCCCAAAGAAAGATATGTGGTAAGAGGGAAAGAGAATCTGTCTATGCCATCAAAGAATTCTTTTTTATTGATTTTTCTTATGTTGGTAATTACTGTATACTAAGCATAAGACAACTAACCTCATTAGTAAACTGCACATTCTGTAATGAAAGCAAACCTTCACACATCCACACTCATTCACGCATGCACACAAAATCATAAACTCTAATGACCTAAACCCGACAAGGATCTTGAATAGATTATTAATTCTCTTATTTATAATTATCAGCATTATTACATCAATGAGTTATTACAACAACAACAGTAGGTAAAGTTAGTAGCTCAATAGGAGCTAGGGAATCTCTCTGGTATCCCACTGTCTTCTTCTATACCGGTGGCAAATGTGCAGGAGATATAGAAACTACTCCTGCAAGGGAGTGGGCCTCTTGGGCGTTGAACACAGTCTCCATGAGCTGACCTGCAGCTTCCTAGAAGGCTGTCAAGCCAGCTCTGCGTGACCCACTAGAACAGGTGTGCCTGGAAGCTCAGGGTAGGTTTTCCCATCCACATTGTTATTTCATAGCTAGATCATGAGTCTAATAAATGAACCCTGAAACAGGGCTCAGGAGACCTACCATCAAGCCTTGGCTTTACATTATCCACTGTGATTTATTGATTATTTTATTAAAATAGTCCTACTTTGCCTTGTCTATAGAAAGTTCAACAGGTTTATTTAATATTTTTCTACAACTAAAATTCTAATTTTAAATTACGTCCCAAGTTAAATTCTTGTATTCATTTATCCCTGCCTTAGAATTAAAGTCAAAAGACAGAAATAACAGAATGGAAATTCATGTACTTTTTCCAATACGAAGTAAAATATCACATACCTGCAATTTTCAGAAAGTATTTTTCTTATATTCATCATTAAGATGTGGTATCGTAGATATGATAATCACTTAAGAAGTAAAATATCTAATAAGCATTTTGCTTCTTCAAAATCACAATAGAGTGAAATGATAATTTTCTTCCTCATGCTATGCAAAGCTTAAATAGCCAACCACCACCATGAACTGTGAGATCCTCACTACATTTTATAATTTTCCAGAATGTGCTTTGAGAACAAAGTGGGCTTTCTATGACTAATTGGCTTGGTTTCAACTGCAGTTTTATCACCAGCCAGCTGGCTAGCCTTAAGCAATTAAATTCCCACCAATTACTATGAACTTTAGGGGGAAAGCAAGCCATTTCCTTCTACACTGCTATATGTAAAATAGGTATTGGAACACTGTAAATGTTTGCTGAATGAATGCCCCTCTCAAAGCCTCGGTTATGCATGATGGAAAACAATAACTTAGTGCTGTACTCTACTCCACAATTAAGACAATAACTTACATGGAAGCCATGAACAGAAACTGTGACACACAATGGGCATTCAAAAATGAACCACCACAGCAACAACAAAGCAAAAAAAAAAATTGGCCCAATGTAAAATAAAACCAAGTCACAAAAGAACAATTATCCTCCTACCAAAAATCTGCCTTAAGGTTTAATATTCATAAAAGCAACCATGCATGGCAATATGTAATCTGACATCAATTAAGTTTAGTTCAAGGGTGTAACAGCCCTTGATGCTATAAAGCACTCCTTTTGTCATTCTTCATACTGCAGCTGTAATTATGACCATCATTCTGCATCCTCAAGGTTGTTACATCTCATTCTATTAAATTTGTGTGAAAATCTCAGGAGATTACTCCCAGTGGTGGTAAACTATCTTGCAAGATATCTAGATCTCCAAGGTCAAGGACACTACTTCACATTTGTATCTGGATTGCTAAATGGGCTTGCCGACATGTTTGACTATTTGTGACCTCCAAAATGAGAACACTATGGAGTTCAAACAGAAGCTAATCAGTCTAAGCTTACTCACTTAAATGTGTAGATGAGACAGGAACCTTACAATTAGATCTTACTTAGCATGCATTGCAGATTTGACCTAATGGTAATAATTGCTCCAATCACAACAGAAATGATAACCAAGATTATCAGACAAAATATTTGTCTTGTGCTAATTGCTCAATCACAACTGAAACTGAGATACAAATGATTTTTTTTTTGCTTGTGTTATTCCTATAATTGGGGTAACCCTCCACTACACCTCTTCCTGCCTATTCAACAAACTCTACAGAAACCTCCTGCCCACTGTACGCTCATCAAGACCCAGGCTGAACTAGTCTTCTGAGTCTCTATTAAAGTCTACATACGCGCTGGATGAGTTTTTGATAATTTTTAATGGTCTTTCATTTGAACAAATCACTGATTTTTATTAAAAGATCCTTTATACAGGAAATTCATTTTTAAATTTTTAAACAGCTAAGTTCATTCCTTATATATTTTTCCAGAAAATGTGAATAAATTTCTTTTACACCAAAAATAACAATGAAGATTTTTCTTTGTCTTATAAAAATACAAACAACAAGGAAATTGTCAACTATGTTTACTACATAATTAAGAATTATTAAGCAAACAAACAGTAAACCTTACCAGTCTCTGAAGTCCTTACAGAGAGTAATGAGGATGACTGATTGCCATGACCAAGTCTTGTATATGACCGGATAGAAATATTATAGAGTGTGTAAGGTTTCAGGTCACTTAAAATTATGTTTGTGGTTGAGGTGTTCTTTACAAACAAGGTGTCTGCATCTTGGTAAAGCACCTCATAGGCAATAATGATCCCATTAGGTTTTTCAGGTGGGGACCACTTCAAGCTCAGTTCACTTGGAGACACATCAGTTACTTTGACATCTTGAGGTGATGATTCTGGCTCTGGGAAGGATAGAACAAAACTTTAAAACATGTGTTTTTTCATGCTTGTTTTGGACACTGAAGTAGCCATGAGGTAGAGTCAGTAAGAGAATAACTTTTCTTTCCTTTCTTTGTTTCTTTCCTTCCTTCCTTCCATCCTTCCTTCATTCTATCCATCCTTCCTTCCTCCCCTCCTTTCTTCCTTACTTTTTAAATTATAAATATACTTTATATTTTTACCGTCTTCTGGAGTTCTCACAAAGATGTCATTTTCTTCTGACAGAGCACTTTCCCCAACATGAGTTGAGGCAGCAACCCTCATTTTGTATCTTGTATATTTCTTCAACCCTAAGAGACAACAGAACTGTTGTTTAAAATCTTCAAAAAAAAATAATATTCTTACATTAGTGCCATTTACCATAGGGCCAATGTAAATCATTTATTAAAAGGACTGGCTCTCTAAGTCAGGTCTCATATACTCTTAGTCTCCCACATGCCTTGAGCTTTAAGGTTTTCATACAGATGATATCAATGATCTTTCCTGTAATGTTAAGGCAGTAACCTAAAGCTGGAAAAAAATGAGTTTTTGGCACACAGAAAGGAGAATTGGCACACATACCCTGTCAATTGAATTGTCTCAGCTAATTTTCAAGTGAGTTCATTCATTCATGTCCTCAATAATACACTATTTCTTAGGTTATGTGTATGTCTGTAAAAGCTGTGATAATATCCTTTTAAATTTGTGTGAATAGATATAGTCAAAGAAACATGTTGTATCGGTATTTCCATAAGCTTTTCTAAGATATCCATGTAGCGCACATCAACAAAATCTGGAATATGTCCTGCATCATTAAAGTTGTGTAGAGTGTAGATTTTACATCAGAAGAGTAGGAGTGCAAAAAGAAACACAACTTTTCCTTCTACCTGTGATGAGAAAGCTGTTATCTACAGTAGTCATCTGGAAGGCTTTGTTTGTCTCCAACTCCATTGCATAGATTGTATAATGAGTGATTTTCCCATTGGGATATTCTGGAGGATCCCAATATAGTAAAATAGATGAAGAACTAATATTTTTATAGTTTATAATTTGGATGGAGCTTGGCACTTGAAAAGAAGAAGGAACAATTAATAGGAATAACAGAGCCAAAGCATTAATCACATAAATAATATTTTCAAGCAATTGTTTCAAAGGAAATGCATTTGTACCTTGCTCATGTGTCCTAACAGTGAGAACCGTTGGTGGTCCTTCGCCCATGATGGTGAAAGCAGATACACTAATCGTGTGCTCAGTGAACGGTACAAGCCGCCTGATAACATAAGACAGCTGTTCAGCAGTGATGTCAGTAATATACTGATTCCTGGTGGTTACTATTTGAAATCAACAAGAGAAAAAGGGATATTTGGTTCTAGCATCAAAATTATTTTTTTCTCAATGAAACCTCTCAGGACATTATACATTAATATTTTCATATACTCTCATATACAAAATAATAAATATATGACTCCTAATAAATATGAACATTTTATGAATTCTAGATTCCCCAATATCTATAAATATCTCGCCCTCATAATGTAGTTTTGTAAGTTCTCATACAATGTTTTAGAACATGATAGCACTGTTTTGAAAAAAAAGTATAACATTCCAAGAAAGACTGGCTGAGGGGTTTTGTTGTTGTTTTGCTTTTTCTGGAAGCAAACACTAGGCAACAATATAAGAAGAAAACATTATAAGTCAACACTAAATTTTAATTGCATACATCAAGAAATGAGCATTTTATTTGGACTCAAAATTTATTATACATTTATTAGTCCCAGTGATTGCTTAAAGCAAGCATTCTTGCTTGGTACTCAACTGACACATGTGTGTGCCTACAAAAAAAAAAAAAATCTGTGCTATTTAGTTGATTTATAAATTTTGTCTATGAAATTTTAATGAGGAACTAAGCTAAATTTGAAATATATAGGGGAGCAGCTGTAGGTCTTTTAGGTTTTAGTGCTGCCCCTGTTGGCTTTGCAGAAGAGAAGTAAGAATGTATTGACTGAAATGTAATTCTCTTTTACTAATTCTACCATGAATAGAAGAACATAACATTTTTCTCTTGCACTGAGGCAAATACAAGATCATAGAAGAGGCTGTGAAATAAATACTATTCCTACCTAACATTTTATAAAAACCAAAGAAACACTAGAGCCCTGCATCATCTAACTACATACCTTCAGTCTGCCTTATATTACACTCTCCTTTTAGAAACAATAAGATTCACTGACCCTGAAGAGCAAGTGTGTGCACTAATGACATCACCACATACCAGGGACACCTACACCTGTTTATTGCACCATGCACTAGAGTTGTAACTTTCTGACCTATTTACCTTTAGTGACATTTGAAAACCTATTCGTCAAAAGCTGCAGAGACTGTGAGGCCTGTAAACGATTTGAAGATATGTTAATCCCTCCCCATCACACCTGCTTTGGCAACTGTAATAACTGATTGTCTATGCAGCTCGGCTAGAGACTCTAGGGTGCTACTTTCTCTAGGAAGAAGGTCAAATGGGTTAGAAAGGGCCAGCCACTGCTTGTGTGGCATTTCCATTTGTTTCATGAGGGTATCCGACAGTTAAAAAGAAATATCTGACTCTAGCCTGTGGACCATTAATAACATGGTTGAACTCTGAGCTTGGGTTCATACCTCAGCTAGATATTGGTTTCAATGTGCTTTGGAGAGAATTAAAATTTTACCTACCAGCTGGTGAACTTTGGTCTTCAGCTCTCGTCCTGGCAGGAAAGTCACTGTGTGGATGGCTGCTGTATATGAAGGAAGCCAGAGAGTGCAGGTCTGAAGACATCTCTCCGGACCCCTCAAAGAATCCTATCATTGGATCGACTAGGTTCATTATTTCTGGAGACATGGGGTTGTTTATATACTGTAATTAAAAGTCAACATTGACAAAGAATGAAACCCAATCAGTGCTTCATGACTTAAAAAATTGTCATTTTGGAATTATGCATTTTAAAAGAAAATAGCATTTCTATAGCTACTGTGTTCTTTACTTTCCAAGGTTTTGTTCGAAACTAAAACCCTGCACCATGGTAACAGAGTATGATCACTCTAGTGCTTATTAGATTGATACTTTATTTTGGAGAAAAACAGGTATTGTTTTCAGACATGTATTACTTTCTTCGTGGTATAATTAGATATGTTCATGCAAAGGTTTCATAACTGAAATACTTTCAGGTCTCATTCCACAAATATTCTGAGCATATTTATTAAAATGACTTCTATTTCCTTCTCTAAACATCCTCACTTGTCTACACCGTATGAGTGGCTGCATTTCTGCTTATTGTCAATAACAGTGATATTATATTTTTCCTTTAATCAAATGGATTACAGACAAAAAAGAAGCTTTCAAGGTAATAGGTTTTCAGCCAGGGTTTACAGTACATCTGTCCGTGGTTCTAGGGGATATTGTTAGTAGCTGTCCTTGTTTACATCACACAACGTAATGTATATATGCCGAATCCACCATGGGAACAGATACTGAACAGAATATGAATATATCCAGCACAGATTGCAGGTGTATGTCATAAAGATGGGGGCAGAGATAGCTTGATGTCACTTTCCTTTGTGGATCCCAACCCAGTGTAACGGACCAAAATAGAATACAGGAAATATGCCTTAATTAAATGTCTGTATAAAACATTAAATGAATTTTAACCACTATTTAAAAATAATTGACTCAAGAGGCTTTAGAATCAAAGAAACATGTGGACTTTGGATTCCAGTTTGAACAAACTGGTCAACTTAGGCATTAAGATGAGCAGGAACATTTGGTTATGGTGTAGATTAGGTGATGCCAAGACAATACCAATAATTGTCCTAGTTGTAGCCATGGGGTTATTATATGGTTGAAAATGTCCATTCTTTAGAGATTCAGGCTAGGCAGGCATTCAAGAGCTAGAGTGATACGCAGTCTGGCGTTCATTTTTAAATAGTTGGCTGCAGCAATGAGAACCAGCTGAGGGAGCATTCTTAATGCTAATACTTGCTGCATCCAGGTTGCTTCGATGGGGTTTTGCCATGAACTTTCCTCCACTTCCATACCTCTTCGAAATTTCCCAAAATACATTCTTTTTTTTTAAGGAAGTATTAAAAAAATCTTTTTTAGTGAACATTTTAAGTCCTTCTTCCAAACTCACTTTTGTTTATTACCAATTAAATGCTCTTATGCTTTCAAAATTAATAACAAATTGTTTGCACTCTGATTCTTCCTATGTGCTTGGACACCTGCCTTTTATTTATCTCACGTTTTGAGTTGTCTTCGCTGCTGGAGCCAAAACTGCATTTTCTTTTCCTTGCTATCATTAATGTATTCTGTATTTTTACAGTAATAATAATGGTAGATACTCAAGGGAAAAAAAACTCAGAAAGTAAAACTTTTTTTGCAGTAGTTCAATTAATTTAAATATCTATAAAACATATCACATAAATGCTGACTTTTCTGAGCAATTAAAGATGGGGAAATGACTTAAGGGAATGTCCAGCCTTGCCAATAGCATTACTAAAATTAATAAAATCACCCAGAAGCTAGGAGGATGACTGAGAAAGTGAAATGTTTATTACACAACCATGAGGACCTGAGTTCAGATCTCTCTAGCATGTGTAAAAATGCTAGGCCGCATGGTAGCCTGCCTGCAAATTCAGTGCTCGGAAATTGAGACAGAAAATCCTCATAACATGCTTTCTAAATGAGCATTGGGTTCATTTCAAAGATCCTACCTCAATACAAAAAGTGTACAGAGACTGAAGGGATTGCCTAGCATCAACCTTGGGTCCCAGAAAGCTTGTGCACATACACATGTGAGCATGCATTTACACATGCACATGCAGAACAGAAACAGTACCAAGGAGACAGGTGGGTGCAGTACATTTACTGATCAGCCGGCATGGCCAGAACTGAGAGCCCTGGTTCAGGGAGAGACCCAGTCTCAAAACTAAGGTGATGACTCTCTCTGAAGGAAAAGGCATCCAGATATTGACCTGTGATATTAGCCCCCAAATGAGCATAGATTGGAAGACTCACCCATAGCAGATACACACACACATACATAACTATCACCACCACCACCATTACCACAACCACTACCACTACCACCATCATCACCACCACCACCACCACCACCACCACCACCACCATCATCTTTAATCTTGACCACCAAAAAGTATTTTGGGGGAAGGTAGAAGACACCCATAGGATACTCATATTAGTTAAAGAACCTGGGAAAGAGAACACACTGGTATCCCAGCAAATAGGCTATGCCAGAACCACATGGCCACTCCCACTCTCAATCACATGCCATTTAAAAATCTACCATTACAAAGCACTATGGATGAAACCACGAGGCAGCACAAAAAACTTCACCTTAAACTGTGATCTTTTACATTAAATCTCTCAATAGTTTCTACCACATGGCAAATAAATTATGGCGAGGTAACCGTAGCATTCCATCAATGAACCAAAATGAGCCTACCTGCTGACAACCTGCCATTTTGATGTAAGAGTTGGCTTGCATGCTTTTGACTCTGAATCTCACCCCAATTCTAATTTTCACTGGAAACCCTATTTTAAACCATGGCAATGAATTGAAATATGGTTTCCCCTGAACCAGGAATGTTATAGATTATCATTAATTATTCCATAGTCA
>CM052707.1:76159093-76195938 GCA_028551405.1 Uromys caudimaculatus | reverse complement strand
AAATGGCATTAGGTTATATGTTGGGTTTTGCTAGAAAGAAAAGCCACAGCAAAAATGACTACGGGAGGAGAGGCCCTTGGTCCTGTGAAGGCTCGATGGATGTCCCAGTGAAGGGGAATGCAAGGGCAGGGATATGGGGGTGGGTGGGTGGGGGAACACCTTCATAGAAGCAGGGGGAGGGGGGAAGAGGGAGGGGACAGGGGGTTCCCAGGGGGAGTGGGAAAGGGGATAACATTTGAAATGTAATAAAGAAAATGTCCAATTAAAAAAGAAAGAAAGAAAGAAAGAAAGAAAGAAAGAAAGAAAGAAAGAAAGAAAGAAAGAAAGCGAATGGAAAGGGAGAGAAGGAAAAAGGGCAGAAAGAAGGGCACAAGAGTGGAAAAATAAAGCCCATTACAACACTTACAAGGTTGATGCCTACTGAGCCCAAATGACTGGACTTAGAAGTGCTGATGTTCATTCAGTATTAGGTAATTTTGTTACAAGTCTTACTCTGAACATTAACGTGTGTGTAGTGGCATCCCTGGCCCCTATGCACTAAAAGTATATTCCCAGTTGCTGCAAAGACAATGACTTCAGAGGTTTCCCTATGTTTAAAACAAAAAAGCAAAGTTGCCTCTAGTTGAGAACCACCAAGTTAGGGAATGTCACTATCCATCAACATGAAAGGGCTAGCATATGTTAGGAAGGAATCCTTGGAATTTATGTGAAAGAACTGGAGAGTCTGCAGAGTTGAATTCCCAATCCACCTGAATAAACCAACTGATTTTACATGTAATAACCTCCATTGCAGCAAGTGGGATTTCTTTCAACTTAGACTCACTGGGTTCCTGCTGAATTAAATTAGCGGATTGCTTGACTTATTCTTAAGAGATTCTCCTATTTCAATATATCACTTGTGTTACTTTTGAAAGAAGCAGTAAATGGAAAGTCATAGGTAACGTTTGAAAGCATCCTAAAGGATGCTAATTTACTTTGGTGAACAAATACTTCAGGCTTCCATCAGGATTTGCTCCATCTGTGCTCAATCTTGCTAAGGTAATCCTAGCTATGCGACCTCCTCTGTACCAGCTAACCAGGTTCTGTACAGCTAACCAGGTTCTGTACAGCTAACCAGGTTCACCAAGCAAAATGGTTAATATACTTGAGAAACCTGTAGGGTGAAAAAAATCATCAGAATTAATCTTTGAAATCTGTGATGCTAGCAACCAACTGGAAAAATGCCTCAGGCTTTACCAAAGGGTGATATTCAAGTAAGCATCATGTCACGGAGGGATGAGTTTAGATGTCTTCAGACCAGTCCCATAAGAATATAGTATCCAAAATAATTAATTTTAATCTTTGTTTTAAAAGGACAAAATTTACACTAATGGAGAAATTAGTTCTGCTTGGCGTGTTCCTAGTTTAACTCAATACAGAACACTGTGCTCAGTTTGGTGAAAGGCTCATTGCCACACTATGAAATAAATACGGGAGAGGAACTAGACAAAGATCATCTGGAAAGCAGGAGTAGTGAAAGGGGGAAGCCATTGCTTAAGAAACTGTGCAGAGGCAGGTGGATTTCTGAGTTCGAGGCCAGCCTGGTCTACAGAGTGAGTTCCAGGACAGCCAGGGCTACACAGAGAAACCCTGTCTCAAAAAAAACAAACAAACTGTGTCTATCCACAATAAGAGACTGACTCTTTATGTATGGTTGCATTGCTATACAGAATAGCATTTGAAGATATCATATGCCAATCGAAATGCTGAACACTTGTGCCCAGGAGATATCACTTGATCACACTGATCAAATTTTAGCTTTCTTCTCATTTGATCAAGTTAATGAAACTGGTGAGAGCAGAGTGGGTTAGACTGGATTTTCCTAGATTCTAATCCCCTGGAAGCACAATAATAAGGATTATTCCTCTAGAAAGGAGGGCAGGACTGACTAGAAAACATCACCAAGCAAATACTTCAGTCCAAAACAGGAAAAGAATAAAAGCTTCTTATTCATCTAAATATATTTTTTGAGTTTATCCAACTACATAGAATCTCATAGTTTCTAGAAACAAACAAGCAAAATCGGTGTGCCTATAGTAAACAGTGATCGATGTGTTAGTGTATTGGCTAGCAGCTGCTTCTGTGGTGCTTAATAACCCATCACCACAGTGGGTGACGTACTTATTTAGTAGAGGCTGAATTTCCAATTGTTGATTAAAAAAATACTATAGATGGAATTCAAATACCCTTTGAGAGGCTGAAATAAACGTCCTCCAACTCTGACACTCAATTTTCAAAGATATCTTTCTAATGTTTGTTAAATATCAAACCTAGTATCCTAGAGATACTTCATATTATTTTAATAATCCCTATGTATAGGAAACAAGAGAATCACTAAGGGACAGTACTAAAACACTCCAGTGACGGTGATGATCCAGTGAGGCAGAACGCAGAATGCTTTAGTTTTGTTTTTTTTTATAATTTCACCATTGTGATACATGCCCCATGAGCTTCAGGAAAAATAGGGGTGAAAGTAATGATAAAAGATTATAGTGACAAAATCAATGCTCTGTTCCTACCTTCCCTTCTCCAGACCTTATTCCTAAGCATTTGAAGCTCTTCTGCTTTGAGTTCCATGTCTAATTTCTAAAATCACTGAATAAAGTGCCTATATTCTGTGTTAGACTCCTTTGCCTACAATAGGGAGGGGCTACATGACTTACATACATACACATCTTCCTCATCATGTCTCAAATCTCCCATATTTATGTTCATAAACTCAGTGATACACTAAGCATCAGAGCATACGTGAATCTGCAGTAAGCATCCCCTCAGCTGGTCCCTCATCATCCACCCCCTGCCGTCATGCTGTATATAATCTCTTTCCAATCCTGTTGATGAGATGGGACCTGTTAGTGGCACAAAGATGATGGGATGTAACCACATGACATTATATAGACCTCCCTTTGCTTGTTTAATGAAGTAAAAGGCCAGATTGAACAGGACCTAGGCAAGAAACTATAGTTATTTTCTAGGAGTAAAAGGTGGCACCAACTAAAACAAAAAGCCAATGAGAAGCCAAGACCCTTAGTTCTGCAGCCAAAAGAAAATTAACTCTGCCAAAACAACGGACAAGTCTACAAGAGTCTCCTTCAGTCAATCTCCAGAGAATATCACACCCCGGCAAACTCCTTGACTGCAGCATTAGGAGTCCCTAAGCAGAAATCCTGATTAATGGGTTCTGCACTCTGGCTGTCAGGAACTGTGATAGAACAGGAATGCATTGTTTGAAGCTGCTAAATTTGTGTCAAATAGTCACTCAACAGTAGGAAGCCAACATAAGCAGACAACAATGGAGACTCAGGAAAGGGACAGCAATGCTGAGTGAATGTGGGGACACAGCACTGAGACAGAGATGTGCAACTGTCATGCTCTGAAGGTAAAAACAAATGGCTATGTGACTCTTGAATATTAAGGAGAACATAAGATGAAGAAGATCCCACTATTTCAAACTTTCATGAATGGAGAATAGTACCATTATCCTAAAATAAAAATCAGACACACATGTCATAAATGCTCATTTTAAAGTCTGCTGAATCTCTCCTCTTAAAGAACAGTTTTCAAAGCAAAAATCAGCTCAAGAGATGAAGTAATTCTCAGCCCATAGCTTGATGCTTAAGTAAGCTACATCAGCCTCTCTTTAGACAGCATCCTTGTCACTTGAAAACTATTATTTACCCTAGCCAACCTCCTTCTGGGTAGCCTACGGAGCCAGCATCCTTTCCGTCACACATCTCTATTGTGAGGATCCCAATTTAACCTTCTGTTATTCATTGGGGGGAGGGGGTTGGCTTGTTTGATTTTCTCTTATTTTGTTTTAAGGGGGTGCAGTTTAGACACACTTGACCCCTGGTAGAATCATCCTAGGTAGAAATTCACAATATCAGAAATAAAAGGTAGAAAACATGTAACCAATGATTACCAATGATTGGTCAGTAACCAAGAGGAACCAATGATTGAAAGTGTGAGATCATTTTTAACAGGAACTATATTTAGTTTACATGGCGATTCACACCAGTAACTTGGAGACCTGATATCAATGAAAGAAATAAACAAACCAACAGCTACATAGGAAAGTGCTATGAGATGTAAGAGAGCTGAAAAAAGAGCTTCTGAATGTCTCTATGAATACATTAGAAAATAGTAAGGACAGCTGTTAGCATCGCTAACCATCTTAATCATTTAAATCCAACACATTGCAAAGTTGATGAAAAATTAAGTAATAAGTGGCATTAAAAGCTGTACAGTCACAGGTATAAGGATGAATTAAGGAAAGAACATATACTTGTTTTGGAAAGAAATGTGTTAATATCTTGAGAATTGTTAACAGTATTCCCTGTATTTGACACTGAGGTCACACCTGACTCCTAAGGAGATTCCAAAAACATAAAATGTTCTTGAGACAGACATGGAGGTGAACAGGAAGAGAGAGTATCTAATCTGAGAGATACCATGACAAGAAAACAAGATAATCAACGGGGATATTAAGCCATGGATTTTATCTGCTGTGCTCCACTCTAAGACCTGTGTGGGGGCATTATAAAATGGGGAAGTGTGAGATGACTCAGCTGATAAAGCAAGGGCCTGAAAAGCCAGAGTGCCAGAGTTCAGATCCTCAGAACCTACATACAAAGCTAAGCATGATGACATGCACCAGTGTTTCCAGTGGTGGGGAGAAAAGAAGCAGACACATACAGATCCCTGGAAGCTCCGGGGAGGGCCATCGTTGCTCATGCAACACAACTCTGGACCAGTTAAACATCCTGCCTCAAACTAAAAGTAGAAGTCACAGAAGGACTTCTGTGTGAGTGCATGGTTCATGTATATGTTTAACCACACATACACCCCACATGTAAACACACTCATGTATGTGTACACACACACACACACACACACACACACACACACACTTTAAAAACATGAAAGTAAAAATTCTTTATAGGTTGACTTGTCCAAGGTCACAGTTGTAAAAAGCACAGCAGAGTCGAGGGAAAGACCCAAAGCCTGGTGTATCCTCCATGCCTCATCAGCACCTAAAGTGGAACAATGATCAACCACGTGAGAAAGTAGAGAGTATCTGAAATGGATCTTATATAAGAAGAACTAATCCCCCCACTCCACAGACAACAGACCTGAGAATAGAAAGACTCTTCTTCTTAAGAGGGTGTAGGAACTGAGTGTTGGATAATTGAAACATCAAATGCCAAGGTTACTTCCTACAAGTCACAAATATTAGCCCCGAACTTACTACATGTCAGCTACAGTGCTGCTCTCTTTACACACATCGCCCATTAAACCCCCACCATTGACCCCTGGCTATAGGAACTTGTGTAATTCCTAAGTCTCAAGTTCAAAAATGTCAGACCACCTTCCCCAGGATTAAGCCATCAATAATGGTAGAACTAGGCACTAAATCCTAACCATTTGCCTTCTATACCTACATTCTTAACCATTATATCCTCTAATAGTGAGGTCCATATTTAAATACATATTGAATGGCTCTAATTAGCAAGTTCTTTCTGCTATGTTACAGGACCTCTGACTGGCCTTTTCAGAACCTTTTAACTTCTAGAGAAAAACAGGTGTGTCTGGCTAGTCAACAAATGGCATTAGCAAATTTGGGGAAACTGTCACCTGGTTCAAATCTATTTTAAGATGTACTCTGCAGAGACAAATGTTTAAGCTTCTTCTCTTTGATGAGATGCCAACTAGAATATCAGAAAACTTACAACCTAACATCCATTACACAGAAGAAAGGACACAAGATAGGACTGAAGTTTAACCCGGGAATGAGAGGTCCTGAATAGCTACATAGCATTGAGTACCATGAAGAAATCAATGCCAGAGGTAAGGGAAGCCTGGGACCAGAAATAGAGGGACTGAAGAGAGGGTGGATAACACTAGTACAAAGAATAGCAATTCTTAACTGAAAACAGCAGAAGCCAATTTCTTAATAAGCATCCCATATGTCTCTCATGGCCCACTGATTGCTATTCTGGTCCTAAGTACACAGTCTTAGCATGCCAACACAACAATAGAAGAAGTCTAGGGACTTCAAGGGTCCTCACTGGTGAGTGGCTGGCTTGGCCAGGGTAGGTACCTCAGAAGCACAGCAGCTGCCTACACTCCCTAACAGAGACCAGAGGAGAAAATAAGGTAGCCACTGTGCTTAAATGCAATGTATTAACAAAGACCAAGTCCTCTAGTGTTAAAGGGAACACTTGAATTTCTTTATATTTATTTACATGTTTTCAGTAAGAAAAGGCAGTGCTGAGGCCATTAGGTTCTTGAGTTCAAATAGGACAAAATTATTTGTAGACAGCAGTCTTTCTTCTCAACTCTTTTGAATTATAAGCCTCTGAGACAACATTTAAGTCATAATCATAGTCTGCAAATAATGTATTAACTGGATGAGAATAGTAAAGGCCACATATAGAAGTACCTTTAGTCCTGTGTGATGGTTCAATAGACATTTTTCATAGAATAGTAACACTTAACTAAAAAGGCCTAAAAAAAATCTTTGTTCTGCTTAACATCTCTACATACCTCAATTTATTTTACCTCCCGGTAGCAAGTTTATCAAGACTTAATGTAGAATTTTGACAAATCAGCCAAGTTACCAGTGATCAGAACCAACAGAACAGGCTCAGCAAAACAGGAAATTAGAAGTGTCATACCTCATCTTGTCCTGTGAGCAGAGTATTTTCCAAAATGACTCCTGAATCTAGGACTGACACTTTCACACGGTACTGGCTGATGATTCCATTTGGTTGTCGAGGTTTCTTCCAAGTAATTCTTATTTCTGTGGCATCTACTTCTGCAATCTGTAAATCAAACACTGCTCCTGGAACTAAAAAAACAAAAGAATTTTAAAATAGAATTAGAAAGAGTAAATACATTTTCAAATGCAAAATACTTCCTAAATTTTTAGCCCATGATATTAGATGAATAAATAGCTCTGGGAAAATTGGCTCGAATACGTACTAACATATTAAAAATTAACTGTGGCAAAAAGATTCCTTAAATGCATGGAAATTTAAGACTAAATGTATGTGCATTCTTCTCAAAATATGAGGAACGGGATAACATGGAATCATTTCCCCCAAAGAAAAAGTCACACTATTTGATCAGACTACATTTCTGAAATAATTTCTGGGCTGGAGAGATGCTCGGGGTGAGGGTGGGGGTGTGGGGGTTAAAAGCACTTGCCTTTAAGCCTGACAATGTGAGTCTGAACATCTCAGCTGGATCCGCAGAACTCATGATGAAAGCAAAGAATGAATAGACTCCCGCGTGTTGTTCCCTACCCTCTATAATCACAGCATGCCATGTACAGGCCTCTAAGAGTTCACACAACAACAATAACAACAACAACAACAATAATCTTCCCCGAGAAGCTAGCTCTTTATAAACAATTAATGCCTAGTCAAAACCTTGAAGTCTTTACAAAAATTATAACAACATACCCAAAACCAGTATCAGATATGCTCAGGGTACAATGAAATATAGTTGGCACGTGCAACCGACTGTCTCTTAATTTAGTACATGAACTTGTGTGGAGACTCAATTGAAGTGTGTCTGCTGAGTTTACAAGTTAACCATGTGAGACCAATTTTTAAGTGTCTTCACTTTTTGCAGTGAGGGAAAATAGGGAAAGCAAACAACTATTTATGTAAAGCATGGAGTAGTCAAAACAAGATTTATGTATAAAGTGGCCAAGAGTGAGATCTAGACAACCCAGTGCCATGATAAGAAACCAAGAGTAAATAATGCTGAACATTTCATTGAGTCTGTGAGTAACCTGACAATCCGCCTTCTTCACCTATAGGATACATGATTTTCATCTTTCCTTCACCTCCCATAAGGATACTGAAAAGATCCAAAGTCAAAAGAACATCTAAGCTACAAGTTTGAGAAAAAATATGATGAGAAAATATGATATGAAAATCATATCCTATGATTAAGGTCAAGATAGAATAGCACACTAATCTCATTTCCCTTGGCCTTCACACCGTGGGCTAGGCTAGCAAATCTCAGTTAGAGGAGAGCCACACTCCTGCAGGAAGAAACAGAGAAGGACTTTCTGAAACAATAGATAGAAGCTGAAAATTATGCCATAACTCCAAAAGTATTGTTATTATCAGAGAACATATTCATATCTAATGCAAACACATAGTATGCTGTAACTATGTAGATTTTTCTCCCAATAGAGTGTTTTTATCTCCATGAAGTTATCAGCTAGATGATATAAAAATATAAATATTTCTAGTTACTGACTAACTACTTTATGAATGAATTCTGGTGGTTATGATTCTAGTACCTAGTATGGGCAAAAGCTGTTCTCAAAAGTGGGAGGGAACCTCAATGTCATTCACTACAATTTTGAGTATCTGTAATGGATAATAGCTCTTTAGACTCCCTTCCCTGCCGATATTCTGATTTGAGGAAAGCATAACATTTGATCAAAGAAAGATGTTCAGGAAATAGTTCTGAGATAGGACCTCATGTTCTATGAGCCACTCAACACTCCTGAACGTGCTTGTCATTATTCTAGGCACCTGCAAACATGAGGAAGAAAGAGGCAGGTAGCTTTCTGCAACAGTTCACCTCTCATAAAAGTTGTATCTTATTAAAGCTATTGTTTCTAGCACTTATGTTGCTATCAATGTGCTTACCTCTGTGCAATATCCAAGGAGAGAAAAACTATAAACAGAGTAACAGACACAGCAAAACATCTCTTTACCTTCTTCTACACATTATTTTGGTGTTGCTCTGTAAAAAGACCTTAGATAGCATTGTGTAATATAAATCACAGAAAAGATCAGGTGCTTTTCCATTAATTTAAGTTAACATTTAATTCACAACTGAACTTTTTATTTAATCAGTCTAGAAGTCTTCTACTTGAAATATAAATGGATTGTCTCTTCCTGTTTGTGAAAGCATAGTAGGAACATATTAAATATATCAATACTCTAGAAAAATACAAAAGGATTATTACTGTCACTTAATATGTGAGCCACATTTATGAATAAGAGTGGACAATTTTATGTATATTTATCAACAAAACTTAAAAACTACATCATGACACTAATGCATCCTATTGTAATTCAAGTAAAGATTAAGAGGCTACTTTTTTTTCAGACTACAAAAAACTGAGTGGATGAAGGAAGTGGAGCAGACAGCACCGTCTTTTCTCTTTAGAGAGACACTTATCTTGTATCCCACACACTCTTACAGAGAAACCAGAGACGTGTGGATTAGGTTGATCCCTTTAAGATCGATACAAAATTAAAGAAAACTAAGCACACAGGGCAGTTATTCACAGTGCAGAATCAATTCTGAAGGACTTAGCAGCAGAGACTGAGTCATTTTCAGGACAATATATTTGTAAGTTTTATGGACAAATAAGAAATAGAACAGACCTAAAATTAATAAAGGGAAATTCTGGTTCATTTGAAGGTTTTAGATGAAAAGTTATTAGAAGAAGTGACATGGGATGATCATACTGTAGCAAAGAAAATACGTGAAGAAAACTTTCTCCAAAATTTATCTAGTAAAATTAAACTTCTATTTAAAAAGCCTGGAAGGAGTCTTAAAATGAAAATCCACCAAGATTCATGAAAAAGACAAAGTGATGAGACTCTCCATAGTTTGCCAACAATTTTATATGATATTTGGAACATTGGCTGTTACTAAATTACCATTTCCCCTCCATCATCCCTCTCCATGCCTAAGTAGGTAAGTGCTCAGTAAAATAGAAGTGATGTGTGTATAAAAACCTTAGGTATAGATCCTGCAGAACTAGTACAGCAATAGCATATTTTCTCTGATAACCAAATGGACTATGGATCTTGAGAGTCCGTGTTAATGAAATCAACCACACTGGCATGTGATATACACACCATTCTCTGTAAGAGATCAACCCAGCTTTCGTTCATGAATACTTGAACATTGCTATAACCCTAGTTATTTTTAAAGGTAATATTTAGAAGAAGTAAGCTAGTTCTAATTATTTTAAAACAGAACATTAAATACTTTTAAGATAGGAGGCACTGAATAAATAATGTTAATTAAAATACAACACACCCTTTATAATAGTAAATGATAAAGAATGAAATTCAGATATCATGTTTTACTTGATTGTAGCTAATGCAGTGAGCTATTTCATTGCCTCATGCACTTTGAGGATTTTTTTTTTCTTGGATTTTCTCTGTGTAACAGCATTGGCTGTCCTAGAACTTGCTCTGAAGAACAGGCAGGCCTCGAACTCACAAAGATCTACCTACCTCTGGCTCCTGAGTGCTGGGATTAAAGGCAAGCATCATCACATTTGGCTAGTTTCAGTAGTCTTTTATGGTACAATTGTACTTATTGGGAGCATGATTAACTAATGTCAGAAGTTGAAACATTCTGCAGTTGCTAAAGCATTACATGAAAGCCCTTCCTTCAGTGAAGGAGTGGTCATGGAGCCCATGAAGGAAGGTAGGCTTGAGCAGATAAGACTCTTGCCTTTCCAGGCTTTGGTGGGGCTCCCCGTAGTCAGTGGCTACCCTCTCATAGCCTCCAGAATGTAGTCTCTGAGATAAGCAGCTGACGGAGATAGTAGGATGAAATGCAGGACAAATCGCTTTTCATATTCAACAAATAGAGTCATCTATTCAAGATAATTTGGTGTGCAACACAGCCCATTTGAAAAAATCTGCAAGAGGGTGCTTAGGAATCTATGCATTTGGTGAATAAAAAGTGATCAAATAAAGGGAAATATATTTTAAGGGACAACCAATTCAAGCAAGGTAACATTGTTGATTGCAACATGTCATCTAATTCTTTATCCTTAGTCAAATGCTGGAGAGCAAGATCAATAATAAGAAACAATAACTTTTATTTGTTTTGCTTTATTTCCATGCTGAAGATTGAACCTACTGTCTAACACATACTAAGCACACACTCTGCCACTGACCTACATCCCTGCCCAAACAATTATCTAAAATTATAGACTCAGTTTTAAAGCCCCCAAGACAGACTCGAAAGCATACAAAATGCATTGAATTGTATAATAAGACTAGAAAATAAGGTTGACCAGATGGCTCAGGGGGTAAAAGCACTTATCAATAAGCAGGATCACCTGAGCCTGATCCCAGACACAGAAGCAAAAAGAAAGAACCCAGAGCCTACACCTGAAAATTGTTCTCTGATCATCTCCACACATGCCCCTTGGCACAACACACACACACATGCACACACACAAAAATGCACACAGCACGTGCGCGCGCACGCGCGCGCACACACACACACACATGCTCGCGCACATGCTAAATAAATAAATGTTTTAAAACAATAGTTGGTTAAGGAGTTCTTTGAGAAAACTTCTGCTGTGGTTTTTTAGCCACCCAAAAACGTGCTTAGCTTTGTGGGAAATGCTCAAAAGCACTTTTTGGAATAAACTGGAGAAAACTTTAGGGAAATCACACAAAGCAAAGGCTCTTTGGACGGGGCAAGACATTAAAATCTCAACATCAACAAATGAAATCCTTTCCCTCATGAGTATACATTCCCATTTTAATCCACTTATTCAAATTATACATATGTTTAACATATATGTATACACATAGATTTTCACTTGAAATAAATAATGTTTCTGACAGTCATTGAACAACAGAGTACTGAGGTTTCATTTTTTTTTTTTCCTTTCAAGGGACAGAGGGATAAAATTTCCTGGTAGTTGCTGCCCTCTAATGGTCTAATTCACAAGTGCTGATGTAAGGAATGAATGCCCAATTGAATTGGGTAGGTAGGTCTGTGCACATATAGCTTTATATAGCTTATCAGTTATTGTATGTTAGCTACCACACAAACCCTGGAAACTTTGTCAAGTGTTAGTTTATTCTGCAACATGGTGGCTTTTAGGTCAGTAATTGTATCTAAGCAGCAAGTTTAGAGTGAACCAGGAAAATGTAAATCATACTTTAGCAATAATAGATTTCACCCAAAATATTGGTGCTTAATAAGCATACTTATTATAATTTCTTGAGATATGTTATTTTTAAATGTTCTAGAAGTGCTGAGAACGTTGTACTTTGTTCCCACCAGGAAGCCTTACTAGTTCAGAAGTGCCTCATCAAAATACATTGGTCTTGGTGGTAGAAACAGGGATTTCTCTGGAAATGACTTATGTGAGAAAACTCATTCAATGTGTTTAATACTGCAGCTGAGCTATCCCCTGTGACTCTCTGCCACAGTGAACACTTGAGTCCTCCCTGCTCTTGGACCCTCTCCTTTATGAAGCATGCTGCAGGGTTGATATTCTAGAGAACACAGGCTCAGAATAAAGGAGGTAGTGACTTAACAAGGAAAATAATGGGATTTAAGTACACCCAAACCAAATCCCTTCTTAAAATTACATTTTACCAATTCAATAAAATTCACAAGCATTTCAAAATTATCATATTAACCCTATAAAAGAGAAAGTTCTTACCATCTGGAGGAGTAAATACTGAAAGATTTGACTTGGGTCCAACCCCAGCACTGGTTTCTGCAGCAACGTAGACATCATACATTGTGAATGGCGTGAGATGGGTAAATGCAAACCGAAGGTCCTTTGTGCTGTTATCCAAAATCCTCCCTGCAAAAAGGCAAAGCACAGGTCTCATGAGTATTTTATGAAATACATAACTATTTCATATAATGTATAGAAGCAAGGATAGTAACCAAATTGTTAAACAAAAATTTTGTTATTATGGATGAATACATTTGAAATATTTGCTTTAGCTTGATACAGATTTAAATAGTAGAAACAACATGGAGATCTCCGGGGACTAAAAATAACTTTTCATATGTTAAAGAGTCCTGTTCAGTTGCTATTTTAGTTTTAATATACTTAAATTGGAAACAGAGGTGAGAAATATAGTTCATTTGGGATAGTGTTTGCCTAACACACACAACGCCTTGGACTAGATCCCAGTATGTAATGATGATGAGAATGAAGGAGTGTATATAATTCAAGATCTCAGAGCTTGGAGGTGGACACAGGAGTATCAGAGAGCACTATTGTACTGACTTCTTACATAAAGTCCTCAGTCTACAGCTCGTGTCCACTAGCCTCGGGCTACTCACTTTCATTCTGTATATAGTATCGTTCTTAACTCATCACTACCATTTTAGTGTGTGGTGATTTTATTAGCCTCACCGATAAAAATTAAATCATAAAAACCTCTTAAACAATTTTCTGATCATAAATATCATCATTACCAATAGCTATAAAAATGTATTATCTGGTTTTTATGCATCTCCTGACACTTGTTTCTATCTGAACTCCAGTTGCTCTAGGATCTGAGGCAACAGTACTTTCACTAGATCCACCCCTCAAAAGGTCTTACTGTTGACTGTGTTTTTACCTTGTTCAGAATCTCACCACTGATGTCCACTCTTTATCCACTCAATGTCATTACCAGAAGCAATTGCCTCCCATAAACCTTCAATGTTCTAAAACTGCTCTTGCTGATGGGGGAAGAGAAAATCCGTCCCAACTTCCATGACCACATTCAAAATGAGACCTAATCTGGTGCCTTACATTTTCTCAGCTTCCATAGACAAGTGGACTTGGCTTCTCAGTGATTGACGTCATGCTTTCTCTTCAGACCTTCTAAACCTTCTGCCCCCTCTTCCGTCTTAGGTAATGATCTTGTTTCCCATTACCTTGAAATACTTAGATCAGTAAGAAATTGTCTGCCTGAACACTCCCTCCAGCAGTATGCTGCCTTACGATAAACGCGCCATATTTGTAGGTTAATCCAGTCCTTATATCTAAGAAAAATACCTTATCTCTACAGCCAGAAGCAACTTTTCAACAGTTTATGTCAGTTTTCCTTCTGTTTCTCATTTTTAGAAACCTACTAATATTTATTATTCCTAATAAAATATAATATTCAACTCTGCTTACTCCCAGCCCTACTTCCCTCTTGTTTGCATTTTTTAATATTCAAGCTTCTGATTAAAAGAAGGTATATGTTATCTAAGAGTTGAAAGATAGTACCTAATAGAGAAGATGTGTGAGAGTGTGTGGGTGTGTGGTGTATAGGAGATAAACAATCTTTTACTTCTAGGACCTTCACATATTTCAGATTTTTAGAAACAAAAGTTACTTAGAAATGAGTCTACTAACATGATGCCTACCACAGACATTTCACAAATTAAGTATTTGCAACTTTTAAGGGTTTTTTTGATGCTTTCAAATAAACAACAATATGAGATTTTATGTTATTTGATCATTGCTTGAATTAAACTTTGACAGTAACTATGGGATCTCATATTCAGCAAAAGCAAAACAAAACAAAAAACACTGATAATTTACTTCTCATAGAATATCAGAACTCCTCTAGTTACCTCTGACAAGAGGATGCTCAAGTCGGCTTGTTTATAAGTTGGAGAATTTGTTACCATTTAAGGCCACCAATAGCAATTCAAATAACCTTTTCACAGCAGATTTAGGCTCACAATAACTTTGCACAGAGTATAGGCAGTGTGTCCAGAGAACGCTGGTGATTATAAGTTGATGGTTTGATCTAAACGGAAACCTGATTTGTTACAGTCTTAACTTAATGTTCTCTTGGCTATTATTGTATCTGCATGTGGGTCATAGACGAATGGCAATGGAAAAGCTATGCCTCTGATGTCTACTCTGCATTAAAGCCCTCTGAAGAATAGCACTAAACATCCTTATACTCATTTGCAATTTAAAAGAGAAGATCTAAAGAACTTGATTTCCTCATTAATCTATTCTTTATATCAAGTTAGGGTCTTTTCAGGAATTCATTTCTTTTCAGAGTTAGAAATTATTCATGTATTTAATAGATTTCTTCTAAAAAGTAAAAGCAAAATTAACTGAGTCTTACCTGATGGCCCATATAATTCGACTCTGTAACTAAACTTTCCTGTGACGATTGTTGGTGGGTCCCATGAAATTGAAAAGGCCTTTCCGGTGACATTGCCTGTTATACAGTTTTGGGGTGGTCCTTCAGGCACTGATATTATTATAAAGAAAGTGAATATATAAGATATATGAAACAGATACCCTGCTAAAAACAAGTAATACAATATGAAGCATAAAAAGAAGCACAAAAAACAAAGGATGTTTATCATGAAAAAAACCAGAATAGTGTAGGACTAAACAACTTGAATAAAACATAGGAAAGGATCAGATTAATCTCTTTTGACAGTTTTCTAGTATACTAGTGCTGTATCTAATGATGCAGTTATCTTTATTCTGAAAATTATTATAATATAATTCTTGCCAATGTCATATTTTCCTAATGTAGCTATATGCATATTACTATGTATAATCATATATAATATATAATGCATATATTTAGTGTATATATTTCAACCAATATGAATATTTGGCTTGAGAAACACTTTTTCTCTTGTGGACATACAGGTGGAAAGGTCAAACTTTTATATTTTCACATCAGTATTTATCTTTGTTCTAAGAAGAAATATATAATGTACAGAGAGAAGATTTTAATATAATTCTGGGAAGATAAAAACTAATATCATTTAAATTTTGAAACATATTAGATGTGTTTTATGTATTAGTTTGTTTTATTGAAATGAATGGCACTGAATAATTACTCAAAGTTATTGTCCAATAAGTTTCATTTTATATAATTTCCATGAAATTATTTTGTATTGCATAGGGGATAGAAAAGAAAATATCATTACAAAGATTCAAATATAGTTATTCAAGAAAATAATAGTTTCAAACTAGCATGAAGAAGAAAATAATAGAACCTGACATATATGCCTTTGGACAAAAAGATAACGTTCTTTAGTAAAACTACCTTACATATAATTTCTATATCCTCAAATATTATGTATACTGAAATATCAGGAGCATACAAAGTTCATAATACCAATACTAATCTGTCACATTATATGTTAGTATCCACATAAACACATGTATAAATAAATTATACTTAGAAATATGACCTCTTGGGGCTAGAGAGATGGCTCAGTGGTTAAGATCAATGACTGCTCTTCCAGAGTTCCTGAGTTCAATTCCCAGCAGCCACATGGTGACTCACATCCATCTGTAATGGGATGTGATGCCCTTTTCTGGCATGCAGGTGTACATGAAGATAGAGATCTTTATATACATAAAGTAAACAAATAAATCTTTAGAAATACGACATCTTAAAAGTTAATGGTAATAATGATATATAATTGCAGTCCTTCAGGCCTAAAATCCCAACGCATGGAAGGTCATTTAACTGCTTATTTCTCTAAGTATAGTTTATTTTATATATGTATTTATGTGGACACTAACATAACGTGACAGATTAGTATTGATATTACAAACTTAGTATGCATCTGATATTTCAAGGAAGAAAAACGCATTTCATAAAGATATGAGTAGTTATTGATATTGAAATATAAATCAATATTAGCTCTACTGTTTCAGGGATTATCTTGTAGCTCTGGTAATAACAATGTCAGTGAGGAAGACTATAGATAACTAAGTTTTGTTGGATAAGCATAGACAATTAGAAGAATTACAGAAGCCGGGCAGTGGTGGCACATGCCTTTAATCCCAGCACTTGGGAGGCAGAGACAGGTGGATTTCTGAGTTCGAGGCCAGCCTGGTCTACAGAGTGAGTTCCAGGACAGCCAGGGCTACACAGAGAAACCCTGTCTCAGAAAAAAAAAAAAGAAAAAAAAGAAAAAAAGAAGAATTACAGAGGTCATGAATTGATAAATGTCATTCATACTATCTGAAGAATTCCCTCTCTCAAATGTCTTTTTTGTTTAGATGTTTAGTTTAGCACTGAAGATATTCCCAGTGGATGCCCATTATCTACTATGGAAGAGTTACTTAAAGGAAAGTAAGGTTAACCACAACAAAATATTTTATAGACGGAATGAAAGATTATTCTAAAAATAACTTCTTGTCATTTTCTCTTTTTGTAACAAAATCAAGCCATACCTGATTCTGGTGTCCTGACAATGGTACTATCAATATATCCTGCTTCAGTCGTAACGGCTGAAACTTCGAAGAGATACGTTGTGTATGGTCTCAAGTGAGTCACCACAAAACTGATGGGCTCTTTCCACACAGAGCTGATCTTACTTCGTGCCAATGTGCTGGATGAATGTGTAGTGCGAAGTGGAGGTGTAACTCTACTGAGGGTTGGAGAAGGGCTGGTGGTACTCCACAGAAAAGATTCACTGTTCTCCTAGTACGGAAAGGAAAGCACAGTAGGAGAACTCACATGGTATCTCTAGGTAAACATAAGAACACTACCCATTTATAACACAAATATTTCTTAATGAATGTGAAAATTTTAACAAATTAATTTTCATAAGAAAGTACTAGATTTTTAATGTCTATAACACTAGGACAGATGCTAATGTCTATTCAATAAGAATTTTTAAAACTTATCTTAACCCAATAGAGCAAAATCCCTAAAATAATTTCAATCTGTGTTGTTAACTGCTCCTATCATATTTAAATCATGAGTACTTAAGTAAAACAAAACAAAGACAAAAAAAGTTACCTTCCCAGATATTATGGAGTATATGCATGTACATATGTGTGTATTCCAAAGAATATTAATTGGAAGCAGAAGATTTTTAGACTTCACTAAACTATTTAAAACAAAATCACATTGTTTGGCTGTTTTTCCATCAGTAATAACATGATAAAAAATATCCCAAAGGTAACTTGGGAAAACAGGGTGTGAAGAAATACCATAGTATCTCTGAAGGTTTCACATCAATGACAAAAATGGCAATATTTTCACAAAGATATGCCACCTAGCAGCCCGCCAGTTTAATCTAACATTGACTATATATTTCCCCACAGGTACTTTCCTCTGTGACACTTGCACTTATGGCCTCTACACCAGTAGGGATGACATGTTCACACCTTGACGACTTATAAAGTGCCCTCCCCACTGGAACACCCACCTACCACATAGTCTATTCCTACCTCTCCTTCATCTACTGCCAAACCAATGCTGCCCCATTAATGAAGTCTTTTGTGATATACCCTGGAGATATTCTCTCTTCTTCTATAATTTGCACCCCTGAGATACAGTCAGTTTCACATAGCATGATGCTATAGCCCAAGAGTATAACTTTATAAAATATGAAAACTTGAAGACATAAATGCAATAAAAAGGTTGATATGTAAAATGTGTTACACCACCACACTCACATTACATTCGGGTAATTTCCCAGACAAAATGTCCTCTACTCTGATGGAGACATCCTTCACTACTATGCCACTTCTGGCGTGTTTGACACTGATCTTGAAACTGGTGATTTTGCCATTGGGTTGCCGGGGTAAATACCAAATCAAGTTTACTGCAGAATAGTTGAGAGCTTCCACTGTGAGGTTAACCACTTTACCCGGAGCTGGAAGTAGGAAAGGGTTGGAGGAAAGGGGAAAATGTTGTAAAATTTAAAATGTTTATTTTCTTCAGGGATATTAAATTTCCACTTGATATGAAATGAAATATGCAATATCTTGAATAAAATCAACTTTCTATCTAACTGTGTATATATGTGTATATTTGTGTGTTTATTTGTTTTACCTTAAAATATTTTCCAAATGTGTTGAACCATGTGTACATATTTCAGAATTATTGGTCTGCCATATTTATTCATCCAATGAGCATTTAAAACATACATGAAACTATTAGATCAATAGATTTTTATGAACAAAAAATAAATAGGGGCTGAAATTTTACCTCCTTAAATACTTTGGAATTATGTAGGCACTGTAGAAGTTGGAAAAGTAATAAATTCAAAATAGTAGCCAAAATATAGGAAATTCAAATCCAAAAATTTCATGAATATCTAGTGCCTAACATCAAGTAGATAGACATTCAATTAATAGTTCATGATTTTTTTATTTTGAACTGTATATATCCTCAAAATCAACCTTTTCCCCAAATTTCTTATCTATTATTAACTATAATGATAATCTATATTTTAATTTTCATGACAACCATATTACATCAGAATAAAAAGAAGTTGTGCACATAAAATAGGTATGCAAATAAATAATCAAGATCTTTCAGATTGTAGAATAAAATAAAAATGTTTGAGGTCAGGCTACATCCAATAATAATGGTAACTAGTATTAAGATGTTAAAAGGTTAGAAGTTTCATTGTGCCTTAACACACCAAAATCTGTTTTGTAAAAGAAATATTCAAGAAGTTAGGTCCTGAGAAAAAATATTCAATATAAGTTAAACAATGAGAATGAAGAAATTATAAGCCAAATTCATTTTAATGACAAAAGTAAGTTACCACAGTTATTGAGAATGGTTACTAATGGATAAAGAATAAGTGGCAATTTCTCTTAAGGAGAATTGATGAAATGGAGTTAAGAAGCTTGTTCAACATTTAATATTTAATTTATTTGGGGTTTATGAAATACAATAAAACAAAGGGGCTAAGATTGTTAAATATGTTATGCTGTGCAACTGTAAAATTATCTCATGAATATTAATCCTTTTTAAAGTTTTCTCATTGTAGTGATATGAGTATTCTTGAATATTTATATACCAATGACAGATTACACACAGACACATTTCCAGAGTTGTAAAGAGGAATCTCAGCTTTAATCCCAGTACTCAGGAGGCAGAAGCAGGCAGATCTCTGATTTCAGGAGATCTTGGATGAATTCCATGACAGCCAGGATTACACTGAGAATCCTTGTCTCTAAAAACTGATAGATGGATGGATGGATAGATAGATAGATAGATAGATAGATAGATAGATAGATAGATAGATAGATAGATAGATAGATAGATAGACAGAGTTGTAAAGAGATGATTAAATCAAAAGAATTAATGAGTTAACCCCCTTTTTGTTACAGTCTGAAGCTTGGTTTCCAAAAACAGAAAGCCATAAGCATTAATCAAATAACAAAATGTTAAATCTTTCTGACTTTCTCTATTTAAATATTCTACTTCTTAATTGTATATATCAGTATATCATTATTTGTAAATTATCTATACAGATAATCTATACACCTTGGCCCAACTATAAGTTTACTATAAAGTAAAAGTACCAAAAGTCTTACATATCAAGATTTTTCACCTGTATACCCACAATTTTTGTTTTGTTTTGGTTTTTGGTGTTTGGTTGGTTTTGGTGGTTGGTTGGTTTTGGTGATGGTGATGTTTTGATTTTTTTGTTTGTTTTGTTATGTTTTGTTTGCTTCACTCCTATTTAGACATTGAATATAAGTTGTCACTTTAATATTTAAATCTGAAATAAATTATATATTTACATGAAGAAAAGAAAGTCCCCTAGGGAGTTAAGTACTGGGCTTTTAATGTTGGTGAACAGAATATTATTCATTCAGCTCGGTTTCACTGATTACTTTGTATGTATTTCTCTTAAGACTGCTTTTTTTTCCAGCAGAAAACAAATTTTTCATTTGATAATTACGCATTCAATGTGTAGAATATAACATACCTTAAACCACTAATTTGATTGTTGAATGTACTACACATTTTTTTCTATACTGACTTTTGTATCCTCTTGATATACCAGGACCCATGCCCAATTACATTGAGCAATTAGGAGAATTTTACTTAGACATATATAATATCCATAATGGAATTATTTATAGTCTTATACCTTACATATTAATTCACATTTTTGTTTATCTTATCCCATTAGAATATACAATCCATGGTAAATATTTAATTCAAGATACTACTGTTTAATTAATTATTTCTCTTTATGTTCATTTGATCCTAAATGGGTTACAAGGTATTTTGGTCATCTAAGGAGGAAATGAAAATGCATCAAGCAGCAAGATTTGCAGAGTTGGTTAAGATCCTGGAGACATTTCACAAAAATACTGGCAGGAGATGCTGGTAGACTTAGACATTACTTGGAGGAAGGAACTGAAAGAACTGAAGATGACATCAAAGTTCCTCTCAGCCACAGGAGGAAGGGAGATGTGTCAACTGGTTTGATAATGGCTGAGTCTTACAGACCAATATGCTGATCACCGAAGTCTGCATTTTCATCTCTGACATCACAAAATGCCTATATCTGATGCTGATAGTGAACGAGACATAAACTTACATGGGGAAAGCCAATTTACATCTCTAGATAGTCACAAGGACATATATGCATGGGATGAGAAATGGATGAGTCATTAAAGTACCCAAATATCTACAGAGGCCAACATAAGTTGGCCATGATGGTGCCTACTTGTAAGCCCAGCAGTCAGGACACCTATGAGGAAGGTCCGAAGTCTAAGACCAACTGGATGGTAGAGTGACTTTAAGGCTGCCTAGGCTGCCTTAATAAGTTAAATTAAAATAGAGTGGTTTGCCTAAAATAATAATAGATGCCTTTTCATCCTATCAGGGCATGTGCATGTGTGTGTACACGTGCATTCATGTGCATGCATGCCTTCAAATGTTCTGCCCCTAAGATGATGCCTAGAAAGAACATTTTTTCAGAGTACTTTCACTCTCTCAAATAACTAAAAGGAACTGAAGGGCCATTCTCAATAATTTTATACATTTTACATCATATTTTCATTACATCCCAATTTTTGAAATGATGAGAACTCATGATTAAATTAATTTAGAATTAATAATTTAGGGAAATTACCACTTTCTGCAGTTTGAAAAAGAAATGGGTCACTAAATACTCCAATGCCAGCGCTGTTTTCAGCAGCAACCTGAAACAGATCAGGGGTTTTATGTTCAATTTCTTTGCTTTCTAAATACACAGAATCTTAAATAATACAATGTTCACTTTCCCCACAAACTAAGTTCTAAAACAATTTTCCTGTAACTCTTACAAATATTCCCCAACTAGAAAGCAACATGGGGGTGTGGGCATATCATGTAATCAAACTAGAAAGTAGTCTGGCCAACATCCTTTAGATGACAAAACAAACAAACAAAAAACTGGATTAGAGAAGTCAGTTTGTGCGGCCAGGTTCATACAAGAAATAATGGTACAGCATGTATTCAGTTGAAATCCATGTTCCAAAGCTAAGTATATTCCAATTATATTACTATACATAGGACAGGCTACACATGGCATCAGACCTTAAGGTTCACACTCTATATAATTGGGCAAATGAGTACTCAGAAAAGGTGTAAGGGGAAAATGAATAACAACATAGAGCACAAAGTCAAAATTTAACAGGCACACAAACTATGTTTTATTTGCATGATTTAGTGATACAGCTCAATTGGCAGAGAAGACACCATGAATGGCTTTGAAACGCATAAGCTTTTACAAAATGCATGAGTGGGACCCGACAATTTTCTTAATTCTTCTGAGGCACATGTTTTTCCCATATTTGACTGAGAATAATAATTTACCTATGTCACAGGGTTTTTCTGAGACTAACTGAAATAATATACATAGGCCACTTAACGGGCTTTCCCCATAGGTGTTAGTTATACTGAAGATATCAAATGTACCATGCCAAATTCCCCTTGGAATTCATCAGTGGCTAACGTTTATTTGAGGAGAGAAAATGTCACAACATGATTTATGAAGTGTGAGATGAAACATAGGCTAGAGGCTTCTTAACAAGCTTGAAATTAGAGAATTCAGAGAAATAAAATGCAAACTCATAAAAAGAGATCTAAGCAGAACTAGTCTGGGAAAACTGACATTCTCTCAACAATCATTTCTTATATCACATTAAATTTAGTATGTATTTATTACACCTAGGTATATAGTTTATGATACCAGTTAACTTAAATTTGTGCATGTTTGTAGCAAATATATTTTGTAGGTTTTAGGCATCAAAACCGCTCTTGCAAAATCTCTCCTATGGTGTCTTATCGCTAGGAAAGGCCACCACAGTTAGTGAGGCCACAAATAAACTTTTACAAGTTGTCTTCTCTATGCCCACTCATTTTCAAGACTCAAAGAAAAGATGCATGTGTTGGGGCTGACGAGATGGCTCAGAAAGTAAGGGTGTTTGCCCTCAAGCCTGACAACCCGTCAGAGCTCTAGAACCCTTGAGGTGGAAGGAAAAATCAACTCCTACAAATTGTCCTTTGACATCAACTCATGGATACTTGCTCCATGACATGTATGTCCCCATGCAGCACAGTAAGTAAGTAAGTAAGTAAGTAAGTAAGTAAGTAAGTAAATAAGTAAACATTTTCTAATTACAAAGTACTTTTTTTTAAAGGTTGGAAATAGCAAGGAACCAAGAAGATAGCTCTGATCTTTACTTTCTCACCTGGAAATGCCATAGCTCTCCCCTATTTGCAAACATTCTATTTAATCTAACACAGTACTGCTTTGTGTAAATTCATCTTTATTTAGTATTCAAATAAAACATTAAATCGTGAATGCTTAATGTTATAGAGTATCACACGTTTTAGAAACACAAAAGAGTAAGGGTTCAGTGAATCTTTATTGAGTGAAAGCAGAATTGAACCCATTATTTTTAGTAAAACTGCTGCTTCAAAAAATTTTAATCCACTATTCAAAAGTTAAGCAATGTAACAGAGTTAGAAAAAAATACCAGTGCTTAGTGTAAGTCTGATTAAAAGGAGCAGTATTTCAGTCAGGGATGCAAATTAGTGGTTGAGCATTTGCAGGAGACTCTGGGTTCTATCTTTGCACAGCAAAATATTTAAAATAATAAATAAGTGACTTGTAATATTTTCATTTTAAAATCTAAAGTAGTTACTTTAAGCTCAATTTGCTTTCATGGAAGATATTAAGCTAAAGCTTTTTTTAAAAAAAAAAAAAAGGATAATATGTGAGTATTTATCTACATAGAGAAGAAAGATTACAATACTTCACCAGGCTTTGCATATGTGTTTGGATGTTGAGCACATGATAGTTTGTCACTCTTCAGTGGCTCAGTTCATTCAGCTAACAGACATACAAGGTGGACGAAACTCTCTTTCCTCGTGAATTTGCTATTTCAATACTCAGTGTCCACTCACAAAATATTTACCTTAATCTCATATGTTGTTCCAGGATTAAGGTTAGTGAGGAGAACCTCCAGACTGTCTGGTTTCGCTCTCGCTCGGGTATACGCTGTCTGCATCCATGGACACACTTCCTTGTATTTAACAACATAAGATATGATCCTTCCATTTGGGTTAGGAGGGGTATTCCATGAAAGAAGAATCCCAGCAGAGCCAACTCTCTCCCCGGCTAGCAAGACTGGAGGTCCCGGTTCTATTTTTAAAAATTCACGTTATTAAATTATCAAATAATTATTCTATTTCCACCCAAAAAAGTAAATTTTTAAAAAATATTTACAAATATTTACAAACTTTTGAAGTTCCCAGAAGTCAGTATGAATTTCTTTTCCCTACAGCTTTGAAAAAAATTAAAAAAACTAAGTAATAAATTCTTTTCAGTAACACCACAAACATTCTTTTCTAAGAATGTAAAAAATGGAATGCTATAAAATACTACATGCCAAACATACTTTTGATGCTAAGTCATTTTTTTGGAAAGGCTTTGTTAATGCAAGGCTTACCTGAAAGAAGTAAGAAGAAAAGAAACAGCCTTACAAACTGACTAGTTTTCCTAGGAGTATAGTGAGTTTGTTTTCCTGACTCCAATAATCCAAATGTCACCATTAAAAGACTCTCCAATCCACTTCACAAACAAAAATAATTACCTTTTCTCTTTGAAAGTAAGGGAAACAAGATTGCCAGCAGAAGACAAATTGTAAACATTTTCCTAACTTTCCATTTCACTTTAATTACTCTGTACTGATTTCACACACATAAAGCAAACGCTGCCAATGTAAATATTTCTATCCACCAGAGTCACAAGGACTAAATACATTTAATGAAAAGTAAGTTAAAACAGGCACTCACTTGACACATTTGTTGCTAGTGTTCTACTCACAGGTGAGCTGTAGGTTGTGGCAGAAATTGAAGATAGCGTTATATCATACCCAGTGCCATAAAAAGATCCAGAAACATCAACCTAGAATGCCAAAGTTACATACCACATTATTTCTGAAAAGTGAGTTAAAATAATAAATCTAGCATCATTTACAAAGTTAACACTTTTCTGCATAAATTATAGTGTACAAAAAAATCACAAAGTTCCATATCACTCTAAAATATGAATTTGTTATATAACTGTTTACTAACCTAAAATAAGATGAGAGCTTACAAAATATCCTGTTATCAGACTCTAAATCAATATTTCTATCTATGCTAGCTCTTTGTCAACATGGAAACACTAACATCTTCAAAGCATCTCCAGCCTATTACTTAGTCCCTTATTTTTAAGAGAACATATAAATAAATTACCTGTGACTCTGAAGTTCCAATGAGAAGCAAAAGAAAAAAGAAAAGAAAATCCATCATTATTACATTTTTCTAGCAGTACAATCACATTGATGGCTCTAGAGAGAAATGTTGCCTGCATTAATGATTTAAAGTCAGATCCTCCTGGCAAGTACACAATTAATGAGCCTGAATTACTCAATAGCTCTGCCCTTTCTTTGTTAAACTATTCATGAACTCTTGGATAGATGGCTGTAGGTTCAGTGTGCGTACACACACACGAGAGAGAGAGAGAGAGAGAGAGAGAGAGAGAGAGAGAGAGAGAGAGAGAGAGAGAGAGAGAGAGAGAGGGAGGGAGGGAGGGGGGGAGGGAGGAGAGGAGAGATGTAAAACCAGGATGCTGAAATTTATACTTCTTAATTTAACAATGATATGCTTTTGTCTATATCTTATGCTTTAAAAAACTTCTCAAGGAAAAAGTTTTCATGGTTTAGGAGTTTCTTACTGGAATTTCTTCTTGCCAGGACCAAATGTAAATACATGCAGGCTGCCAAGTGCAAGAATGAAAACTATACCTGTTATTCTCTACCTCCAAGATCTGTGATAGTAACGAAGCCACAGCCAGGAATAGGATCTAGTAGAAGCCTCTCCCCATGGCTCCTGGCAGGCTCCAGGGCAGAGAAAGTCATCTTGTAGACATATGAAGCCTTTATGGTTTGCAGGGTTGTCCAGTTCTGATATCGAAAATTAGAGATTCAAATACAGTTGTTTTCTTAAATGTTCCCAAAAAGTTTGAAAAATCAAGAGCCTACAGTTACGTTTTTAAATAATCAAATTGTTAGAAAATGGTGACCCCCAAGTGACCTTTATACAGAGATGTTAAGAAAGTGTATCTTCAATGACATTTACTTTCTTAATTTTTGAATATAATTATAAGAGCTAACATATGAATTTATTTTTGTTCCTAGGATATTCCTTAGTTTATATAAATTGTTTGTTAATTTACTTTTTTAGAGTTTATCTTCTATATGAACATTAAAATCATTTTAAAATTCAATGTAGACTACCTGATTGATTAGAAAGTTTTCCAAGGAAAAAAACTGGGGAAAAATGTGACAGCAATCCATACATTCCAGATTAATATTTAGGTACTTTTTAGAAGTTAGTTCACATACTGGAAATAAAATTAGTTTTTAAGTGATAAGTACCAATTGTCTTCCCGATTGCAATCCCATTATTCTACCTTTGCTTCTATTCTTGTTTCTGCTGCCTGCAATCATTAGCCAGAACTTCCAGACACAGTGTGTTACCAATGAGATATATTTGTGCTCTGTCTTACCATTAGAGCATATTTCAAACCATATAGGCAGAGCAAGAAAGGTGACAAAGCAAAGCTTGTCAAAACACACCTGATATATACCCCCATTCAACACCAAAAAGACGGGGTCTGGAAGGAATCTCTAAATTCCATTTATCGTTTCAAAACTCCAACCCTACAGATGATTTGACAATCAAATAATTAAAATGTAGACTTCTTAACAGAAGTGTTATGCACTCCCATAAATTTGAAAGTATCATAATATTTTTTAGTACTTTTCTTATTAATTAATTAATTAATTTATTTATTTATTTATTTATTTATTTTATTGTGTGTATGTGTGTATTTGTCTGTAGTGGTTAGATTAAAAATGTTCCCCATCGACTCAGACATTTGAATTTTTTGTCCCCAAATTGTTGGCACTATGTGAGAAATCTTAGGAGTTACTATGGCTTTGTGAGAGAAAGCATGCCGCTGGAGGAGGGTTTTGAAAATGTAGGAATTCCCCATTCCTGGTGCACACTCTCTGCTTTCTCCTTGGGGTAACAGATGTGGGCTCTCTGTTGGTGCTTTGCCGGCTTCCTGTTTCCAGGATTCCCTGCCATGACGGACTCTCATCTCTCAGGAAACTGTAGGCCCAAACAAACTCTCCCTTTTGTAAGCTGCCTTAGTCCTGGTGTTTCCTCATAGCAATAGAGAAGTAACTGAGACGACGTCTGGTGGTGGCCGCGTATGACACAACACACATGTGGAGGGCACGGGACAACTTTTGAGAGTCAACACTTTCCTCCTACGAAGTTGGTTCTGGGGATCACATTCAGATCAGCCGGCTTGACATCAGAAACCTTTATCCAGTGAACTAAATTTTAAGCACAGAAATATTTTAAAAAGTTCTCTACAATACCTTCATCTGATAACATTTTCTTTTTTATTGTACACACTGTCTCAACAGCTCAGACATTCTCTGGGCATCCATTTAATGAGTCCTACTACTTAAAAATATTCTAAACAGATAAAAAAGATCAAAGAAAAAAAGTGGTGATTAAATCATTTTGTTGTGACTATCAGCTCTTCTAGGTCATTCTCTTTACAAACCCAACCTAAGTCCTCTATATTCTCAAATTATAGAGAAAATGGCAATGAAGATGGTGTGTGCCCATATACAGCTGAGGACTGCTGGGTCTGGCCTCAATCAGAGAAGATGCACTTAACCTTCAAGAGACTAGAGGCCCCAGGAAGTGGGGAGGTCTGGTAGGGGTGGGACATGGGTGGCATGGTGACATCCTCGTGGAGATGGGGGGAGGAGGTATGGGATGTGGAACAGTCAGAGGGTGAACTGAGAGGGGGATAAAGTCTGAATTGTAATAAAAGGTTAAATAAAATTAAGTTTAAAAAATTGTAGTCATGCTAAATATTAATGTAATTTATTAAAAGACTAAGCCTTAAAAAAAAATAAAATAAAAAAGATGATGTATGCTAGGAATCCCTACACTTGAGAGGCTGTTCTAGCTTCATTCTGTGAAAAAAGTTCTGACAAGAAGTGACTCAAGGAAGAAAGTGTTTATGTGAAAATAGAAAATGCAAAAGGCTCCTAACCCAAAACATCCAGGAAATCCAGGACACAATGAGAAGATCAAACCTAAGGATAATAGGTATAGAAGAGAGTGAAGATTCCCAACTCAAAGGGTCAGTAAATATCAACAAAATTATAGAAGAAAACTTCCCTAACCTAAAGAAAGAGATGCTTATGAACATACAAGTAGCCTACAGAACTCCAAATAGACTGGACCAGAAAAGAAATTCCGCCCATCACATAGTAGTCAAAACATCAAATGCACAGAGCAAAGAAAGAATATTAAAAGCGGTAAGGAGAAAAGATCAAGTAATATATAAAGGCAGACCTATCAGAATTACACCAGAGACTATGAAAGCTAGAAGATGTCACACAGACCCTAAGAGAACAAAAATGCCAGTCAAGGCTGCTATACCCAGCAAAACTCTCAATTACCATAGATGGAGAAACCAAGATATACCATGACAAAACCAAATTTAAACAATATCTTTCCACAAATGTAACCCTACAAAAGGATAATAGATGGAAAACTCCAACACAAGGAGGGAAACTATACCCAAGCAAAAATAAGAAATTAATATTCTTACAACAAACCCAAAAGACGAGAGTCATACTAACATAATTCCACCTCTAACAACAAAAATAACAGGAAGGAATAATCACTGGTCCTTAATATCTCTTAGCATCAATAGACTCAATTCCCCAATAAAAATAACCTTTTAGAACAAATAAAATACAAAATGGAAGCACATAGCACCATTGCCAGGACCTTGGTATTCTTATTTCCAATGCAAAATGGGAGGGGTGACGGCCCTCAGGACTGCAAGCAATATTCACACAGATCTATCGAAACATACTAAAAAATGAGAGACTGTCTAGTTCCATTTTTATTTTCTGTGTAGCAAAACTATCTGATAAACTTCAGATAACACATTTAAATATTTCTGTGGTTAAACCATAGGTTTGGTGTAATATATTCTATGTCTGATAAATAATGTAACTAAGCTTAAGAACAAAAGGAACTCTTTGAAAGCTTATGACACACCATGAACTTTTATACACTTGTAACAGATCAGGAAGCAGTATCAATGAAGACCATGATTCCCAGGTAAAATGGTAAATGAAGTAAGGTAATTTTACCCAAATCTCATGTGAATAGGTGACTAACAGAGCCAAAATTTAGAAACAATATAATGTCTTCAAGTTTTAATCAACGTGACAGTTGTCATCTCTAATTTTCACAGTTGTTAACAAATAGCAGCACACCCCATCCCCCAAAAAAACCTTGAATGATGTCACATTTAGCACATGTAGAGGAGACTTTAGCACCAAATAGGATGATCTATCATTCTCCTTTCAAGTCTAGGGTCCTCATTTAAGCTTAAGAGACTCAATCTGAATATGTCATATATTTATTAAGTTCCTTCAGCACCCAAAGGGGTTAGACTTGAATTATCTTATCAATTCCCTCCTCAGAAGACTTGCCAGAAAACCCCAACAACACAAAGGAGTCGAACATGATGATGTAAGGAAAAGGTAGTAAGAGATTAGAAAGGTGAAACTAGAACTGGGCGGGTCTGGGTTGTCAGTGGAAAGAACAGTGGGAACAATAACCCATAAGCCCCTCCAACTCATTCACACATGTTCTAAAGGGGAGAGCCACATATGGGCATTATTAAATACGTGTCACTGAAAACCAGTCCCTGTGTCATAATCCCAGTAAAACCCAACAATAGAGAGAGATGCAAAAATGCACAGCTAGAACACAAAAGACACCACGAATATTGTGAAGAGGATCAATGGATGACAAATGACACACTCCAGCCTAGTCTATCTTTCAAGTAACCTGGGCTAGGTCATGCACCACTGACTTTAGCTGATTCCAGTTCTGTAATCTGAGAGTTCCAAAGACCTGGATATTTTCTTATAAGTTGCTGAAGGCTAATAATTATCACTGTCTTTATTCTTCATTCTATGCTTCTAAGTTGAAACAAAAACAATTATATTCATTTTATAAATTTAGACATTATTTGCTTTGATAAACAAGCTGTTGTGTTTTAGAAGTAAAAATGATTTCCTGGGCAAACATGCTCATCCATCTTCTGGGAAGAGAACTGAATTCCTGAAGAGGGAACAGCATGAAATCTGCACGCAGTTCAGGGCTTACTGAGTCATAGGCATCCCTGACAATATTCCTTGCTTGTCTGGAGTGGGAAGATAAAGGAAATGAGTAGAATGTGAGTGGAACCCGAGGTATGAGAGGGATAGTGGCCAAAAGTAGCACACAGTTACACATGGATATTATTATCTTAATGGGGTGTTACATTGAGACACAGTGAGACAAATTAACACATTAACGAACAGGGTAGAAGGAAATAAATTTTATGTAATCTAATCATAAGATAATGTAACCTTTTAATAGAATAAAAACATATACTGTTCTTATCTCTTAAAAAGCATGTAAAGAATACACAGCCATCAGAACGCAATTGAAGAAAACATAATTTGTGCCTTATTTGAACTTTCAAAGGGTGTTTGGAGACCTGGGATGATAAATTTTATATGAAGAGAGAAACGATCCCAATTATTCAAGTGCACTTCACTGAGCAACTGGGATATTGTTGCCCAATTCATTAAACTTTAATAAATAATCTCACTGATTGCAAATGACTCAGGTAACCATTAGTAGCATAACGTTGCCCATAACAATAATATGAATTCTAACTATCAATATGCTTCTAAAAACTGTCTTTACTTAATAACAGATACAGACGTTTCTATCTCTGAAGAGCATATCGTGAGACACCACTGCGTGTTTATAAATTCCATCTAACAATGAATAATTTTAATTGGTCCCCATGTAATACATGAAAAGATCTTTCCATATGCCATTTGATTTAAAATGTAAAATTTAGAACAGGTATATACAGGATAAGAAATGACAATCCTTTACAATTAACATAACAAACTTTTGACTATTTACCTCAGAATACCTGTACTGAATACAAAAACTGAATCATTGTAGAAAGGGGGAAATTTTTCATGAACAATCTATTATTCAGGATGTCTCTGTCTTGAGTGACATTTACAAATGACCAATAGAATGGCCACTCCTGACCTTGTGACCTTGCTAATATAGAATATCCTGTCCTCTTTTCTATGTTACCGGTTAGTAAAAGGTCATCTCAAGTTCAACTCATCTCTGATAACTAACGTCACTCAGAATTAATATCTGCTTTTCATAATCACCCCAAACATATGTGAAAATGCCTGTGTATGTGGCGTTTAGTTATTGAGCACATACTAAAAGTGCAGTGTAATTCCAGGAACAACGTTGTTTTGCCAAAACAAAAAGGGCTTCTGGTTGAACTTCCAGTGTTGGCACCTACTGACAGATGACTATGTAAATAAATAAGATAATCAAATCACAGACTCACTAGAAAGAGAGGTTTTACCTAAATTTGACAATCAGGGAGGAAGATAAAATTATATTTGAACAGAGAGAGCAATGACAGGGGAAAAGTTAATCAAATCCGGATGTAGAATGTCCAAGCAAACTGAGTATGCCTGTCACGTACAGAGGATGTGGTTGGATATTTGAGGAGCAAAGAGACATAAATAGCTACCACATAGTAACTCAGTGGGCTGGAAAACTAAATAAAGAGCAGCCAGTAGGCGTCCCCGAGACCATAGTTCAGCTTGTATTTTAAAAGCAAATGGTCAATTTAAAACCAATGCTACGTGAGTGGCAAAGAAGTCCAAAATGGTGCTCAACTCTTAGAAGGGAGGTTCGTGTCACCTAGGCTGTTGGTCTTGGTAAGAAAAGAAGGAGAATGGAAAGAAGCAGAGGGACTTGGAGTCTGCTTTAGAGGTTTTAATGGCCTCCGTGCTCTTGAAACTAAGCAGGCTAAAATTTTTTTCAAATACTAGTGCTGTGCCAGAAAGCATTCGTGAACCCAAAAGACCACCAAGGAGCCGATTCTGATGTAATAGCACTAAAGGTCTCTTTATTTAAGCTCAAGCTTGGGCCACACCACCATCTCTGACACAGCAGGACAGAAGGGGACAGCCCTGAGCCTAGTTGCAGGCAAACACTTATAGAGGCAAGAAGAGGGTATCTAGCCTAGTACACTTCTGATTTGGGGGCCATTATGGCCTTTAACATAATTGGCTGGGGCTGGGAACCAAACCATACACTTAACTTCTGCTTTTCCTCCTGATTGGTGGTTGTTAGGAAGTGAAGGGGCAGGGACAGACTTGTAACCTGGAGGTGCAGATTTGTTGGAGAATAACCTGAAAATTGGTGCTAGACACAGGTTTTGTTGAAGAGTAACCTGGAAGCAGGTGCAAGGTGCCAGTTTGTTAGTTGAGTTCAACCTTAGGTCAAGTTCTCTAAGATGGAGTCTAAATACTAAAGATTTGGTCTCTCACTAGGAAGATGGTACTCTCTCTAAAATATGTGGTGAGCATTTTGGTTTCTTTAAAAGCATAGAGATGTTATGGGAATACGTTTTTGTTTTAACCCCAGGCTGCTTCAGATTGTCCACAGAAGCAGACTATGATTTGCTTCATGCTCTGGCAGGGCATGATTTTGCCAGCTGTAGATAGTTTCTGAAAGTGTATGATGTTTGCAGTTGCAGAGACTCTTGAGGGAGTATAAAAATGCTAGAACTCTGAGAGTAGTGGCTATTCCTCCTCCTCCTCCTCCTCCTCCTCCTCCTCCTCCTCCTCCTCTTCTTCTTCTTCTTCTAACTGGTTATTTTTATTTATTTACATTTCAAATGTTGTTCACCTTCCTGGTCTCCCCTCCACAAATCCCCCACCCACCCACCCACTCCTGCCTCATCCCTCTAGCATCCTCCTACATTGGAGCATCAAGCCTCCACAGGCCCAAGGGCCTCCCCTCCAACTAATGCCAGCTAAGGCAATCCTCTGCCATATACGTAACTGGAGCCATGGACCAGTATACATGGACCATTTATACTCTGGTTGGTGGCTTAGTCCCTGGGAACTCTGGGTGAGGGCTCCCTGGGAACTCTGGGTGGGGACAGGGGGCTCCAGTTAGTTGATATTGTTCTTCCTATGGGGTTGCAATCCTTTTCATCTCCTTCAGTCCTTCCCCTTGCTGCTTTTCTCATTGCTGCTCTTGCTGCTGCTGCTCCTGCTGCTGGTGGTTGCCGCTGTTACAGGCTGCTGGCTGCTGGCTGCTGGCTGCTGGCTGCTGGCTGCTGGCTGCTGGCTGAAGATATCAAAGAACTCAATGCCCCAAATCAGCAGGAAGTAGTCTGACTAGATCAATACACCCTTTTTTCTAGCCTTCTTTCTCTTCTACCTAGTGTTGGGGGACTGGAAGTGATAAGGGTAGAGAAGGGTGGTACATATAGGAACCCATACAGTAGCCAAAGGTCAGGTAACAAAAATATTCTTTCTCTTGTGCATACCCACAGTTGTCAATTAATCAAACAAACAATGTTAAAATCAGAAGAAATTCCCATCCTGGAATTTGCAAAATTTGCATTCACTGAACATCATCGCACTGAATTTTCTCCACCATTCTATAAAACCCTTTCCCAGGTGGGGAACTAGGATCAAAGAATAACTAGTTACTAGTTATATAGAACTAATTATAGTCCAAGGTTTTGCATTGGACATAAAATCAGAATTCAAAATGTAGAATCCTTGGCTCTTCCACACAATCTAACTCACCTTGTAAAATCATACATAAGCTGACTGAAGATTAGCATATCAAAATTTCTTCAGTTGACATTTTGTAGTTATCACATGGAGTATTGAAAGAGAAAACTTTGGAAAAAATAAATCATTGCTTTATTCACTACACAACTCTGGGATTCTGTCCCTAAACACTTTAGTGCTCTCAAGAAAACAACATGAGGTCATAAGCATTTATAGTAGCAAAAGATACACTCATGGAATACATTAAGACTTTAAAAAAAGTTTTATAAGACTTGTTCGAAAAATATAATTTCATGCTGATAATATCAGACAGGTTTCAAAGAAGATGTAGGATTTGAGCTGTGCTTCAAGAGAACAATTTTTGATGCACTTCCACTTTATTATTAAAAATACATGACAATAGTTATTCTCTATGGCTATTCTGTCAGTGATTGCTATTTACCACCATGACTATTGCTGCTTCAAATGTGTATCGTGTGAATGTGAAATGAGTTTCTAACACAAAATAGAAGCCAGATTTGAGGAAATTAATGTGAAAAAAGAATTGATGTAAAGTATTTAAATAATTTTAATCATAGTTAGCAATTAGAATTTTTAATACATATTAGGGAAAACATGTATTACTTAAATTATCTCTATTTTTTTTTTTTTTTTTTACTTTAGAAGTTTCTACCAGCTGGGCAGTGGTGGCGCACGCCTTTAAGCCCAGCACTTGGGGGGCAGAGACAGGCGGATTTCTGAGTTCAAGGCCAGCCTGGTCTACAGAGTGAGTTCCAGGACAGGGCTATACAGAGAACCCTTGTCTCGAAAAAAAAAAACAAAAACAAAAACAAAAAAAGAAGTTTCTACCAGAAAATTTAAAGTTTAATGTCTCTCATTTCTGGTTTACTTTATAATTCTATTGCACAATAGGGATCTGATATAGTGTAGATTTACTCCAGGTTCATAAAATCCAGGATGAAAAAGCTGAAATGGCAAAGTTCTGTGAATATTCTATGTTGACTGATTGCTCAGTTTTGCTCTTTTATCTAAACTCACAGGGAATTCTTTCTTGTCTTAAATAGAGGAGCAAATGGGTTATTGTTTTGTTTATTTAGTTTTTTGTTTTGTTTTGTTTTGTTTTGTTTTCATGCTTAGATACATAATTCCTTCTCTGATAGTTCTGAGATTCCTCAGGCGATATAAATCTTTCACTTTCCATGCTTGGGAAAATGAAGTCAGAAAACTGTTGCAAAGAATTACAAAGTAGGACAAACATTTGGGGTTTAATGAGTTTCAGTTTATCTACATTAATAAATAGTACTTACCTTTTGAACTCAGGATCCTAAACAAAACAAAATAGCAATTTATATTTGCAGTTTTATAATAAGCTACAGTGTAAGGTTGTCTAAGGCCTTACTGCTGTGAACAGACACCATGACCAAGGCAAGTCTTATAAAGACAACATTTAATTGGGGCTGACTTACAGGTTCAGTTCATTATCATCAAGGCAGGAACATAGCAGTATCCAGGCAGGAATGGTGCAGGAGGTACTGAGAGTTCTACATCTTCATCTAAAGGCTGCTAGCAGAATACTGGCTTCCAGGCAGCTAGGATGAGGGTCTTAAAGCCCAAGCCCACAGTGACACACCTACTCCAACAAGGCCACGCCCATTCCAACAAGGCCACACCTCTCAACAGTGCCACTCCTTGGGTCGTGCATATACAAACCATCACAACACACATGAGCTTACTGATGCTTCTTCCACTCCCTGGGCTAAGCATATACAAACCATAACAAAGACTGATCTTAAAGAGAGTTTTTATCTGACTCTCCTAATGTTAAAGATATTGGGAGACACCTCAGCATCTCCCCCTATCTTTCTTGAGCTGTTATTGTAGTAAGCATCTTTTTTCCCGTATTTGTAGTTCTGTAAGAATATAATCACCATAAAGACAGGAAAGCACTGTTAGGAGATGACCTTTTCCAATATTGCATAATGAATCTGTTGAGTGATTGAACTCTGTCCCAACGGGCAATCTATAGATCAGCCTGAATGCACACATAATACAACACTCTTTTCAAAAAATCTTATTTTTGCCTTTCTTCTACACTTTAAACTACAGTTAACTAAATCATTATAAAACAGAGGCCAATTAAATGTTTTGTCTTATTGGGTCAAGATTGGGTATCTACCTTAGTCTAGAATAATCATATTCTATTCCCTGGAGAGTTAGGTAGAAAATGTCCCTGTAGCTTGTCATAAACCATCTATGCCTGTACGCTGAATAGGACAATCTTTTATCTGGCATTTGGGCTGTCAGCAGAGATATTTTGTCTTCAGGAAAATGAGATCAAAAACAAAACAACAACAACAGAAACTAATAACAATCATTTACACAAATGAGCAGAAAGAAGGGAAAATACTGAAAGAAAAAATGTCTAGATTCTCAATGACATTTTAGCTAATTCCAGTTCTTCCTAACATCTGATCCTTGTTTTCTGCCTGGAACTCTGAGTTAAAATAATTGATTTTCCTGTATGGCTTCAACTTCCAATTTGCAACTAACTGTATAGGACAAGATTCTTGTGCATTGTGCAGCTTAGCCTCAATCGTCTCTGGGCTAGCCTGCACTCAGTGCTACTGTGCTCAGTGGCCCAATGCTCTCCACAATCCACAATTCACTTTTTCTGTTTATCTTGGCTTCTTGAAAGTCAGGTAAAAGCTTCCACTTATATTTGAATAACAACGAAAGCAACATTTTATTTTTATTATTTTTCTCCTTTCTGTGATAAGATCTAAATGTAGTTCAGGCTTGTCTCAAAACCGTTAGGTAATGGAATTGTGGAAGATGACCTTTGACTTCTGACGTTTCTGCCTCTATCCTTCTGGTACTGGAATGACAGGTGTATGCTACCATGCCTAGTTATGCAGTCCTAAGACAGAACCTGGGACTTCATGCA
>CM052707.1:76131760-76158593 GCA_028551405.1 Uromys caudimaculatus | reverse complement strand
CAAAACAAAAACAGAACAAGGGCCTGAAATGGAAAGCAGCCTGTAGCACAACCTTCTACTTTATAGCAATACTTAAATTTGTTCTACTCTACAATTATAAACATGACAGCATTTCAGCTAAACAACTTGGAATAATTTAATTCACTAGAATAAAACAACAAATCTATTTTTTTCCATTAAAACCATACACATTTTGAACCCACTGTTAGGTTTTCAAATCCCAACAGTGGTAAAGACACATTATAGGGTATAAGTCTGCCATGTGCCTAAATAATAGTGATGAAAGATGGTGTTGCCTGACATGACCCTGTTGTATAGCATTCTTCAAATGCAAGAGCTCAGTTCCACTGGCATGTGCAGTCTATAGGCTCCTGGAGTGTGTACATGACTTCAGTGCCATTTCCTGAGCAGTACAGAGGCACTGTCACGTTCCGCACTCCATTTTCACGACAGCATTTGCAGAACCTCAGGTGACTTTCAACGTTGATGTTATATATGGTCGCTGATGGGCATTTCCCATCGCAAGATGCCACGCTAATCTGCAAGGGTAGATAGTGAGAAAAGAGTTCTACAAATTCAGCCAATACTGGTGATCAATGGATTCTTTCAGGAGGTCAGTAAGAGCTTTTATTTTAATTGTTTCATTCCCCATATATCTATGTGTATAAAAGATTATGGAAATATTACATTAGAACATGATTCATATATACACCAAAGAGTTGTTATATGGTCATACTGAACCCAGCAATGCTTACATAATTGAGAGAATGGCTTATACATGCATAAGTGATAGATATATGGAATAACTTAATCCTAGCCCAATAATTTCTATTGTCACTGGTATTGTGCCGTGGTGCATGTACAGCATAGAATTGAGTGTGCCGTTCTAAAAGGAGTAAATTAATAACTTGGACTGCATTCCTTGAGCAAAATCACAATGCTAACGACAAAATGCAGTCAAATACATGTAGATTGAGGACCTATCTCTCAAGATTGCAATTATCATTGAGAACTATTGATTACTTGTGTTAAGAATAATGTATAATTCGGAAATAGAATATTTTAATATTAGAGTGCAGGAAAACTCTCAAAGTTAAATATTGTATGCTCTCCTTTTCTCAGCTCTTTGGCCAGTACTACATGTCAGTATCCACAGAGCTCCAGAAACACACGTTCTTCATGTAACCACTGTTACTTTTCTACTTACAGAGCTCTGGCTTATACAGTCCTGTTTCTTTATGATCGATTTAATGATCATTTTCTGGCATATTCTTTCTTCTCGTTTGCCTGGAAAAAAGAAAAAGTATTTATTTATCAAAAAGCCCATGTAAGGGGTGGAGAGATGGTTAAGTGGTTAAGAGCCCTTGCTGCTATTCCAGATAAATGGAGTTCCCAGCATCCATAGCACCTGGCTCACAACACTCTAATTCCACTTCCAGGGAGCCTGATACCTCTGACCCCTCTCCATGGACCACACTCATATGAACATGCTCACATGTATACACATACATATAGCTACACATGATTTAAAATAATAGTAAATAAATATTGAAATTCCATGTAAAATGCTTCCCTAATTTAAATATAAATAGTTTGGAAAATTATGTATTTATTTAAAACATATAGTCAGTATAAAATTATTTTTCAAACTCTACTCTTAGATGTTGTATTGCAGTATCTATTTTCTCCTTCCATATAGCTTATACCCTCTAGATTCATAATTATTTTCACTTTTTGCCTCATTAGCTTAGAATAATTACTATTATCATTAGTCAAAAGTGTTACAAATGTGGAATAATGAACTTTTAGGTTGAAATACACGTAAATATGTAATGTGTAAAAATAATTAATTAACACACAATTTTTAAATAAAACTGAAACTCGTTTTATAAGTATTCATTTATATGCTAAGGGGTGAAATTTAATTACTTGTCAGCATTATTGTAATACATGAATGATTCATAATTTATTCTATGGCTCTGAAATGTTCTCTTTAATTTCAACTTATAAAAACACCTTAAAATCATTCATGACACAGTTGTATGCACCAATATGCAACTGAGTATTATATTATAATATACCCAGGGATGTATATTTAACAAATTTTGATAGTGCATTAAGTGTGAATGAGGACACCAAAGGCCAGGTTTCTTACCTCACTCTGTCACTGACATGCTTTGTCACTTTAGGGAAATCATTCACTCATTCTGCTCCATATGCTTATATATGGAATGGTAGAATTACATTATCAATTTTCATAGGACTTTATCCATGAGAGTCATAGTTAAAATACATGCTGACATAAAATTCCAACAGGTAATATTAAGCTGCTCTGGTTCAAGGAGAGATGAGTAGCTAGGACTGACTGAAATTAAACTACTCTTGTCAAGGAAAAAACTAATTCAATAAGTATCTCCTGGAGTTCGGATCACCAACCAAAGAATACACATTGATGGACTTATGGTTTGGACCACATATGTGGCAGAGGATGACCTCGATGGCCATCAGGGAGAGATGAAAGGCCCTTGGGCCTGAGGATGTTAGAGGCCTCAGTAAAGGGGAATATCAAGGCGGGAAAATGGGGATGGGGGGGTGGGGTGGGAGGTGGAATTCCCTCCTAGAGGCGGGTTGGGGAGGGGATGGGGGGTATACAAAGAGGAGACTCAGAAAAGGGGAAACATTGGAAATGTATATAAAGTATCAAAAATAAAAAAGGAGGGAAAAAAAAAAGTATCTGGGACAATACTATTCATTGTTGGTTAGTTGAGTATTTTGTTCCTAGAAATATTTCCCATGTATTCCTCACAGATTTCTTTGTAGTGTATTTTCTTTATCACAGTGTTCATGGTAATATCCAAACTCCATAATCTCTACAACATAACCTCGTCATTCAGAATCTCAACGTGTGACAAAGATTCCCTCATGTCAATGCATAAACTACTTCACATCCTCTAACTCTGCAATACAAAGAGCTCGGCAGAGATGACTCTGGTGTGCCTATATTCATTATTATCTAATGGGATCGCCTGCTCTGAAGCTTCCTCCAAGGACCGGATGTTGCAATGTCTGAACAGGCAGAGGAGTGCTAGTGTATCCTACATCAGTTTAGGCATATAGTTCTTCCCCTCTCTGCCCTCAGAAAATAAACACACTAACTTGTCTTTTAATTATCATGGGCTGGTATTATGGGAATGATTACAATGGTCTTAGCTTTGAATATGACTGTATCTAAAGGAGAGTTTAGACTCTAAAGCTATCAAAGGAATACGTAAGAATATATAAATACAAGCCTTTTAGATTCTATAGCTAAATTCAATTTCTGCTTTCATGATACTGTAGATAATTGAAAAACATCAGCTCACATGGCATTCAGAGAATACTGAATAAAAATTAGTTTATTTTCAATAAAGAGAAAAAATATCATTGGATGTTTCAGCAGATTCTAGAAACTAAAATGTATGTCACTGTATTCCCAAGGCCCAGTCAATATAGGTCCTGTCAATTGAATTGTGTCCCGCAGGTCTTCCTGTGTTGAGTAGAGCTGTATAGAATGTGATTTTTTTTTTATCACAATGCCTTTATCAGGGCAATCAGATGAGAATGAGATCAATATGTAGGTTATACTGCAATATGACTGGCCCTTATAAAAAGGGAAATTTGGAAAAATACACACACATACACAAAAACACAAACAGAAACATGATACAAATATGAAGACAGTCATCTATAAGTGAAAGACAGAGATTATTCCCTCACTGAACTCATTAGAGGGCAGCTCATCAACATCTCAGTTTGGGAACTCCAGATCTGTGAAACAATACATTCCTGGGGTTTATTAGTTAAGCCACCTGATTTGGAAGATTATAGGTTCCAATAGACCCAGAAAGTAACACAATAAAATGGATATCAGGTTGTAAGCGAGAAACTTTTCCTTTTCTTTCCTTTGGGAGGGGGTCTTATATGTGACTTACTGTTGGGCTCATACACAATGGAACTAAGAGGTTGCTTAACTTTTTTGTACCAAATAAATACTCTATATGTATATATTCATGGGATTCAGTCTTTCAGTATACTAAGAAATCTTATTTGAGAAACACTTTAGCATATAACTAACAATTCATCTGCCTATCACAACATCATTAACTCAAATTATAATTTCCCCCCAAAGTACCTCTAGATAAATTCTGCATATGTAATTTTTAAAAACTCCTACCTTTATATTCATATAAGTTCATATTTTTAAAAACAGAAATGGTTTGTTGCATAAACTACTCTAGTTCAATCTTTAAATTATTCAAAAATAACCACAAAATTATCATAATTAAAACAAATATAAGGTACATTATAGGTATTTAACTAGTTACTATGAACACTTCTAAATATAGGATTTAAATATAATTCACTCCTGGCATTTCCCAGAAATACAGACTTTTAGATTTGTTCAAAAGGTCTGAAAATACACTACTCCCCTAAATGTCCACATTGGTATCTCAATGTCATTTTATCATAATCTACTTAAGTTTGTGTAGTTGACCACATTCCAAGAAAAGTAGGCCATAGTGAACCTGAAATTCAACCTATTAAAATCCTAGTCTAGAAGCTGGAAATGTAGCTCAAATATTAAGATGACTAGCTGCTCTTCCAGAGGACTTGGGGTTTGATTCCCAGAACCCACATGTTGGCCACAACCTTCTGTAACTCCAGTTCCAGAAAATCAGATGCCCTTCCTTCTTCTTGCCTCTACAAGAAGGTACCACATGCAAGTGGTGCTCAGACATACATGCAGGTAAAACACATACTATTTTAATTTTAAGGAAAATTTTATTCTATGATTTGCATAGGCTATGGAGTACAGGAATATCAACCACACATCACAAAAGCATTTAAGTGGCAGACTTCATGAAGTCTATCTTAGGAACAGACAGTTAGAAGAACACAACAACCATACAAGCCACGAAAATGATCTATCATTGAATGGCCTTTAGCCGCACTTACAGATCTTGCAACAGCCTTCATTATAAAATTTTACAATCCCTTCATTCTAGGAAGAGAAAACAGGTGAAAGGTAAAACACTCAGTGCTCATCCATTTCCTCTTAATTTGAAATTGAAAGCTAACTCTCACAATATTATTTTATCAGCTACCACAAAGCCTTTATAAAAAATAATCAAATGTTAACAATTCCTAATAAGAATTTCTTAGAAACAAGATACCTTGTTAAAAGCTGAATTGTCTCTTCCTTAGTACAAAAAAGTAGGAAAAAATGCTACTTAAGGAATACTTTTATAATGCTGCATATATTTTTTCAAGATATTAAAATAATGAAAGTTATTTTAACTAGATGTCATTAACTCTCAACTCCAAAAATAATTTAAACTATTAATTAGATGAATTAAATTTCTAAATATCATAAATGTTAAGAAGACAGTTTTTCTTTGAGAAATTTTTATTTTTCAAACAAACCCCATTTTTTCAGAACTTAAATATAACTTTAGTGCACATAATAGCTTTCTAGGCACCACTATTAAAGGCTATAAGTGCAGGGAGCATATGCTATTTTTCTATGCAACAGAATAAATTTCATTATTCAGTAAATCTCATAAATTCATTATTCATTACTTTTTGTCTAAGTAACTAACACTGGAAAGAGTTTGTTTAAAAATAAAAATTCTAACACTTTAAAAATTTCTCTTGATAGATTTTTTTTCCCTGAGAAATTAGAGGATAAAATGGAACAAAACTATAGAATCTGAGAAAAACACTAAGTTCTCCAGTGGCCTGTATCAGAGAAACAAGGTAAATGTCACCAGATGTGGAAGCATTAATGACATGGTAGATCAATGTGTTTGTATAAGAGAAATAGCCAAAACTCAATTAAGTATCATTTTATCTGCATTAAAAGGGAGCCTGGATTTGCTGTCCAAAGGCTTGTTCAATTATCCTTGAATATATATATGAAAACCTAGAGACAGCAAATTATCCATTCTGTGGGAGTCAAATTTGAACGCCAAATAGCAAACTAAAGAACTATAACAGAGATGAGCCACAGTGTCTGTAGAACGTGGAAAACATGTTAATGTGTACTTCCTAGATTACAGTTAACGCAGAATTTCTACATATAACAAAGTACAAACCAGTTTGCATTCAGTCTCATTAAAAGGAGGGCAAACCAGGCTGTAGTTTAGAATCGTTGCTCCTTCCTCAGTACTAACACATTCATAGGTGCTGCAGTTATAGTGCCAGGTGCTCCCCTCCTAAGAACAAAGGAGAAAGTTACTGCTATGCTCGCTTAGATCTGTTACATTACTTAGAACCCTGAACTTAATTAAATCTTGATTTAATCAAATCTAATACAAGATAGAGGGCTTCTTGGAACAGTAGCATTCCATCTGAAAAATGTCCCCAATTATATTTCAAAATTATACCAAATATATACACACACACACACACACACACACACACACACACACACACACACACATGCACACACACTAACACACATATGCATATGAGTGCACACAAGCATGTATACAAAAATAAGCATTCACACGTGTGTGCTCATGTTCATACACACACACACACACACGCATGCATGCACACACACATGCACATATGCATGTTTGCATATACGTACACAAACACACATGGACACACATGCATACACATAAGCATGAATACACACAAGATATTTATTCACACATGTGTGTGCTCATGATCACATACACACACACAACACACTCAGAGTACATGTTTGTATGTGTTTGGTTTCATGGTAAAAATGAGATGTTAATATGCAATAAAGCACCCAGAAGGAAAGAAGGACATAGGTAACTATTTCCACCAGGTGGTTATCAATCAATCAGATGTCAACTGTCTCACTCTGTGTCCGTCACTAGTAACAAAACAACACTCTTTTCTTTATATTTGTTTTATTACCTCATGTCCCCGTATTACAAGGTTCAAAAGAAACCATTTGCATCATAATGTTTGTTGGGTTATAGCTATAATTTAAAAGTACAGTCAAACTCTTTCTTGAAGATTTCTTGTAGAAGGGTACAAATTAAGATGAACCAAATGACATTCTTTGCTCTAGGTCAGGGGTTCTCAACGTGCGCGTTGCTGCGATTCATAATAGTGGCAAAATTGCACTTATGAAGTAGCAACAAGATAGTTTTATGGTTGGGGTGGGTCACCACACCATGAGGAACTGTATTAAAGGGTTGCAGGGTTAGCAAGGCTGAGAAGCACCGCTGTAGGTCCTATCCCAATTTATGATTAGCTGCATATCTTCCAAGAACCCCAATCAACAATCTTTAAGTTCAGCCAGGTGTGGTGTTGCACACCTTCAATCCAAGTACTTGGGAGACAGGCAGGCATATCTCTGTGAGTTCAAAGACAGCCTGGTCTACTAAGCTGTCTAATTCAGGACAGCAAGGAAGTTACACAGAGAAACCCTGTCTCAAAACAAACAAAAACAACAATAATAATAAATTTATAAAATAGTAATATACAATATTCAATAATAAAATTTTAACATTTTCATGAGAATTCTAATTTTTACTATTTTCATAAATGATTAGATAGCAGCTTTTCCTGAAACTCATTTCTTATATCTGGAAAAATGTGAAAGTCCATACTAAAATCACCTTTAGAAGCAATTTAAAATTTTTTTACAAAATTATCAAAAAATGTCAAAAAGTTTAAAACATAACAAAATACATTAATGTGTGGACAGGTGTACACTATGAATAGGTGTGCGATATATGCAGGTGTGTGGCAGATGACATTTTCTAATGTGATTCAAGAATATCACCTTCAGAAAGTGCCACAGAGGGTTACTGTCCTAGGACATGGTTTTGGAAATAAAAATCCATACCTCATATATAACTGATGTTCCATTTTCCATATGAAATTTGCAGGATATGTTTTTACATGTCCCACAGCAATCATAATCGCTGGTGGATGGAATGTATATCTGGTGCTGAATATAATAAACATACAAAGCATTAGCCACACGGTGACATAAACATTTTAGTCATTAGTCCTGAAGGTGTTGTCCAAGTCTACCATGCTCTCTCTGAACATCTGCAAGCATTCTTGAAGTTCAAGATGAAGAACTTCAAACCATAAAGTACTTTAAGTAGCCAACGTAGAAATGAAGTACAGGTTGACCTCTACCGGTCAACATTCATCAGGCAGGTGCAACAATCTTAGGTCAACCCAACAAGAAAGCTGTACATGACAACGCTGGAAACTCAAGGTCATTCATAGTAAAGTTGAGTGTCTGCATTAAATACATGGCTCATAAGATAATGGAGTGTTAAGGAGACAGTCAAGTGCTGAAGTCAGAAAGTATCTACAAGTTCAAACTCTCTAGCTGAAAAATTTCAACTCACTGGGTCTCCAGAGCAACTTATAACAATACTTACAACATCGCAGTCTTTTGAACAGTTCACCATTGTAACATTCAAAGTATGAAAGTCTGTAGAGTTGTCTTTTTCATCCAGACATTTGATTGTATAACAAAAGTCCTCTTCTAAATACTTTATTAGAGATTGGCCAGGATTCAATACTGATGCTTCTTGAAACACACACACATCATCCTTTTCTAGAATAAATAAATAAATACATAAATAAACATTTTAAAACCCCACAGTGTTGTCTTTTGTATTTACCAATCAATAGATACAACTTATATTAATAACTATATTTTCATTGTGATGAACCAAATTTTCAAAATCAAGTAAGATATTACATATTTCTAGCAATGCAAGAATTTATTTAACAACATCAATAGCACAGATATCCCTTAGTGTATAGTATATACTATATAGATACCCTTGTAAAATCACTTGTATTAACATGTTTCAAGAAGTATGTCTTATAGCAACTTCTAGAAGTACGAGGTCCCAGAGATGAGCAAAGTATTGCTGCTCCTTCTCCAGACATAGTTCATGACCACTAAATGAATGTGTCATCTAATTCAGTAACAGTAGTACCCTTCATGGTGGGATTCGCTAACATTTTGTGACTTCAATGATTATTATGTTAATAGAAATATTGCGGCATATTAGAGCAGGCTGGGAGAGGGCTGGATCTGGCCGAGAAGCTCTCCTTGCCTTTAGTTTGCACATTAAAATTTTGAAGCATTTTAACCCACTAAAGAAATATTCTACATTCTATTAACCACTAATACATAGTATGAAAATCTAATATTTCATTATTTTAAATGCTAATACTGATCATATCACAATGAACAAAATATGTTCACAATTTTATATAACATTTTTTAAAGAAATAGAGAAAAAAATTCAAGTGTCCTCTTAAAAGTGCTATAGTGAAAATAATTCCTTTTTCCATATTATTATCAAATTTCTCAGATCATTTTGCGGTATTATGAAGAAAAAGTAATAGCTATTTAAAGAATACTCACAATTGAATTACTATGTCATATTTTTTCAAATAAAATATATTTAAATACACAAGTGCTAAACAACAGACATCAATAATAAGCACGTATTATTTAAAAAGTATTTTTAAAAATATTTACCACAGATATACTGTACACATCCACAGTCAGTCTGAAAGTTTTGATCTACTGTGGCAAATTCTCCCTATTAGAAAAAAATTATCATGTGACTTATCATGATCATTTTGAGAATAAACATTATAAAAATGGCGCCCAGGTAGACACTTATGGAGATACTTCACCAACCTGCCAGTGAGTAGAATTTAGTTTGCAGATCACTCAGGGAAAAAATCAGAATAAAAATGTAATTGTGGATCACTCAATGCTTGTATGAGAGTAGGTGTGTATACATGTTTATGTGCAGGGGTGCATGTATGTCTTACATGAATGGATGAGGTTGTGCATGCATGTTGAAACCAGAGGGTAAAAGGTATGTCCTTTGACCTCTCTCCATCTTACACATGAGGCAAGGTGTCTCATGTCTCCTCAGAGCTCATCTTCCCCTAGTCTAGGTTGCCAGCTTGCCCTGGAGATCTATCTTTGTCTTTATGTGCCAGAAATACAGATGAGGTGCCTGCCTGGCATTTACATGGGCAATGTGTTTCCTAACTCTGGGCTTTACACTTGTGAGGTGAAGATAACCACTGAACCAGCACAGACTATTCCATCTCTTTGTACTTCAATTTCCTTAGTTATCAAATTTGTTGATCCTGAGATTCTAAAGGGTAGAGCAGTGAGTCTAGGACAATGTCTGTACTGGCTGGTTTTGTGTGTCAACTTGACACAAGCTGGAGTTATCACAGAGAAGGGAGCTTCAGTTGAGAAAATGCCTCCATGAGATCCAGCAGTAAGGCATTTTTTCAATTAGTGATCAAGGGCGGAGGGCCCCTTGTGGGTGGTACCATCTGTGGGCTGGTAGTCTTGGGTTCTATAAGAAAGCAGGCTGAGCAAGCCAGGAGAAGCAAGCCAGTTAAGTTACATCCCTCCATGGCCTCTGTAATAGTTCCTGCTTCCTGACCTGCTTGAGTTCCAGTCCTGACTTCCTTTGGTGATGAACAGCAGCATGGAAGTGTAAGCTCAATAAACCCTTTCCTCCCCAACTTGTTTCTTGGTCATGATGTTTGTGCAGTAATAGAAACCCTGACTTAGACAATGTCTAATTTCCAGATCAGTGGTAGGACTACAATATATAGAAATTGACTCACTCTTTACTAATTATACTTTACCCATCTGTGCCTTGTTTTCCTAATCCACAAAACAGATACAATGTAACCACTGGCCACTTAGTTTTGTAGAAAGAAAGAAATGGGCCAGTGTATATAATGAGGTCAGGATTGAGGTGACACACCCACCCCAACCCCACCCGCACCTTGAGAACTGTATAACCTGTAGCTATTAGTAAACTTTTGCCATGACTGAGCCTCAAACCTCACCCTGTTAGAAATGATTTAGCATCCTCTAAGCAATCACAAGACTAGGCTTAAGTATTCAAGTATCTGTTGTAAGCATTTCCTTTTCCACAGTGCCTTTAACCTTCATAACACATATTAATAAAAGGAAATTTGATTCTTTATATGAAGAATTTATTTGACTAAATTTATACTAATATCTTATAGTTATTTGTTCCTGCGAGCTAATTTGTTACATTTTATGGTGCTTTATAAATTGTGGTTTCATAAGTGTTAATTCATTTTCTGCTTTATGACTTTAATCTAAAGACAATGCCAACAAGATCTGAAATAAAAATTTTCTAATGGAATTTAAAATAACACAATTAATCAAATCAGTAGGCTTCCTCTAGTCAAAGGATAAATGGGCTGAGAAAGAAATTAGGGAAACAACACCCTTCACAATAGTCACAAGTAATATAAAATATCTTGTTGTGAGTAACCAAGCAAGAGAAAGATCTGTATGACAAGAACTTCAAGTCTCTGAAGAAAGAAATTGAAGAAGACCTCAGAAGATGGAAAGATCTCCCATGCTCATGAATTGGCAATATTAACATAATAAAAATGGTCATCTTACCAAAAGCAATCTACAGATTCAATGCAATTCCTGTCAAAATTCCAACTCAATTCTACACAGAGATAGAAAGAGCAATTCTCAAATTCATCTGAAATAACAAAAAACCCAGGATAGCAAAAATTATTCTCAACAATAAGAGAACTTCTGGAAGAAATCACCATTCCTGACCTCTAGCTGTACCACAGAGCAATAGTGAAAAAAGCAGCATGGTATTGGTACAGAGGCAGACAGATCAATGGAACTGAAGACCCAGAAATGAACCCACACACCTATGGTCACCTGATCTTTGACATAGAAGCCAAAACCATCCAGTGGAAAAAAGACAGCATATTCAACAAATGGTGTTGGCTCAAGTGGTGGTCAGCATGTAGAAGAATGCAAATTGATCCATTCTTATCTTCTTGAACAAAGCTCAAGTCCACTTGGACCAAGGACCTCCACATAAAACCAGATACACTGAAACTAATAAAAGAGAAAGTGGGGAAGAGTCTCGAATACATCAGCACAGAGGAAACTTTCCTGAACAGAACACCAACAGCTCAGACTCTAAGATTAACTATAGACAAATGGGATCTCATAAAATTGAAAAGCTTCTGCAAGGCAAAGGACATTGTCAATAGGAAAAAACAGCAACCAACAGAAGGGAAAAACTCTTTACAAACCCTACAAAGAAGTTAGACTCCAGAGAATCAAAAATAACCATATTAAAAATGCAGTACAGAGCTAACAAAGAATTTTCAACTGAGGAATATCGAATGACTGAGAAGCACCTAAAGAAATGTTCAGCATCCTTAATCATTTGGGAAATGCAAATCATAACAACCCTGAGATTCCACCTCACACCAGTCAGAATGGCTAAGATTAAAAACTCAGGTGACAGCAGATGCTGGTGAGGATGTGGAGAAAGAGGAACACTCCCCCATTGCTGGTGGGATTGCAAGCTGTACAACCCTTGTGAAAATCAGTCTGGTGGTTCCTTAGAAAATTGGACATACTACTACCTGAGGATCCAACTATACCACTCCTGGGGGCATATACTCAAAAGAAGCTCCAACATACAACAAGTATACATGTTTCACTATGTTTATAGCAGCCTTATTTATAATAGCCAGAAGCTGGAAACAACCCAGATGTCCCTCAACAGAGGAATACATATAGAAAATGTGGTACATTGACACAATGGAGTACTACTCAGCTATTAAAAACAATGACTTCATGAAATTTTCAGGCAAATGGATGGAGCTAGAAAATATCATTGTGAGTGAGGTAACCCAGTCACAAAAGAACACACATGGTATGTACTCACTGATAAGTGGATATTAGGCAAAAAGCTCGGAATACTCATGATATAACTCACAGACCATACGAAGCTAAAGAAGAAGGAAGACTAAAGTGTGGATGCTTCAGTCCTACTTAGAACGGGGAACAAAATAATCACAATAGGTAGAGGGAGGAAGGTACCTGAAGGAAGAGAGGAGGGAAAAGAAAAAAGAGGGGCAGAATAAGCTTTGGGATGAGACAGGGGAGAAGTACAGAGGGTCAGGAAATTGAATGGAGATGTGTAGTAGTGGGGGTTGCGGAACTGGGGGTAGCCACTAGAAAGTCCCAGATGCCAGGAAAGCAAGAGGCTCTCAGGACCCAGCAGGGATGACATTAGCTGAAGTACCCAACAAAGGGGAGAGAGAACCTTTTAGGGACCATATCCAGAGGTTAGGCACAGCCCCCGGTTTAGGGGTGGGACCACCCGCCCATCTCAAAAATATTAACACAGAATTGTTCCTGTCTGAAGGAAATACAGGGACAAAGATTGGAGCAGAGACTAAAGGAAAGGCCATCCAGAGATTGCCCCACCTGGAGATCCATCCCATAGGTAGTGACCAAACCCAAACACTTGCCAATGCCAAGAAGGGCTTACTGATAGGAGCCTGGTATGGCTGTCCCCTGAGGGGCTTTGCCAGAGCCTGACCTATTCAAATGTGGATGCTTGCAGCCAACCATCGGACTGAGCATGGGACCGCAAAGGAGGAATTAGAGGAAAGACTGAAGGGGTTTGCAACCCCATAGGAAGAACAACAGTGTCAATCAACCAGACCCCCAAGAGGTCCCAGGGACTAAACCAGTAACCAAAGAGTGCACATGGAGGGACCCATGGCTCCAGCTACTTATGTAGCAGAGAATTGCCTTATCTGGCATCAATAGGCCCTTGGTCCTATGGAGACTTGATGCCCCAATGTAAGGAAATACTAGGGTGATGAGTTGGGAGCGGGTGGGTGGATGAGCTCCCTCATAGAAGCAGGGGGGAGGGAGGATAGAATAGGAGGTTTGCGGAGGGGAAACTGGGAAGGGGGATAACATTGAAATGTAAATAAATATAATAACCAATAAATAAAAGAAAAAAGAGAAAAGTAATTACTATAAGTTATTCTAAATCTTCAGCGTTCTTTGTAAACCATATAAAACATCACCTGAGCAAGTATAAAGTTAAATTACATTGACAATAAAATAGTGACATGCAAAAAGAAAATCCATTGTGTGATACTCTGCCTCATTGGTTTCCCAAAAGAGCTTGGGTCTTGGATGTCTGAATGGGCTTTCTGGAAGTACACATTAAACAAAAGAGGAAAATGAAAATGTAAAAATGTCTTTTTGGAAGACATTATCTGTTCAAAGAAATGAGGACAGGGATATATCTTCTTTTCTAAGTGTAATAGCATAAAACGAAGAATTTTGATGAAAAGACATATAAAGCACTATCAGTCACACTCCATTAATAGTTATCATCAGTCACCCCTGTTATTTTAGAATATTATATCTTTGAAATATTTCTCTTTACATAGTCATAGATAACTCAAAAACAAAGAGAAAAGGCAACAGTTACATGTTTATACCTATTTTTCCACTGTAAAGCTTATATTGGAAGTACAGTATCTGGAAGAGTTATTTAAGATGCCTTTCAATACTAAAATAATGGTTTTTTCCAATATTCTGCTTCATTTTAAGGACCTTCAGTAATATAATATTAGTAGATTAAATTGTCTATTAAATAATTCTGTATTATTTTATGAATCACTTTTTTGGCAGATCTTACTCTGTATTTGGCCTGGAACTCACCATGTAGACATGCTGGCTTCAAATTTCCAGAGATCTACCTGCCTCTGCCTCCACGTACAGAGATTAAAGATGTATTACACTATGAAAGGCTAGTTTGTTAAATAAAATATAAAAGGTTAACTATCATGTAATATATTTAGTTTAGTCTATGTCAACACAACATAAATAGGAAAATTCTATTAACTTTGTAAAATTCTGAAATGAGGCAGATAAAGGGAGAAGATACTACTGATTTGAACTAAACAGTTAGGTAATAAAAATACACATTCTTACCACTTCACAAGTTGGCATGACAAGATTTTCACAGTTGCATTCTAGAACGGCAGAAAACCAACATTGTCACCTGACTCAAAATACATCAACTCATCACTACAAAACCTTGAGATAGAGAATGAGTTACCACAATGCCAGTTTGGGCAACATTGTCCAGATACATTTTCTTTCACCAGATTCATATCTTTTGCACACTCGAGTGATGGTGGAGGACAAAGATCTGGCTCACAAACTAGGAAGTAAAATCAAATGGGTAAAGATGAATCTCGTGGACTTGCATGTCATCATTAGTTAGCTGTCATTCCCAAGGCATGCAGGGTTTCAAACTCCCAGCGGTTGCTCCTCCCACCTCCCACCTGCCAAGTCCTCCTGAGGGTAGCATGAATTCCTCTCCAGCCATGGTAATTGAGCTATCTAGCTTAGCTCATCCAAGGAAGACCCCTGACAAGGGGGTCTGCATTAAAAGTGCCACGAATATACACCAGACTTCTTAAACATCTAACTCTTTGTGGACCTTTCATAGACACATTTAAATGTTTTAAAATAGTGTAAATGTTTAAAAATGGGCTTACCGCAGTAGTACTGAGGACAACATAAATGTGTGGTATTGAGATTAACTGTGAGGAACTCCCCATCAGTACATTGTGGAGTCAGTTCAGTGCATGTCTTACAAACTAAAGGTTAAAAAACAAACACCAAAGTCACACTACGCTAAAATCAAATTAAGAATTAGTTCAGATTATAATCCAACTCAAAATAGAGTATAATATGCTTAATTGAGAAGTAGGAGAATAATGCACAGTTCTTTATTGCCTAAATGTGCAACTTTATGCTAAGTGCAATGCAAAAGATGACATCTGTCAGAAATATAAGCCATTTGCCTGCAGAATAATTTATTCTTATTGAAAACAAAAATGCCATTGATTAATGTACTGACTCTAATCTTTTTTCTTCTATCGATTAGTCTCACATCCCATTGAGCAGTGCACTAGGAACTTGTCCAATCATCCCTCCCAGATCTGAAAATTTTTTGAATGATTCTGACAAATGACTCATCCATAGAGTTCTTACAGAGACTGTTCATAAAGGGGCCTCATCCAGCCACCCTGTGGGAGAACCCATGTCTGGTTAATCAGAATCTTTTTCTATGAAATTTGAATGAGAAACGGAGGGACACTAAAACTGATAAAGGGCCATCTCTTCTTCCTCTTGAGCTTTTGTACTTGCTCCTATATCTTTGTTCAAACTCAATCTAGCCACTTACAGTCACGGAAGCTTAAAGAAATTTTAGGATATGCCCTCTGATGTCTGATGCTGTAATTCACTTGAATTGGAGGCGGGGCTGAAGGAAGAGTGCAGTTCTTCATATTATTCACTCTCTAGTTCATCAAACAGAATGTTTTCTGCTGGCTACAGTCTAGATTTTTTTTATACCCCTATCCTCTCTAGGGACCATCATAGTTCACGGGTGATATGTGGAAATTAAGTTTTATTGCGTGTCTTTGTACAGTGCATTATTCTAGTCTTCTAGAAAAGCCCATGCTAAGGTTTCTTTTTAAAACATAGATATTTGCCGCGTTAAAGAAAAGTCATGATTCCAATATTTTGACTACGTTTGGACAGGTACTAAGAGTTTTGTTGATGGAGTAAGTACTGGCTGTAATAGCATTGAGAGTTATTTGCAATGTACTCATCTTTCTACCCTTCTCATTCAGTTCAATTCCTACTATATGACATAATGCTGCTTGCCAAAAGACCCAGGAAATTCACAGCAAATAATCATTCCTCGTGTCCTTACTCTTCTTACTTCAACTTGTCTTGATAGCACTCACCACAGGAAGGGTAGAAACAGCAAGGTTCTCCTTGACGAACTTGAAGCACAAACTGGTCATCTCTGCAAACTGGTGTTGAAATACTGGGACATCTCAACGTATCACATTCTGCCAAATCACAAATATGTTTGAAATTTGTAAGAGTGAGACAATAAAACAAATTGAAATAATACCATAGGTTTTCTATTTAAATGAGTGGCAATCTTAACATAAAGGCATTTTTAGAAATTAGCAACTTCACAGTCTTTTATGATAAGTCCATCCTTAGATACTCATTGGAAGAGAATCTAATCTGTGATTCAGCGTGAATAGTTAGCTTTACTTTCCCCCAATAGATTAACTTACCACATTCATACTGTGGGCAACAAGAAAGAGCACTGTAGCCGACAATCAGCTTCTGGCTACTTGTGCATATCGGCATGGTCATGTCACACAAAGTCATGTCACAGCCTAGAAATAAACAGCTGAGTGTTACAGTTGGACTGAGTGCAACTGGGGTCTTATGCTGCCAACTCAGAGTGAGCAACTGGCTCTAACAAATGTTTCACTTTGCAATGAAGCCCATCCAGCCCCAAACTGGGAGGTATATGAAAAGCATCAGCTCCAAGGATTCTCTGGAATTTTCTTGCATCTCTTATTGTCACGAGTCGGAGTCCTACCTTTTGTTATAAGTTGCTGTGTACTATTAATATTTACTGGCAAGTTGTCTTTACATGTATTCACACAACTTGTTTTGGAAAAAAAAAATGTCATTTATGGAAGTGCTTCTTTGTTAACCTGACCTGTTTTTCAGACTGAGTATCATGCCCATGTACATGGCTCCAGTTTACATACATACCACAAACTTCTTTAGAACAGCAGGTCAGCTTATCAACAAAGCCTATGACCACTTCAGCTTCTCGTTCACAGATGGGGGAAGGCTCTTCTTCACAGACAGGCTCTACAGGAACAATGCTTCCATTCTCCAAACATTTGTAGAGGGCACACTCATCAATGCCACCATTCCAAATCTCCCCAGCACTGCGGGGGTGATCTTCACTATCAGTGCATACTTCAAAAGACCAGCAATGTTATTTTATTTACAATGTACACTAAAGCAAACTAAGTCATGGTGATTTTGTTTTGTTTTGCTTTTTGACAATGACTTGATCCACCAGTATAGCAACAAGTCATGAATCTATATTTTATCAGATTCCCTTTTGTCTTTCTTCAACTAATACACTGCATTATTCTTTAATCAAAGTTAATTTAACCGAAGTTCACAGAAAATATTATTATTTTCAACAACCTTCCACAGTCACTTTCCTCATTGGCACCCACAGTTTTGTTTCTGAAAGTGTCCTTACATTTCTAATCTACCTGCCCTTCCATTGAATTATTAACAAGATTCCCTTTCTCCTCGTTGTAATTAAGACCCATGTGACTGACAAAGTGCTGTGCTGCAGCCTCCAAAATTCTATGCCTTTTAAACCTGCCACAACCATGAAGATAATATGCTAAAATTAACTTGAACGTGAACTTAGAGTACTTAACTGTTTTCCCCTACATCATAATGCTATCTACCATTTCCTGTGTTCTTATTTTCCCAGGGCGCTGAATGCACAAAATACTTCTTTAAAATTATATTTTGTCTCTCTGCTCTAACCTTTAAGACTAAGTACTGTAAATTTCTTCATTTTCCTGATACATAACCTCAGAGTCACAGAGACAAAAGTGGATCTCTACACAAAATAATGAGAACTTAAAGTGATCCCACAAAATACTTTAATTCTTAATTTACCTTGTTTTTCCTAGTTATTAAAACACACACACACACACACACACACACACACACAAATTGAAGACCATCATCACAAAAGATCTTAATTTTAACTCCAGCTGAAGTGATATTAAAAGCAAACTATGATTTTATTTCCTTCCAACACCTGGGCCATCTTTGATTAATTTCTATCAACATAGATTTCTAATATCTAAAAGATATATGTGTGTGATTGCTGCATCACTGAGCAATCATTTTATACTCTAGTCCTTACCACATTCCTGCTCTGGGATGCATAGAGTTTTATCTGGACGGTGAAGAATGGTTCCATCCTTGCACACACAGTCTTCTCTCAAATTCAGACATGAGGAGTGTCCATAGAACCATTTGTTGAGACAAGTTCTTGCTTCACATGGTCTCACACAGGGCTGATATTCCTTTCCCTCAGGGCAGCTCAGAGCTTTAGACAGTAAATAACAAAAAATTTTAATAACCAAGGTAATCTATGTAAATTCTAGTTGAAAGAGAAAGAGGTCAGCTTGTTTTATAGAGAGAAATTCTACATGTTTTAGTTTCTTTAAAGACTGTTTTTCATTTACTACATAAACACAAATAAAGGCATCTTTCAAATATCTAGATAGTATTCTATGCTGCAGTTGAAAGTATTTATTTAATCAATATATATATATATATATATATATATATATATATATATATATATATATATCCAATATTCAGTCCAAGTCACTTTGCACAAATATAGAGTTAACTATTACAAATTTCCTGATTCATGCAGATAGCAGGCATATTATTTCTCTATGGGATAAACACAGAAACAATCCTTAAATATGTAATTCAAACCAACTCCAAAAAAATAAAAATAAAAATGCTTCCTATAAAGGTTCAGTCATTTACTGTCAAGCAATTTCTAAATAATATTTTAGAAAACTCTTGTTGATTTCCACTGTTCTTAAAAAGTCATACTGTTCAAAAATGAATACTCAACTTGTAGAAGATGGCATAAATGGGTATGAGCTTAATGCGGACAATCCCACAGTGTCTAATTCAACTGGTAGATATTCATGATGAATCTGAAATGGAGATTCCCTGGTAACACAGCAGACAGGAAAATGGCACACAGAAATGGATTCCTTCTTCTGTCTAAAGCTTGGCAACACCATGTGCACTGTGTTGTTTTCCTTTCTTCCACCCAGTTTAGATTTACTAAGTTATTTTATGACAAAAGATGAAAGGAAGAAAGGATTCCAAAGAGGAGAACGTTCTACAGTGGTTAGAAGTCCTCACTGGGTTAACTCACGGCAATAGTCAGGTGTGCGCCACTGAATGCAGATATCAAACTTGTTGCAGAGAGCCACGTATGCAGAGATTGCATCGCATTCATAGCTCCAGAAGTAGGTGTAGTTGATCCACATTTTTTCACAAAAGTCCCTTGGTGAGACCTAGAGATGCATTTTACCATATTATAAATTATGTCATTTGTGGCCTTCTCAAAGGCCCTGAGCTAACCCTAAACCATTTGACAAACCAGGGAGAGCATGTCTTTGGGTGCCAGTACATGGCATGCAGAGGCAGGAAGACTGATGCGTGTTTGAAGCCAGTCTGGTCTACAAAGCAAGTCAAGTTAGTCACGCCTATATAGTGATGCTCTGCTTCAAAAAAAAGTCAAAATAATCAGAGTAGTAAATTCACGTCACTAAAGTTCCTCCTAAATCTCAATTTTTCAAAATAAATATTTTTTACCATGACAAAATAAACTTTAAAAATGAAAATGAATTGATAATGGCTTTAAAATAGATTTGAATAATAAAAAGTGTGCCTTATCTTTATGTGCATGCAGTCAAAATATTTAAACATTTCATGTTTATAACCCATCTAAATTTCTAAGTAAACCGACCTCCAGAAAGACAACTTTTGTGCATTTTTTTAAGCTCTTTGTGCATTCTCTCAAGGAACTCACAGTCCAGGCTGACTACAGAATCCACTCTTTTCTGCCTAGCACAGTCACGAACCTTGAGTTCCTTCCCAACTGAAACCCTTCTCCCTCTGCTTCCTCGACTCCCCTTCGCCTGTATCTAATGCCTCAAACTGGCTTGGTATTCTCCTTGCATAGACTTAAACAAAATATTTTCTTATATACAATAATTTGTGTCTAGATCGTTCTCTCTCCTCCTTATTTCTGGCTTCTTCTACTTCTGTACAGCTCAGATATGTACATCTCCCTGAAAGCTTTTCCAAGGCTGGGTTCACATGTATCTCCCTACCTTGTATTAGAAATGTCTATTCACAGATTCCCCTCCTTTTAGATTTCTTGAAGGCCTAGGGAGGCCTTATTTGTGCATCCCAGGATTCTAGCACCATGCCTATTATATGCTAAAGTCACTAATGCCATTAAATGGCTTATAAAATTCTGTACTCGTTTGTCCTTTTTCTTTAAAAAGAAATCTTTTTATTGACCCAGATCACTTAAAATATTTACTAATTACTTGAACTGAGAAATCAAGAGAGTAAGTAAAAAAGTCAATTAAGTGAAGAAACAAAGGAACACAAAGATCAATTAAATGTAATAGCCATGTTACAGAAATATTCACCCTAGAGTGTAGTGTGATAGCAATGGATTAAAACTTCAGTGCCTGAACATCTACACGTGATTATCAAGTACCACTGATCTCATTCTGCTAGACGAATTTATTTGTGGGCAAGAATTTCATTTCCCTCAAACTTATACAATGCTAACAAAACATAACAGAAAAAAATAAGTATCTTTTCTGTCCCTATAAGTTCATAAAAAATAAGAGTCACCGAGCTTCTAACATACTGACAGAAGAATGGGAGAGAAATTATTCTGAGTAGAAGAACACCATGGCATGAATGGGAGCCTATTGATATCTTCTTTTCCTCAAACACTCTAATGTGATTGCTCTTGTTTCTGGCTGCCTTTAACTTACTTTGTCATGGCATGGAATGAAACCTTCTCTGTTCAATAACTCAATGCAATGGCTGCAGTCATACTCAGTACAGTTCCTCACAGGTCTTCTCATTGTCATTTCAAATGATTTCTCAATTTCCCAGCTCCCGATAAATAACTCTATGTCTTCCATGTTGGTAATGATGGTGCCGTTCTGCATCCTGAGGTCATCATCTGGATTGTCATTGCAAATTCCTTGAAAGGACATGTGGCTTTTAGGTGGAAAAATTTTTTCACTATCACCAAATACAGGTGATGCAACTAAATAGGCTAAATATTTTCTTTTAAAAGGATGAATAATTGATTTGAATGAGATTATAAACAGCTGAATTTGTATATCCTTTGACTTTAGCATTCATAGAAACTTTAAATTTATGGCTGTTTTTAATAAATTATATATGTTAAGTGAATGTGAAGAAAATCTTGTCTATGAAGATTCTGTACCTACAGTTTTTAAGTTAAAATAAATTATATATTTCCTAGAACAGTAAATATTTGATGAATGAATTCTGGTCTTCCATCCTCCAACAAAAACCTTGTATAAACATACTAAATTTTTCCTTTCAATAATTGTTCTATTATCTAGCTCATGACATAACTCTAGGAATAGCTCATTATGGTTGTTAGTGCTAACTATTGACTTAACAGGCAGTATAATTATCTAGGAAACAACTTCTGGATGTACTTTTCAGAGCTTGTCTAGCCTTTGTGCATGTCTGTGAGAAAAATACATGGCCTAGGTTTACTGATGTGGGAAGATCCACAATAAATTTAAAGGCACTGTTCCATGTTCTTGGGTCCTTGACTATCTAGAAAGAACAAAGGAAAATGAATATGAGCAGTCATTACTCTCTGCTTCCTGACTGTGACTATAGTGCAGCCAGATGCTTCAAGCTTCTGCCATCTTGATTTTCCTGCCACGGTGTGTTAAAATCTTCAACTGTGAATCAGAATAAATATTTCCCCTTAAATTGCTTTTGTTTGGATATTTTATAACAGCAATGGAGGAAGAAACTAAGAGAGTTTGGGTTGGCATAGTCCCGATTGATAATACAGACATAAACAGTAAGAGCTGGTGGCAGTCACTTGAGGAGCAAAGATATATTCAATATTAGGATATCACTGTCAGTGTTTGAACTAGGATTGGTGGTTAGAGATAATCTTTCTTCCAAGTATTCTGACTTATTGGCATGATATAGCCTTCGGATTATTTGAGAAAGGCCAGACACATTAGTTTATTCTTCATCAGTCAAGTATAAACCCAAGCAAAGTATAGAGAAATGCCCTGAGGACCCTGACTAAACTTCACCCAAATTCCGACCCACATTAACCGGTAGTTTTTCTTAATTCTCAGGACTTTATGCCACAAAACATGTGAATTAAACATTTTCTTTAAGCCTCAAATTATAAATCCAAATCAAGACTGTCACCATGAATAAAGGCTGCTGGCTTCTGTGGATAATGTCATACATCAAAGAAGTTTCAGTTCTCTCTTCCTTTTTTTCCACTGATTAATTTATTCATTTACTTTACACCCCGATCCCTCCCCTGTTCTTTCTTTATGTCTAAGCTTTTATAGTCAGAGATAGTGCTAAAAATATTTAGCTTCAAATACATTTCAAAAATATTTTCACTCTCGCTACCACGCAGGAGATTCACAATACTATGAAGAAGTTGATGCCAACAATGGAGTCCCTTCTAGAATCTTCTCAGTTTGGACCGCCCTCTTTATCAGTAGTTTCTTTAGCTGGCACTCAGACTAGCAGTCCTGATGAAACACAGACATCACTTTAATTAACAGATATCTCCCACTGCAGAGTCAATGCAGTTAGGAACTGGTATGTGAGTAGTACAAAGGTAACTCTAATCTCTCCCCTATACTGATCACTTAGAATATAGTTAGCCAAATGACTAGCTTCATAAGAATAAAATATCATGAAAATCAAGTAGAAACCAATCCACATACAAGAGGTGAATTGTACGAATAAATATAAATTCCCAAAGTTGGCTTTATTACTCAATAACTATTAATTATTTTTATACACCAGATCTATTTTCAAATTTTTGTTATATGTCTGCAGATATATCTAATTTGACTTATAATTCCTTATGTGTGTGCTAAATATTACAATAGTAAGCATCTGGATAATGGCAAACATGAACTGTACACTTCATAATAAAGCTGGTGTGTATATTTAGAACAGTGAGCTCTTCCATGTTGACGAGTTTTATTCAGATTTCAGATGTAAAAATGCAAGAAAGAAACAAATACATAAAAAAGCCCTTAACTTTTGTGTATTTTATTTTTATTACATAAAGTAAGATAATCCTGGAACCAATTTCTTAATGCAGGTTATAATTAAGTGAATTAAAATATCACTAACAATTTATGAGCTTTCAGTAAACATGAGTTGCTACAAGTACATAGCATACTAAGATCCACAACAACCGTGCATTTAAATATAATATCTAACTTGAAATACTGTTTCTTGCTTCATTAGCCTTTGCTGAAAGTCCTCGCTTTTTTGTTGAAAGTACTCACACATAGAATTAAAAATGAAAATCACATCTCAATCTGGAAAGTGGTCTATTTGGGTCCAAAACCATGTAGTGTAAGAAGAAAAATACATTTAAAACATGAGAGATTTCAAAATCAGTGCTTACCACAAAGCCCTTCTGTGTAAGATGACAAGTTAAACTGGGGGCCGAAGTGAATGTCTATGATTCCTGTAAGGTGAGCCCACTTTATGATTAAGCCAGCAGGAGTAGTAATCACATACATTGTTCCAGAATCTTCTATGAACAGCTCATGACTTGAAAAGGGCAAAGGAACAACAATAGAATCCACGTCTACCTACAATACCAAACGCATAGCCCTTAGGAGAATACTTCTTAAAATACAGAAGTTAAAATCAGGCTTTTATGGAATGCCAGGTGTTTTAGGATGTAAAATTTTACTTCTCTGTCATCCCACACCTTCTGATATCTTCCACTCTCTCTTGTTGACGCTTTACTATGCCTTGATATATTCAGTATTATCTCCTTGTATTTTATTTCTCTTGTAACACAATTTGGTCTCATATGTTTGCTTTCCTCAGATCCTTTCAATATATGGTGATCCGACCATTCTTTACTAATACTAATTTAAGATGGAGATTCTTTTTCTTCTAAATCAGGACTGAAGAATAATAATGTTCAAGAGAGTCATCTATCAAACTTAATAAAGATTAAGAATATCAGTGACTCTACTTCCTTGGCTTTGTTAGAATCTGGACTTAATCTTCAGCATGTCCACTTGATAATATTAAGGTAGGCAGGCCAAAGAGATGATACTTTTAAAAACATTGGTGTGAGGTCATTATAATGATATAAGCTGTAAGTAACAGCAATTTTGGTAAAGCTACATCTCACCAATCTTCTGGTTCCTCATCTTTGTATCCTGCTCCTGTGGCCTCTTCCACTCCCACACTTCAGGATTCACCTCCTCCACCCAAGCCTGTTTGACGCTCTCTGTGTCATTACCCTCCTGCCTTTCTCTGATACATTACTGATAATGGTATCCTGTACATCCTACTTTCCAACCACTAAACGTGCATACAAAACGCACACACTGGATGTTAATTGAGATCTGAATCACTGTTATATCACCTTTATCACCTCTAAGAATAATTTTTTGGTTTTTTGGGTTTTTTTGTTTTGTTTTTCAAGACAGGGTTTCTCTGTGTAGCCCTGGCTGTCCTGGAACTCACTCTGTAGACCAGGCTGGCCTCGAACTCAGAAATCCACCTGCCTCTGCCTCCTAAGTGCTGGGATTAAAGGCGTGCGCCACCACTGCCCGGCTAAGAATAATTTTTTTATAACTGGTTATTTGTTGAACAAATGACCAGCAACTGGCCAGGAATAAGCTCAAATGGAGCAAAAAGTAATCCCCTCCATTCAGATGTTCAAAATAATAGCGCCAATTATATTTGAGGTTATTTATTATATATTTTATCAATTTCAATCAAAATTAAATTATGCAAATTCAAACAGCTACAAATTACCATATCTGCATATTTTAGGTTTTACTTAGTTTAACCCTATCTTATTTTACATTAATTTTAATATTAATTACATCCCAGAATTTATGGAACAGTGGTGATTGAGTAATTGTGTCTAGAAAGCAAGTTAATATGTCATTCTGGTGAGGCAAAACCTTTGTACATTTTCTCTTATTCTTTTGAATAACTCATTCAGACCTGAATGATACATCTGACCGACAACTCAGCTTTACTTATTAAACAGATTCCTTGGGATTAGAAATCTTCCTATAAAACTAGTCAATTCCTTTGGGCATTTTATAATTTTGTTGTACACATTTAGGTTATCGCAATAAATGTAAATATGGTATGTTTCTGTGTTAGTAGTGATGTCAATATTTCCAAACCGGCCAGTCAGCCTGTCCTTCTCCTGTGTTGTCCATGCAGTTTCTTTGCTACCGCTGTCTCCTACAGTGTGTTCGTCACCTGTACATCCTTTCTCATCATCTGACTTGAAACATGAACTCTGGAAGAAAAGACTTGGTGACTCACACATCATCTGAGAGTGCTGGCAGGTTTAACATGGCCCTTCTTTTAGTCTCATGGAGGATAAATATTAGAAAATACCAAACTACAAAACACATATAACTTCCCATGAAAAGAATATTTATCCATGTGAACAATAAATATATATTGATACATTTAATTCCTTACTCTGTGGAAATGATTTTTTTGCATGATTTCCTATTCTAATCCTATGTGAGAACATTTTTATTGTATTTTCTTACCTTTCTTGCCGCTCTGTTGATAAGTATTTTATGTATAGATGTTGTCACATTTAGCTTCTTAAAACAAAGTCCTGAGATGCGTCCAAAAGAAGCCTTCATTTAGAAACAAATTAAAATTTTATGATGCTAAAGAGTTTTAGTTATAAGCAAAATTAACTTACTAAATCATTTGCAAATACTCACTGGTTTTTTAAGGGCATGTCCATTCTGGGGGAATCAAGTATAAAGAAAGAAACAAATTTAAAGTAAATACATTAATTGTCCTTCAAGACCATCAGATTTATATTATAAATCTATTATAATACTTTTACATGAAAACTTCCTTGGTTTCAATATTCAGGGAGCAATATTGGGAATCCTGAATGTCACAATGCACATGAGCCACAGATTTAAGAAGAAGTGACAACTAGATGGATTACAACCCACCTGATTCATGGAACATTTGTCGATGTGAACAACTACAATTTCCCCAGGGATTCTTACTAAGATGTAAGAAGCAATGCTGGATAGTGCAGCACTGTTTCCATCAAAAGTAATGATGCTCAGCTCCGACAACATGGAGCACCGGCCT
>CM052707.1:76076760-76129260 GCA_028551405.1 Uromys caudimaculatus | reverse complement strand
AGTGAAAAAAAAAACAGCATTTTCAACAAATGTTGCTGGTTCAACTAGCGGTCTACATGTAGAAGAATGCAAATTGATCCATTCCTATCTCCCTGTACAAAGCTCAAGTCCAAGTGGATCAAGGACCTCCACATAAAACCATAAAACCAGAAGAGAAAGTGGAAAAGAGCCTCAAACACATCAGCACAGGGGAGATTTTCCTGAACAGAACACCAATGGCTTATGCCTTAAGATCATGAATTGACAAATGGGAACCTCATAAAATTGAAAAGTTTCTGTAAGGCAAAGGACACTGTAAATAGGACAAAATGTCAACCAACACATTGGGAAAAAAATCTTTACCAATCCTACATCTTATAGAGGGCTAATATCCAATATATACAAAGAACTCAAGAAGTTAGACTCCAGAGAACCAAATAACCCTATTAAAAATGGGGTACTGAGCTAAATAAAGAATTCTCAACTAAGAAATATCAAATGGCCAAGAAACACCTAAAGAAATGTTCAGCATCCTTAGTCATCAGGGAAATTAAAATCAAAATGACCCTGAGATTCCACCTCACACCAGTCAGAATGGCTAAGATCAAAAACTCAGGTGACAGCAGATGCTGGCGAGGATGTGGAGAAAAAGGAACACTCCTCCATTGCTGGTGGTATTGCAAGATGGCACAACCCCTCTGGAAATCAGTCTGGTGCTTTCTCAGAAAATTTGACATAGTACTACCTGAGGACCCAGCTATACCACTCCTGAGAATATACCCAAAAGATACTCCAACATATAACAAGGACACATGCTCCACTATGTTTATATCAGCCTTATTTATAATAGCCAGAAACCGAAACAACCTAGATGTCCCTCAACAGAGGAATGGATTCAGAAAATGTGGTACATTTACACAGTGGAGTACTACTCAGCTATTAAAAACAATGACTTCATGAAATTTGCAGGCAAATGGATGGGGCTAGAAAAATATCATCTTGAGTGAGGTAACTCAGTCACAAAAGAACACACATGGTATGTACTCACTGATAAGTGGGAATTAGGCAAAGAGCGTGGAATATCCATAATACAACTCACAGACAATATGAAGCTCAAGAAGAAGAAAGACCAAAGTGTGGATGCTTCAGTCCTTCTTAGAAATAGGAACAAAATACTCACAGGAGGTAGAGGGTGGAAGGGACCTGGGAGGAAGGGAGGAGGGGGGAGGGGAAAGGGGGCAGGATAAGGTAGGAGACTGGGGGGGGGGGTGATATACAGAAGATCAGGAAATTGAACAGAGGTGTGTAGCAATGAGGGATGGGGAACTGGGAGTAGCCACCATTAAGTCCCAGATGCCAGGAAAGCAAGAGGCTCCCAGGACCCAACAGGGATGACATTAGCTGAAATACCCAACAAAGGGGAGGGAGAACCTGTAGAGACCATATCCAAAAGTTAGGCAAGGTCTTTGGTTGAGGGATGGGGCTACTCACTCATCTCCAAAATTTTAACCAAGAATTGCTCCGGTCTAAAGGAAATACATGGTCAAAGAGTGGAGCAGAGACTGAAGGAAAGGCCATCTAGAGACTACCACACCTGGGGATCCATCCCATATGCAGCTACCAAACCCAGACATTATTGCTGATGCCAAGAATTGCTTGCTGACAGGAGCCTGACATAGCTGTCTCCTGAGAGGCTTTGCCAGAGCCTGACAAATACAGAGATGGATGGCTAGCACCCAACCATTGGACTGAGCATGGTTTCCCCAATGGAGAAGTTAGAGACTGAAGGAGCTGAAGGGGTTTGCAACCCCATAGGAAGAACAACAATATCAACTAGCCAGACCCCCCCAAAGCTCCCAAGGACTAAACCACCAACCAAAGAGTACACATGGAGGGAGCCATGGCTCCAGCTGCATATGTAGCAGAGGGGGGCCTTATCTGGCATCAGTGGGAGGCGAGGCCCTTGGTCCTGTGGAGGCTTGATGACGCAGGGTAGGAGAATGCTAGGATGGTGAGGTAGGAGTGTGTGGGTGCATGGGGGAACACCCTCATAGAAGCAGGGGAAGAGGGATGGGATAGGGGGTTTGAGGAGGGGAAACTTGGAAAGGGGATAACGGTTGAAATATAAATAAATAAAATATCCAATAAAAAAAAAAAGAATCTTCTTAACTAATCCCTTTACTTCCTGCTTGGCTCTTCCCTTCCTCAGTGTTCTCCTAGTCATGCCTTAAGTCTATCATTCTGTTACACATACACACAGTTTAACTTCAGGATCTTTTAAATTCTGTTGATGGCACCTGAACACTATGCCTGACCCGATGTGATGCATGACAAGCACTAGATGAATAAGTAACTAATGAGAATGTGTAGCATCTAAGAAGTAAGGCACCATCTTCTCATCTCACCTGAAAAATACTAGCTCTGCCGGACAACAGTTTCATCTTTTTTGCTCATGGTATGCCAATATTTTGCATAGAGTCTCACAGATAGTATCTACACCATAAATATTTTTATGAATCATTGATTTATGGAGAAGTCCCACCAGATAATTCTATTTTTCTATTTTTATTGAAAATATATTTTCATGCAATGTATTCTACTTTGTGGTTTCATCTCCCACAACTCCTCTGAGATGACACCCACTTTCCTTCTCACCCAAATCCGCATCTTTTCTTTTTCTCTTTAGAAAACAAATAGGCATCTAAAATAATAATAATAATAATAATAATAATAATAATAATAATAATAATAATAATATAAAACAAAAGCAAACAAACTGGAATAGGACAATTCCTTATCAAGAAATCATTCTGAAGGTTTTACTTACCTGTTCCTCTGTTTTTCTTACTGCAACCAGAAATTAATTAGTAAGAATCAGCTGAGATGAGGGGTTACAGTTGTGGACTATAGAGATGTATCAATCAGGTAAGTGTTTGCCTTTCAAGCATAAAACCTGAGCTGAGGTCCTAGGATTCACGCTAAATGGCTCAGCAAGAAGGAAGACACTTGTAGTCCTAGACCTGGGTCATGACATATGCATGCACAGCTAAACACAAACACAAACACACACACACACACTGACGCACACACACCCACACACACGCACACACACACACACACACGCACACACACACTCACGCACACACACACTCACGCACACGCGCGCGCGCACACACACGCACACGCACAAACACACACACACATACACACGCACACACACACACAACACAAACACACACACATTCACACACACACGCACGCACACACTCACGCACACACTCACGCACACACACACGCACACACACTCACGCACACACAGACACACGCACACACACTGAAATCACAGTTACAAAACTATAATTTACATTCTGCTTCTGTTTTAGAAAATACCTTGACGCTGTACCAGAGGAAGCTTGTGTTCATACAGTGGTGATACTTGGACTTCTGCAAGTGCTATAAGAAACAATGAACAGCTGAAAGACACACAGCCATACCTCACATTCCAAACCTGGGGTCGGTGTCATGTCTGATGGAGTAGCCATGTCTGCATTTATAAGAAATGAAAACACATCCTTGTTAGTGGGAAGGGGGCCACCATGAATGGATACTATGTGGACTAAGAAGAAGCTAAGAAATCTTACATAGAGTATGTCCTTTGTTTTTCCCAAGTCTCAAGGAAGCAGATAAAATAATAAAATACCATTATAATTTTACAGAAACTGAAATTAATCCATTGACACACCTAGTAAATTGTATGGACAGAGTCTAACTCAGGATTTCTGATTCTAGAACACTAGCATTCAATGAAGTTTCTATAAACAACCTCGTTGATTAAATGATGTAGCACAATTGTCTAAGCAGATGAAAATATCAAGGGAATCACCAATATCCCTCAGGAGTAACAAACTCCATTGGGCTTCAACATTAAATTAAATTAACCTGGTCCCTTTCCCTTGTCAGCCTCCAGCTTGGGATCAGACAGAGAATAGACAGTGCTTTGGACCATGTTTGAGTGCCAGTTTTAGTGTGATGGAGAAGCAACACACAGAAGGAAAAGACCTTGTTGTCAGGCACTTTCTACTGTTCTCTATCAGTACACAAAAACTTCTGCAATACTGGCTCAGAAGAACTACAAAAGAGGCAAAGAAAGCTGCTAGAATCTTCCCTAGCTAGAATTGCTGTTTGTCTTTTCCAGGATTTTAAAATACTGCAAGAGTTTCCCATGGCAGTTACAAATGATCACAAATTTCAGTAGTTTAAAACCTTACCAGTTTATTATATTGCAGCTCTAGAAATCAGAATACTAAAATCAACACATTGGTGCCTCTATCTTCTGTAAGCCCTAGAGGAGAAAGTGTTTCCTTGGCCCTTCCAGCTTCTGTGGATTGCCTGAATTCTTTGGCTCATGCCCCCGCCATTAAAACAGTAACACAAACTCCACCTCCCTCTCCCCCATTTTAGCTGTCACATCATTTTCTTCATGTCATCACTGACCCTTTGCCCCTCCGGTTTAATATGCTTGGCCCACAGAGAGTAACATTAGTAGGAGGTGTGTCCTTGTTGGAATAGTTGTGGCCTTGCTGAAAGAAGTGTGTCACTCTGGGACTTTGAGGTCCTATGCTCAAGCTCCACCCAGTGTAGAAGTGACAGTCTCCTTGTGCATGCCACGGGATCGGGATCAAGACTTAGAACTCTCATCTCCTTCTCCTGCACCATGTCTGCCTGGACACTGCCATAATTCCCACCATAATAACGGACTGAACCTCTGAAACTGTATGCCAGCCCCAATTAAATGTTGTCTGCTTTAACATTTGCCTTTGACATGATATCTCTTCACAGCAATGAAACATAACTAAGGCACCCTTATGCTTATCAAAACCTCATGATCATATTAAAACTACATGGACAATTCAGGTCAAGACTCCAAGTTAAGATACAGTCACAAGTCAATCAACAACTACATATCAGCAAGTTCTTTTGACATGAAACATCACAGAGACCAACAGGAGGATGAAGACATGCACTTTGTTTGAAGAGCCATTTCAGTCTACCATAATCTACATGTTAATGTCTATACAATTTTAGTTAATTCTGTAGGTAACCTTTATCTGTGTTCTATTTTATAATCTCTAACTTGAAGAACAGTTAAAATATATGTCAAAATTCCCACTCACTGATCGTATGAACAATGTTCATGTTATACTTCTAGATGCTACCTCCTACAGAGAATAAGGTTTAATAGAGACTTCAACGCCATTTCCCAAGTAAAATGATATAAGGTTCTCATCCTGTCAAAGCACAAAAGCACAGGGGAGTCTACTGACTAGGAGGATTTTATGATCTTCATAGCAAAAGACACAGGAGGTACCTAGAATCGTCAGAGTCACCAGCAGGGTCTAACTGTAGAATCTTGTGGAAATAATGGGACATTTCAGATTGAGATAGGTGGCTCTCCATATTTTCTTATTCTTTTTAAATATTGTTTTGGCTATTCCAGAATAGAATATAATTATTCTATGCTTTAGAGTCACTTTATCAATTTTTTTGTCAAATAGACAAATTTTAAGAATGTTGCTATGTCAACAAAGTAAGCTCTTCTATTCTGTGAATGCAGGATGTCTTCCCATTTGTGTTCTACCTAATTCCTTTAACGTTTTGCCGATTTCACTGTAACCATATTTCAGCCAATGGCTATTTTGTTAAATGTATTCTCAAGTATTTCATGCTGTTCATTAGTGTTGTTTTCTTCTTATCACTGTGTAGCCCTGGCAGACCTGCACTCACTATGTAAACCAGTCTGGCCTTGAATTTACAGAGTTCTGCCTGCCTGTGGTTCCTGGGTGCTAGGATTAGATGCATGAACCACCACTCCCAGCATATTTTATTAATTTTTGATGCAACTGTAAATGTTATTTTCTTCATTTCTTTTCAGATATTGTATCGCTTGTGTAGAGAAAGGCAATTGATTTTTTTATATTAATCTTAACATTCTTTAAGCTTGATGGGATTTATTACTTAATGGACATGATAGATAGATAGATAGATAGATAGATAGATAGATAGATAGATAGACAGACAAATAGATATTGCCTTTCTTTCTGTTCACATATATGAAGTACAATACATATATTCTACATGTGAATTGTTGTGGTTAAGTAGGTTAGATATTTGAGATGTATGTTGGGTATAGATTTGTCATGACACTGGTATTTAGAATTATCAGTCTATGTCTTCGATGACAGAATATGCAGTCTTATTCCACAGACTTACTCATTCATAGGTTCAGTGAAGTAGGATTTCTGGCCCTTCCCAACATAAATATTTACAATGATAAATCAATTCCTTATCTCCAGAAGCATTAAGTGCATGTTGAGTACTTATCCAGTGGCTATCATATAATAAGCTTGCAATAAACATTAGCTTATAAGGATGGTGATGCTGATGATTATTATAATGAGTCTCTAATCTGGGAAATATCACAGATGACTTAAGACCCTTCAGTGATTGCCTTCAGAAAAGAAAATCCAATTCCTTTTGGCATAGAACTTTTTATCTCAGATAATCTCTTTCATTCAATCTCTTGACTCAATTCTGAATATTCAAATTTACATGTTCTTGAGTGAGACATCTGCCGCCCTACGTGTTCTTTCTTACTTCCAAACCTTCACCTGTGCTGATCTTTCAAGCTACAACATATTTTTACTTCTTCTAACTTATACCTCCTGACTATTGATGACTTTTTGAGGCTTTCTCTCCAAAATAATCATTATGGCTTCCTGTGCATTGTTCCTATATAGTTCCTATATAGTTCCTATATAATGCATTAAATATAGTCATCCCTAAGTGTTCTTGAGTGGTCAGTTCAAACCCACCACATACACCATAATCTGTGGGTGCTCGAGTCCTGAATATCAGATAATGTGATTTTGCATATAAACTATGTTTCCTTCTTTATACTTAAATTATCTCATCTCTTAAATGATGTGTGCCTTGTATAATGTAAAAACAATAATTTATCATGTATTTTAGGGGATGATACAAGGAACATTTTATATGTCATTAGTCCATAAGAATATTTTTCCAACTACTTTTGGCCCATGGTTAGTCAGAAGCTACATTTATGGAAGGTTATGTTTTACAATTCTTGACAGCTGTTGTTTACATTAAGATGAAAGTTATAACATATCTAACATTCACACCCCACCCAGGGGCCAGGAAAGGGCCAAACACAGTATCAAACTGAGGTTTGCCAAATCTAAGTATCTGAAACTAAACTTGTGTAAATCACAACAGGAGGAGACTTTACGAGTGGATTTATGAAATCATTTCCTAGAGAAAGTTTTATAGTTAGGGAGGTAAGTGATATATATATAGATATTTATAGATATAGATAGATAGATAGATAGATAGATAGATAGATAGATAGATAGATAGATATAGATATCCTGAAAGCCAACTCCATAACTACATTACAATGGGTTTTGAATAAATCTTAGTAGTATACACTAGCTAAAATGGATAAAGCGGTGGAACAAATGCAGAACACACACACACACACACACACACACACACAGAGCTCTTTAAAAAAACAAAAGCCACTTCTGGGATTTTTATCAGTTTGGTAGTCCATGTACTAGAAGCTGGGATAAATTGTTGCACTACCCAAATCCCTGGATATGACAGCTTACCTGGCATTAATGCTGGTTCTGTTGGAAACAGTGGTATGCCTGCAAATAAATAGAAATGCCCTGCATTGATCTGTATTTCCATAAAAGAAGACACATCTAATTTACATACAGCTCTTTGCCTTCTAGGAAGATGTTTTAGGAAAGAAAACATAAAAGAGGGATGTGAGAAGCAAGACATAAATGTTTTAGAAAACACTTGGGAAGTTTTTTGGTTGGTTGGTTGGTTGGTTGGTTGGTTGGTTGGTTGGTTGGTTGGTTGGTTAGTTGGTTGGTTAGTTGGTTAGTTGGTTGGTTGGTTGGTTGGTTGGTTGGTTGGTTGGTTGGTTGGTTAGTTGGTTAGTTGGTTGGTTGGTTGGTTGGTTGGTTTTTGTTGTTGTTGAGTTTTTTGTTTGTTTGTTTTAGCTCCATGGAAGGGAGACTGAAATGAATTATTATTCTCTGTCTCAAATTTCTAATTGTAACCATTTGCCTCAGGAAAAAATTATCTATACTTTTTATTTTTAACAGTAAATTAAGCAAGGTCCATACTTACAGTCTTCTGGATAAACACATTTAAGAGTCACCTCATCCAGGATCATGTGCTTGGGACAATATGGCAAGCACCCTTCAACCCTTTTAATAGAAAAATAAATGAAATAAGTGTAAGTACAAAAATCTGCATTAAATATTTGTAACTGAGGTTTGGTATGCCTAAACTTTCTTCATCTTCATCATCAGGTACTTGGGAGAACTCCATTTGCCACTACTGCATGTTATGAGATTTATAAAACTGCAAACCAGGGGCTCATACAGAAGATCACTATGGTGAAAGTTATGGAGGTAGAATTTTAACATAGAATATTCAAAATACATGCTTATGTCTGGAACACACTAAAATCATGTTCTTAGAAATGGGTAGAAGCATAGAGGAACAATCTATGGAGGATTTTGGGTTTTGTTTGTATGTTTGGTTGGTTGGTTAGTTGGTTGGATGGTTGGTTGGTTTTTGTTTGGTTGGTTTTGTTTTGGTTTTTTGCTATAGTATATTATTACTTTTACCTTTTTAATTTTAAATTTGTATGTGTGTGCGTGCGTACGTGTGTGTGTGTGTGTGTGTGTGTGTGTGTGTGTGTGTGTGTACCATGTGTGGGTAGATGCTCTCCAAATCCAGAAGAGAGTATCAAATCACCTGGAGATGGCATTATAGGCAGTTGTGAGATGCCTGTTGTGAATACTGGGAACATAACTTGAGTCTTCTATGAGAACAAGTGCTCTTAACGATAGAGTCATCTATTCAGCCCATACTTTCATTTTCTATATATTAGATTCCAAGTGGATTGCTATATTTGATTGTTATTGCCCTGAAGAGGTCTGTAGAACCAAACAACATCAGAAGTGGCTTTCCCTGCCTATTATTCAGTCCTAAGCTCCCTGAAAAGAGACTTGAGATCTCAATGGAAAAGAAGGAGTGGTACATAGCTGAGGTTCTTTTTTTATAAGCAGAGAGCAATAAAGGCGGAGGCAGAAGTTCTCAGGAGTTTTAGAGTTTGTACCAAAATTCATTGCAGTGATGTGAGTGAATGTGTTTGTAGTTGTGAGCTGGGAGAGGACCAGGTTCAAGGCCTAGGAAGTGTAGTTTGAATAAAGAACCCCATTCCTCATATAAGGTACAGAAGTAAAGTAAGTCTCAGAAGTTTCAAGATGCCATTGTCTTGAGGACTGTGGATACAATCCAGAAGACAGCATGTAGGCTACTACTCTTCTCCAGGAAGAAAGCCAAAGTATGACTAAGAGCCTATTTCCCTGCCATCTGGTTGAAGCTAGTGTCCAATGTATCCTTATTGGGGAAAAAAATGTAATCTTCCCTAAGCAGCCAAGTCTAGTTATTAGATTCTAACATGCCACAGAGAATTAATGAGGATCCTTGTATGCAAAGGCTGATTATCTGCCTCTTAAATAATACACTAGCAGGCTGTAATCGTATTTCTAATTTGAAAAATAAAGCACTTCCTATTGCTTCATGTGTTAATTATTTGGACAAAGATGCTCAGTCTTCCTATTCAGGATAAACGTGAAGTTGACATGACGGTTATCAGCAGCAGAGGGCAGTGTTTGAGAAGCAAATACTTCCTCCCACTGGACAGGCTTAAGGATGGCAGGTTAGCAAAGTCTTAGATACCACGTTTACAAATGATTCTTTAAAAATAGGAATAGTTGGATTCTACGTGATTGACTGCTTGTTTCATACAATGGACTTGAATAATAAAACCTTAACCAATAATACAATCCTATTTGAAACTTTATCAGGCAACAGAAAAGAAATTAAAGTTATAAGAGAGTTAACAAGCTAAAGACAGTGGATTATAGTTAAAGGAAGTAATCTTTAATTTTAATATATATACGTATTACTCAATTATTTTTGCAGCTTCTTTGTAAAGGACAAAATGCATACCTATTCTCTTAGGTATTTTCCAAAAGCCATTATTTTATCCCTTATCAGTAACTTTATATTCACACATGGCAGGTTCCCATTTGCTTTGTCATGCAGCTAATATTATGCCCAACTTCCAAGGGATAGAATCCCTCAGTATGAAAAAGTTATTATAAAGGACAGATAACAAGAATTTACATCTGCTCTCCCCAACACACTGCTTGACATATTTTCTCACAAACAACTCATTTTATGGAGCACCTTATTTTTAATAGTTGCTTGGTAACAGAAACTCAATATCAGCCACAAGAGTGACTGATGGGTCGTTTGGGCACTTGAAAGAAGGGTGCAGGGTCACATTAAAGCCCAACCTAGTGCAGGAGTCCCCTTGGGCCATGGGCACAATCAAGAGTCAGCCTGGACACTTCAGCATAAAGGATAAGAGGGAAAGAAAGGATGAGCAGAAATTAGAAAGATCTTGGCAGGTATAAATTTCTTCCAACATCTTCAAGGCAACGCCAATCTTCCCTATAAGGGGAAGAACTTAAAGACAATACACTAGAGGCATTGGAAAGTTGGTGTTAGTCACCTCAGACATGGCTAATATATGTAATAATAATAGTAATAATAACAATAATTAGTACTAAGAGCTTTTCTTCCGCAGCTCCCCCGGGGTTATCATTACCATGTAGTCATGCAGCATCCTCACCGCCTTATAGCTACTAGAAGTCTCATAATGAGATATATTTATGACTGTGAATAAGTCCAAAAAGTAGGAAACAATTACACACGCGCGCGCGCACACACACACACACACACACACACACACACACACGTATGTATGCACATGCACACGTTAAGAAAGCAAGTAGAATTTCCTCTCCTTTCTCTATTCACAGCGCTAGCTACACAGGGCACAGGTAGTCAAACTCTTTTCCCTCAGGCTGTGAGGCTTAGCTAGAGCTGAGTGACCTCTGAGTCTCAGCTGGCCTGCTCTAAACAAGGGAGTAAGGTTATTAGCCATTCCACAGCCCTGGGGAATGCCACCTGAATGTGCTGTTGACAGACTGTCTCTTTTTCAAAGATTGAGAGCTCCTAAGATAGTCCAAGACTTAATTATTCACATGCCTAGGCCATTTCATAACACCAAAGTAGTAACAATCATTCCGAGAAGCACCTAGGTCATTAATGTAAAATGACTTCAAAATATTCCCTCCCATTATGAGTCCATTTCCTGTTCCTCCTTCACAGCAAAATCCCTGCAGATGGAAGCTGCTTACACTTCCTGTTCCCATCCTGCCTCTTCCTCACATCCAGGGTACCAAACCCTATGAAGGATTCTCGGTCTTAAGTTTAATATCCGTGGAAGTAAACATCTTTTCCTAACTTTTTCCTTATCTCATCAAAGGTCAAAACAGCCTTCCATGGAGTTATGTGATTTGAACTTTCTGATAATTGTCCAGTTTTCACCTTTGTGAACTGAAGTTCCCAGAGAAAGCTACCCATGTGTTAAAAGTTCTACAAGGCTGGGAAATGGCAGGTTAGAACTGCCAGACGGAGGGGGGCTGGAAGGTTGCAGGTCTGGAGCTGAGACCTCCTGGGCTATCTATAGTCTCTGTTGACATGCAGATGTTAGGTCTCATCTGACCTAACAATCTTACAAATCAAATAAAATCTTTGGAGAGGTACTAGCATAATAGATCATACTAGCTTCCTCTGATCCAAAAGCTCAGATGCATCCAAAGCCCATAGCAAATATTCCCACTTTGCTGTAATCTGCCGACCTCAAATTCCCATTAGTGTATTTGAAAGCACCTTTATTTACATCTTTCTCCCATTCTTTAGTATAGAAATATCATGGAAACCCTTTCCACATTGGAAAACGGTATTTGGGGAAATTGGAATCCATACTCTGAAGGCTTGGATGCTCAGACTTAGATGGAGAATAAAGTATCTCTTACCACTTTGGGGTAAGAACTACACTTTACAAGGAATACTGTGAAAGAGGCAAGTTCATCCAGCTCCAATCCCTCAAGGCTGGGGTCACTCTGGAGTGCTCAGGTCCTCTCCCCTGTCATTCATTCTCCTTCAGCACACTCTAAGTTTGAAACAGCTCCAGAAGAATCTGATCACATGACCTCTGAAGACTCCCAGGATAGTCAAATCCCTTCTGAGCTCCATAACTGGCAAATTCTGCCCTTTTCCACCACCAACAGTCTTTCAGCTCAACAGCCATGGAGCGCATCTTATCATTTCTTTGAATAAAGTATGCCAGTGTTATCTGTCTCATGGTAAATGGCCAAGTCCTCACAACAGGCTTGTCAGCCACAACGGTTCTCTGGTCTCAGCTCCCACTTCTTTCATGTCTATTCATGTTTCACTTTACTTAAACAACTTTGCTGAGCTTCAAATAGACCAAATATGTTCCTACCACAGGACCTTTGCATATTTCTCAGATCAAAAATCAAAAGTTTCTTCTTCAAATATCCACAGGGCCAGTTGCCTGGCTTCCTTCAGATATCTGAGAAGATCACAACTTCCAGGTGTCCTCTTCCCCTACTACTAGACTCTCTCTCTCTCTCTCTCTCTCTCTCTCTCTCTCTCTCTCTCTCTCTCTCTCCTCTCTCTCTCCTCTCTCCCTCCCTCCCTCCCTCCCTTCCTTCCCCTCCCCCTCTCTCTCCCTCCCTCCCTTCCTTCTCAACCTCTTTCCTCTTCCTCCTACCCTTATTTTCTCTATAACACACAGCACTATCTAACAATACAACATATTCTATATGTACACTATTAGTTATTTTCTGCTTCAACACATCTGTAGGCCACATGAGGTCAGGCATTTGCCTGTTCTTTTCATAATACAATTTAGCAACAAGCAGAATTACACATATATAATATAGATCTTCAATACCTGTTTGAGATTAAAATTAAATCAGCCTATAGGTTAGTATGTGGAACAAACAAATGTTGAATTTGTTTTTCTATTTTTCAACTAAACACAAAATCACCCGGGGCAGAATCTATTGCTACTGGGATTTGAGGGCTTGTGGGCTAGTGTTACTTACGGTGGAAGGAATGTACAGGCTAGGGCTTCTGGATCACTGCATGTTTTAAAACACGGAGTAGCACAAGGTTCATATCTCCATTCACACATCCTCCTGTAAGGCACCACTGCCTGGATTTCTGAGACAACAAGAGGAAGTTGGGATTATGCACATTGAGGCACATATTGTGAAAACTACTAACTTCTGATATGAACCTGTGTGATGTCGGCACTGCTTTCGTCATAGTGGTCTATAACAGACAAGGCTGTCCGGGGGACCCGAAGATCTGGTGCTCATGTTGAATGACTAACTGCATAGCTAGCCACCAAAGATTTTAATGCTTTCTCTCTCTTACGTTTAGTGACACTTTCATTGGTTTTCCCATCATAGTGGTTGAGAAGTATACTTTTTAACAACATTATTTTATTCTGTTTTATCCTTGCACAACTCTGAGGAGGAAGCGTTACTTCTAATCTAAATCGGAATGTGTCTTGTTTATAATGTCCATGTATCTTGACAGCCCCCAATCAATAAGGAAAATGGAAAAAACAAAACACATTTCAAGGGCAAAACTCTTGAGAGCATACTTCATCCTTGTCCTTCCCACAAAACTTAGCACATTGTCTCGGACATGGAGACATGGTAAGTATTGCTTGAATACAAAAGAATAAATTGGCGTGATTGAAAGATAAATGTCTGTAGTTCTAGAAGATTCTTTGCTTAAAGGCTTTTCTCCTACAAACTCTGGCAATATATTTTCTTTCCCACATCGTGGAGAAGTCTTTCTGGAACAGCTCCAATTTACCTGTACATAACAGATCATTTAAACCTGTATCTTGGATCTTCTCCCATGAAGATTTTAATTCTAAAGTGTGACAAGGAAATGAGCTATTTGAGAAAGATTGTTTATATATCCAGAGCTGAGCTGGAGTTCTGGCTTCATGGATCCTAAAAGAGGACTGGCTTTAAGACCAGAAGAGACCACTAGAGTCTCCCAGTGGATGAAGCCTCTAGTGATCAATATCTCATTTGATGCCACCGACCATCCTTCAACTTTACCATGAGTGGGATTCTAGATCTGACTCTAGCAGAGCAGACATCTGGATTAAAAGGGAAATGGAAGCTTATTAAGTTCAACTTTACATAAAATAAATTAACAAATCACATCACTCTACAGAATGTTATATAGACATATCAGTATTTTTTTTTTTTTCTCAAGAGTCTAGAGGAAGAAGAAATGTCCTCAGATAGCCTTTGCTACTCCCAACTTTTAGAGTCTTACTTGGGCTTCTTATAAAACCTGCAGAATGCCATAGGAATGTACTATGCAATTACAAAGGGAAACTCCTGAGACTAACCCAGCCTGCCTCCCTAAGCCAGGGCATCCAGGAAAGTCTGTGCTTAGAGATGTCAATGGAACCCAGAGGCTGTTCCCTCTGCTGAAGGGCATCTGGAGCATGTAAAGACAAGACACTAACTGCTCTGACCTGCTCTCCTGAGCAGGGGAGCTGGTGGTAAGGACACTAGCTCACTATGAATCATAAGCCTCTGTGGATTCCCAACACCTAGAGGAAAATGGTACTATTCCTTGTCCTGACCCTTTCTGTCTCACTGGACAAAACAAGTGCTGAAACCATCAGGGCTCCAGCAGCCCTGCTTGGAGCTTGCTAGAGTAACACTATCAGTTGCATTTATTCAAAACTCCCATCAGACTTAAAACCTTTAAACCCAGGGATTTATGCTATAGAATACTTTAAAAGTGCAATTTGGATTTTCTGAAATCCACCCATTAAAGGGGTTTTCAGAATGCCATGTACAGTAGAAAAGGCAAATGATTAGCGGTATTGATCTCCTCAGAGGATCAATTAAAATGGAGCAGTGTTTGGGAGACTTCAGACAGAAATCAAGCTGCTGCTTTTGAAAACAGAGCAGGACTTCATCTGTACAAAGAGAGGATTGCTTTCTGATGTGTGGATCTCCTCAGTGGTAGACCACAAAGACTCTTGCTTAGAAATCAGATCAAGCTTCTCCTAAACTAAAGAAACTTCCCAGAGGTCAATTAATCCAGTCACTCTTGGATTCAGAAGACAGAGATAAATATGCTTTCTTTGGGTCTAAAAATCAGATTGATATAAAGTTCTTCATATGAAAAAAAAAAAGTAGATACAAATACTAGACCATTTCATGAGATGTGAGTGACTGGGTTCTGATGCAAAAACTCAATAAGTGCTATTAGTAAAATACAGAGAAATAATTATAAAGTTATTAGAGTTTTTCTAATCCATTATATCCATGCATTTAGCAGAGTAGATAAAAATCAGCATTATTCTTCCTGTTTAGCTGATAAGTACCCTGAAGAGTAGAAAGCCTAGGATCACATGATTCGAATTTCTAATGTTAGCATCTCACATGGCCTGCACATAGACTCAGGTACCTAAGGTTAGCATCTGACATAGTCTGTACAGCATAAGAATTTGTGCCCCTCTTTGGAGCTCTCGGGAAGCATACCTTCTATGCTGAAGCTACTTGACTGCTTGAATTCTTCTGAATCATCGTATTTTGATGCTTTAACACTAGAATCCATAAAAACAATGAAGTAGCCTTTCTTGCTGTATAATTCGAATGCACTGTAACCAGGAATCCAGAGGCCTTGGTGGTGGAAAAACGTTGCTCTCTGACGAAATTCCGAGTTTGCCCGCCACAACCGCAAGCTAAGAGTGTCATTGTCATGGACATAGAGAAAGTAATTTGGCCTTTCAGCAGATTCCAAGGAAACAAGAGCCAATGCTGGAAAACAAGAGTGTCTTAATGACTCAGAGAAAGGCAGAACACAGGCAAGGGCCCTACGATATGCATCTACAAGGTTGAAAATAGTCAAACATTTTGCCATGCGAAATTAATGCCGATCTCAGGCACATTGGACAGGAATTGAAAGATTTCAAAGAGAAAAACTAACACTTTAAATGCGGTGGATAACAATGAACACTCGCCAAACCAATCTCTGGCAAGTTCTGGTTTTTAATTTACCTATCGTGTCCTTGGGAAAGGGCTGTAATGTTTTCACATATAAAAGCTATAAACCACTAAACTGTGTGACAGAAAAAAAAATGAGAAAACAGGAAAACATACTAACTTAAGTGTGTAACCAACTGTTCTTTACATCAGTGGTTATCTTTAGGAAAAAATGATTCCCGTAAGGGATTTTGCTACATTGAGAATATGTTATATACTCAATAGTATTGTCTATTTTTCAAAAGATGACAAAAATGGCTAATGAGTAATCAGACTTTACAAAGCATTGGATAAGTATGATTGTAATTTGTTAATTTGCTTTGAAATTATACCTTATATCTAGAAGATTCATGTTATAAACAATTTCATTAAAATATTGTGTTGATTTTTGAAACAGACTATTTGTATCTTTTAAGAACAATAGCTACTGTGAATCATAAAATCAAGAAATCTATCGAATGCAATGTGACCAAGGACATTGTTTGTTTGTTTGTTTGTCCTTAAAACTGGCAAATATCATGACTGAGAAGCCAAAGATGCAAAATAAAATCAAATAATTTTTCATACAAAGAAAATCAGGTGCAACTAATATAAATTGAAACTTCAGATTTGCAGAACTTAGAGAGTTCATTTTCTAGGGGAAAGAAAGCATATTACCATATATATTAATTTCTCGTGCTTGTAGGAAAAGCGGAATATGGTTGTAGATAGACTTTAATGAAGATGTAGCTTAGTGTCACAGGCCAGAAGGGGGTGCACTCACCACTAAGAACAGACGACGGGCAGATACAAGACTGGGGTATAATTTGCTGATAGAAGCCAGTAAGTGAAGGCAAGTTTAAGGAACTAGGGGCACTGAGACCAAGACAAAGGGCATGCACCAAGGGCAGAACAGTTATTATTGTCTACACTCTGACATGTATGATCCATACTCAACCCATCTGACACCAAATCAAATCCTTCCTATCCGCTTTAACCATCTATTAAAAATCTTTAAATGTCAGGAATGAACCGTCTTTTAAATGCTTTCAAATTAAGTTCTGTGGTTCATACCATAAACGTTTAATCAGTGAGGAGCTTAATACCAAAAGGACTCCATCAAACGTCTGCAGTTCTCACACAACAATGTCAAAAGATAAGTGAATTGTTTTATATGTAAAATAGCCATTTTGTATGCCGAGAGTTTGTTTTATATTCCTTGGGGGAACCTAGGAAATGTCACAGCATACGAAATCTCCAATTAATACTTGGGCAACGGTTAATGAAACACTGTAAGTTGAAAAACTAAATTTGCATTTTCAATTATACTTACAGGATGTCTTCTCTTTGAAAAGTCCCGGAGTGATCATAAAAATAAAAAATAAATTACCACGATCACTGCTTCTTGGCAAAGAGAAAATGCTTCTACTGGTCATATTGGCCCCGAGAACAAGACCACTTTGCCCATAACTTGCCAGCATATATGGTCCTTCTCCAAGCACTGATCAAGCACAAGTAAAATAATTATAAATTAGCATAGCACTTTAAGGTTTTAAAAATAAAAATACTCTATAAATATTGGGCAATTAAAATTTATTCAGTGATAAATCAACAACTATTTTTTTAAAAAAAACAAGAATTTAGTATAGAATATATTTATTTATATAATTTAAACTATACAAATACAGATTAATACATATATTTATGTATATAAATATGTATATGCGCCCATACATGGATTATTTTTATATATAAAACAAAACTGGGTGGGAAAACGACTTGATCTTTTGCTCTTCAAATTCTCCCACCTCTAAAAAGAAATTTGTCTAGATGACCTTCCAGTCTAAACTCCAAGGATACAAATACATAGAACACACGAAGTTTATCTGTATCAGAGCCTATGAGATGGCTCAGCAGATAAAAGTGGTTTCTGCCCCAGCCCAATGGCCTAAGATTGTTTGATCCCTAGAACCCATGGTGGGAGAGAGAATCTGACTCATGAAGGCTCTCTTCTGACTTCCACATACATCCTATAACATAGAGCATACACACGCACATGTACTCATGCTATAACATACAGCACACACATGCACGTGTACTCATGCTATAACATACAGCGCACACATGCACGTGTACTCATGCTATAACATACAGCGCACACAAGCACATGTACTCATGCTATAACATACAGCACATACATGCACGTGTACCCATGCTATAACATATAGCACACACATGCACATGTACTCATGCTATAACATACAGCACACACATGCACATGTACTCATGCTATAACATACAGCACACACGTGCACGTGTAGTCATGCTATAACATACAGCACACACATGCACCACATGTACTCACGCATGAATATGCAGGCATGCACACACAGGCACAAATGTAGGCACAGACGCACTCACTGCATAATGATTATAAATAAAATAAAAGTTTAAAGATATTTATCGGGGGCTGGAGAGATGGCTCAGTGGTTAAGAGTACTGACTGCTCTTCTAGAGGTCCTGAGTTCAATACCAGCAACCACATGGTGGCTCACAATCATCTGTAATGGGATCGGATGCCCTCTTCTGGTGTGTCTGAAGAAAGCTACAGTGTACTCACAGTGTACCCACGTACATAAAATAAGTAAATAATTCTTTTAAAAAAAATAAAGATATTTATCTGCACTAATAGCCTCTCATTATGATGCTCTTCCAATTATATTGTTTGAAAAAAGAATTTAAAGACACAATATACAGTATTTTACTGTTTGGGAAATTTAATTTTTCACCAGTAAGATGAGTCTTCAATAAAGAGAAAATAAGATGCCTAAACCCAGACCTGAAAGTCCTCAGAAGAATTTTTCTGCAAACCTCATCTCATAAAAAATAAGTATATAAATGATAACTGTGTTCATTAATACCTCTACAATTCTATAATCTTCAGTTACCTATCTGTACTGCAATAAACTTTCTCCTGGGCACAGTGACACCTTTCCCTATTACTTGAATCATAAAAATCAATTCCCTGCGTACCCCTCCAAGCCTAAGAGTGTCTCCTCACAGATGGATGCCTTCTGATACTGTAAATACAGCATCATACACGGAACTAAAGAAAACAGTTTGAGAATTCTGTAACCCACTAGAAAACAGACCACCACACTTGTGGCCGACTCAACAGAAACAATGTGTACCAAGCAGCAAGTGATAGTGACTCGGGTGCCCTGACTCCAGTGGTCTGCAGACAGCAGGCCAGAAAGCAGAGCTGTGGGAGAGTACAGGTTTACATGAGGAAGTCACTAAGTCACCTCCTTACGCACAGAAGTGTTAACCACACCTAGCCTGGCAGCACAGACTTCAAGCTCAGTGCCTGCGAAGTCCTAGGTGATTACAAGTCCCAGTTGATCATATTTATGCTAAGTGCCTTAGGAAAAGTTATTTAATTTCTTCATGTCTCAATTTCCTCTTAAATAAAATGCTAGCGGGAGCAACTCTTATTATTATTATTGCTATTATTAGTCAATCAATTATATTTTTAATTGTGGAGCCCAGAAGATTGATATGTTCAATTCCATCTCTGTCTCTCCCTGCTCTTTCCTTCTCCTTCCCTGGCCCCCACTCCTCTGGCTCTCTGGCTCTTTTTGTGTGTCTTTCTCTCCCTGCTCTTCTCTGTCTCTTTCTTCTGCTATCTGGCTTTCCCTCCTCCTGTTCCTGTGCATGCGCGTGAATGCGTGCGTGCGTGAGTGTGTGTGTGTACATTACTGCTTCTCTGATAAAAAAAAAAATGTTGTTACAAATTATACCTTTGGGTAGATTTTCTTTTACCATAAGGATTTTGCTAATGTTGACTTTATTCAACCTTCGGTTTCTATAAACGTAACAGAACAAGCACAAGCATCCTCCCTTTTCTTTCTTAGTCATCTCCATGTCTTTGAAGTTGTCAAGGTTTCTTTACACAACCTCAGCCGTTAACTGCCTCCCTAGCTTAGATGGGATGCTGGCCCTAGTTTCCTACAACCATTACTCTACTTCCGCATCCTCTATCACAGTCCGGAGTCTCCCAGGCTCTGACAAGATGTCACCTGTCCAGACCTGCTCACTTGTCTGAATTAGGTTTCGGTCACTGCATCTTTCTCACTGTATCATTTGAGAAAAAGCAAGCCCTGCATCTGCTGCCTTCTGACTTTGTACTGAGGTCCTCACTCCCCTCTTTCCACATTCATATAAAACACCCACTCAGATGCTTCGCTACAAGCCCAGATGCTTGCCGAAGAGAAAGGCTTTGATCGCCATTGTGTTCAGTTTCCGGTTTGAAAATATGTATTTTACGACAGTAGTAAAGTGCATTTCTCATGTTATCATCTTTATTTCATTTCTTTGTTTTCGACAATATAATAAAATTTATCTGTATCTATAATGATGCTTAATGATCACCAGGATTTATTCTATCAAAGGAAAACTTTCTATTCTTTGATCAGTAACTGTCCTCTCCTTGCGATTCCTCCTCCGTAACCTATACTAAACATCACGTTTTTCTCCACTCTGTGAGCCTGTTTTAAGTAACACATGGAATGGACGCCAATAGAATTTCATTCTGCCTGGATTATTTTATTCAGCTTAACATCTTTTATGTTCAATCATGCTGTTATAAATAATAAAAGTCTTATTTTTATTTTTGGCTAATTAGTGAATAGCTAGAAGAAAGGATTTTCAGTGTTCTCACCACAGATAGTAAACTTTGCGATGACAGACTCTCCAATTAGTCTGATCTTATTATTCCATTGTGCATTCACATAGAAGAACACCACTTTTTGCCACAGATATAAAAACTTATCCATTTAACATTGTGAAAATTTTAAAACTTTTGAGCAAGGTTCATACTTACATGTAATAATGTGTATTGATCTCCAGAGTTACTCTATCAAACTAATTCCTTCTATTCTTTGATCAATATCTGTCCTTTTCTTATTAATCTTCCTTCCCAACCTAAGCATCACATTTTTTCTCCATTTCCGTGAGTCTGTTTTAAATATGCTTTGCCTTTGCTATAATACTTTAATATTTAAAAATTATATTTAAAAATTAATTTAACTGCTCATTTACTTGGGTCACTGCAAAAGTACTTTTGGAAGCCCCTTTAAGAACAAATAACTTGAATTACACACTTATTTTTAGAAAATAAATTTTAACACCAGTCCTCAGAAAATTAGATCAATTTTAGAAGGAAAAGCTTTTCTTTTGTCATTCAATTTCTGGACCATTTGTGTTTTATTCACAGTATAAATTGTTCAAAAAGTTTTATCTGAAAAATATATGACATAATCCTGCAGTAATATTCATTTAAGTGTCACATACCTTGATTATAATATTCACAGTCAAGAGCTAAAAAAAAGAAAAGTAGGTATTAAATTGAATATAACTTAAATATTACAATATAGGGATGTGCATTTATTAATAACTGTATAAATTAACAGAGGTTGACATTATTACCCAGAAACAACCTATGCACAAAGGCAATTGTGTGTGTGTGAGAGAGAGAGAGAGCACATACATGTATATGAGTGTGTGTGTGTGCGTGTGTGTGTGTGTGTGTGTGTGTGTGTGTGTGTGTGTGTGTAGCTGATGTTTTTAAAACAGACCCACTTACAATCCAGGCCAGCTTTAAGCTCACAGTGATCCTCCTGTCTCAGCTGCTCATGTGCCAAGATACAAGTGTACTCAAAGAGGTCTTGCTCACAGGGCACTTTTTGAGATGGTGTGTTTCATTGAAACAGGTTTCATGACATTATTTTAAAGGTACTCAGATGCTTGGCAATTTAGACGCCAATCACAGAAACTGTCCAAGTTGTAATCTGTTCTTCTTCTTCAGATGACTAACCACCCACATAAGGAAATAAAATGATTAAGGAGTCAAATCGGAAAGGAAATCAATCAAGATGAGTTTTGAAAAGAATCTCCTTATTTTCAGTGTGATGAAACCTCACAGGCGTAAGAGGATTGAAACCATAAACACTTTCTGAGAGGATGGTACATAATTTATATTTCAAAAATTTCAGGAACAGCAGTCAAACACAATAGAAAACTTAAAATGTTGTTCTCTTTAACATGATAATTTGTGATTGTCAAAAGACTGAAATTTAGACAACTAAAACAAATTATAATTCCCTGAATTTCATGGCATTACTCCCCAATAAAATGCCAAATAATTTGCATCTTCTTAAAAGCTACCCACTTAATGATGTCCTATGCAAGGTACCCACCACAGACAGTGGGTGACCTCCAGTGAACGGGTACCCCTTCCTGGCAGCATTTGTAAGCATATGCAGCCACACTGGTACATAGGCATTCACAGTCCCCGCCCAGGTTACAGTTACACGTATCTTCATGGCAGTTTTTGGCAAAAGAGGTAACGTCGATCTGGAAGTAAAATGAAGAACATTATGATTTCAATAAGCACCGAGTGTGACTGAATTCAAACTTCTGAGAGAAGAGTAACTGCACACATTTCTCACAAAGGGTGTCAACAGCATAATACCGCCACTACATAGTCCTTATTGTCTCGACCCACCGTGTTGCTAAAGAAAATGGAGTTACTCAGAAAATGCCACCTCAAAGAACTAGCAAAACAACAATAACAGATCACTTTTGACATCTGCACTAGGGCAGATTTCGGAATTTTGAAAGCACACTGCCGCACTGAATCGTGGTTGGCACAATCCCCACGCATTAAAGGAGCTTGCTCTGTTTCTAAATGTCCAATGCTTTTCTTTTCTTTTCTTTCTTAGTCTCCTAAATGGCAGTATGCTGGTGATGTGTGAGTGGCAATGGGCAGATTCCCTTAAATGTCTGATATCCACCTAATTACTTGCTTTGCATTGCCCTTGTTAAATCATTGATAAAATTGGATCGTGTCCACAATGTGTCACAAAAGAAGTTTTGTGCCAGTAATTTGTGTTTTAGGTTGTGTGACAATGCATGGGTTAATTCTTCAAGAAGCAACAGGGAGAGGACCCTTAAAACTCTGTGGCTTGGGTCCAGAATGAGCACCATATTGCCTGTCAATGAACTGCTTCCCTAAGAAGCATTAAAATCTCAAAATGGGGCCCCTTCCATAAACTGGATTCTAGTCTATACATGTTCTCTTAATGTAGCAAGCAGTCTTGGGCTCCCTTAAAATTCCTAAAAGTTTTTGGTATTGTAACAGAGTTATCACATTAACACTTACAACTGGGGTGTTCAAAATACAAATTATAAACCTGTTACATGTTAACATAAATTACATATTTTAGTGAAAACCTATATTTTTTGATTGAGCAAAATTGAGTCAGTAAGGAGAGTGCATATGCTTTACTGTTTTGTAGATGTCTTTAACATCTTTCTGCAGCACACAACTGCTTTGCCATCCACTGCTGCACTGTTTTCGCTGTGGCTTGGTTTTGGTTAAAACAAAGAAAGGTCTCCAAGTACATACAATTAGAAAGTCAATAGTGGTTAATATGTTTGGCGGGTAATGGTGATGATATTCTTTTATCCTATATCCCAAACTGCAGCTTAATTTATTTTTTATTTTTAAAAGTAGGATATAATGCATAAAAAACATTGTATCAGTTTTGAACACTGTGTTTTGGTATTCTCCTTTTCCCCATTTTCTTCACTGCCCCACCCCCACTTTCCCTAACTCCCCTCACAACCCCCCAGGGCACAGACTCTTTGCTTCTTTTATGTCCCATGTGTCCTTTTTCTCACTCTAGAGTTTTTCTCATCACCTATTAATTATCTTGTTGGTTTCCTTTCTATATTTTAGGCTTCACCCTTTTACATCTGTTTATTTGTAAATATGTATACATTGTAGGCTAGGATCTGTAGATGTGTTCTTGCTGCTATTTGTTTGTTTTCCTTTCTGGGTCTGTGTTTAATATAGTACAGCTCCATCTACTTTCATCTTTCTTTACAGCTGAATAAAGATGTGTATATGTACCATATTTTTATTATTCATCCACTTGCTGTTATGAATACAGCATGAATAAACTTGGATATGAAAGTATCTCTGTGATGAGACAGAGATCCTTCATAATAGCCAGATGTGGTATGGCTGGTTATATAAAAGTTCTCATTTTAATTTTTAACACCTACCACATTGATATCCATAAAGACAATGTTTAATTTGAGTTTTGAAACCACACCAAAGAACCCTGTACTTCACTGGCCTAAACTCTTTAGTAAGTTGAATGTACCTTCAAAGTAATCTTTTGCTCCTATGTGATTCCATAACATTGAAAACTGTGTGGTGTACACAGATCTTCTAAATGTTACTGCATTTAATTAAATGCAAGAGCAAGAGGCCATACTTACTTTACATCATCAACTGTATTTTCAGAAAAGTAACCCAACACTTTTAAGTCCATAGTTATGAGCCAAGTTTTGCAAAATTCTATTTTTTTTTACTTCAAAACATTTAGATATTTTTTAAGGACAACAAATGCCATTGGGCATTTTCCATTGGATGAAGCCACAGAGTTAGTCTCCCCTTCTCAAGAAAATAGCTGCCAAATAGTCACATCTCAATTTCTGTAAGGTTTCTATTATTTGTTCTTTCAAGGAAAAGTAGTGTTTTGGGAAACTAAGTGCAGACCTGGCTCACAACTCAAAAAACTGCACATGTGCCTCCTTTGAGGAAAGGGGGCATGCAACAGGTTGTGCTGCTTGGCCCACGGGTGTTTGTGAGACTCCTAACCGTGGGAACCTGGTGTCTCTGACTCTTTGGCTGGCTCTTGAGACTCTTTCCCCCCTGCTGGGTTGCCTTGGCCAGCCTGGACGTGAGAATTTGTACCTAGTTGTATTGCATTTTGTTAGGCCATGCTCACTTAATATCACTGGGAGGGCTGTTCTTTTATGAAGGGAAACAGCAGATTTGGAGGCCAGGGGTTTTGGGGAGAGCTGGGAGGAGTGGAGAGACAGGAGGCTGGGGTCAGGATATACTGTATGAAAGAAGAAAAAATTGTATTCAATTGCTTTCACAACTTCTACCGGACCCAAAATTATCATGTGAGGAAGGAGGTTAGATATTTAAGTTATGTTCTTAGAATAGCTCCTAATACTATTTAAATATGCCACCAGGGGTCCTATTAAACTATACTTACATAGAATGCCCACTTAAAATACTCTCCGAGGACAGATAAACCTCTATTCCCTTTATAATTTACAAATATTTACAAAATGTGGACACATTGTATTTGAATGTGAATGAAATTAAAATGATCATTTACAGACCTACACTGTTAGATAAGAAAAAATAAGGAGGAAAGGAAGTCAACTAAATGTGTTGCTTAGACAGAAAAACACCAACAAAGGTCCCCTAACGATGACTGTAGGACACCTGAGAAGCATGAGTTGCTGAATGAATCCCACTCATCCCAGCATATACAGCAGCAGATCTTTATAGTTGAGATTTTAGTGAAAGCACTCACTTACCACATTGCGACAAGGAGCAAAGACATCACTGTACAAAATGGAACATTCTCTCTTGGCATAGGGAAATTTGTTTTGGTGCGCCTCGCAGGGCTTCAGTGCCTCGGTAAGATCTTCACACTGTCGAAAATCAAAGGGAGAAGACAAGATGTGAAAGGGGCTAAACTCTGAAGTCAAAGGACGCCCGACCTGACGCTACCCATGACAGTAGCACCCAGCACAGTCTCGTCCTTTTAGATATGTTCACCTATTGCTTGCTCTCAACCACATCGGTTATATATGGATAACATAAATCTCTTCTGAGAAGCAACTAAGTATTAAAGAGAGTGATATTACAGAGGAAAATTAATCATTTTGAATTTTTCACACCTATAACAGTTTGACAAAAAGTTCTATGAGCATGAACGTCCTTCTGTAGTGTTTCATCTGTTCATTTTTGCCTGTACAGACTATCTTCTGAGGTATTGGATATACAGAATACCTTCTGGGGTATTAAATGTGCAGAGCACCTTCTGAGGTATTGGATGCACAGACCATTCTCTGTGGTATTGGATATACAGACCATCTTCGGCAGTATTGAATGTATTGACCACCTTCTGGGGTATTAGATATATAGACCACCTTCTGAGGTATTAAATGTACAGACCACCTTCTTAGGTATTCGATGGATGTGCAAATGTCTGTAATCTCCAGAGACTCAATTTCTATAAACTCTGAAATTTGACCCCTTCTGTCTCTAATGTGCCTCTCCAAAACTTTCCTGAGAATGTCCACCAACAATTTGCTCAATTCTAAACACAGGCAGTTTCTCAGTCTGAAGTCACTTTCTTACCTTTCAATCTGTCTTAAGTGTCTCTTCTGATGTGCATTCAGCACCAACATTTTCTGTTGGTTTTTCATAAACTGTACTACACTGGCTCTTCTTCTCCAACCTCCAGCTCCTACCTTTCTTTGCAAAACCTTGCCTCAAAACCCCTATTCCCCTCAACTGATTCAGGTGTCCTCACTTTAACAGCCTGAAATGCTAAGTCTATTTATATATCAGGTTGATTTCCTGTATTCCAAAACTAGATGTTTTCTGTTAAATATCTTTCAGTCACAGCTTTCTCAAAAGTGACTTTATCAAAAGAGACAGTAGTCTCTAAAATAGACTACACTTATTTCTACTGTATTCCTGCACACCTATACCTATTTGCCTTGCCTAGGGAAGAATTCCAACTGATATTTCTGCTGCCAGATGGTATAAGATTTTCTTTGAGCCTTTCAAATGTATCCTTCTCAATGAGGATCTTCAATAAATACTGGGAATTTCTATTTTTAATGTTCTCAAGTTTTGTTAGATTTCTAATCTCCCTAACAGTTTACCTGGCTATACCATGAGCGCCTCCTGCTTCTGCACTTTCCAAGATCTATCCTTAGTGGTTCAGCCATTCTGTACTTCTAACCCTATGTTATAACCATTTGAGTCCTATGAAATGTATTCTGTTCTGTATTCTCTCCATCCCTGTTCACATCCGCGAGGTGAGTTACTTTTCCTCTCTTCTCTTTCTTATAAACAGTGGTTCTCAACACGTGGGTCACAATCCACACATGGGTCACATATCAGATATCCTGCATATCAGATATTTACATTACAATGTGTAACAGTAGTAAAATTACTATGCAGTTATGAAGTAGCAACAACAACAACAACAAAAATGTGTAGTTGAGAGTTACCACAACATGAGGCACTGAAGTAAAGGCTCATAGCATTAGGAAGGTCAAGAACCACTGCTTTAAACTTTATCTTCTTAGATCTTGTAGATGTTAAAGACTTTATCTCCAGAGTATTTGTTCCAGAAATCTTCCTTGAATTCTTAAAAGCACTCCTTGGTGTGCATATCTACTTATACATCCATCTAACTCTATATATTTTATTGGTAATTTTCTACATCACCTAGTATCTGAAACATTAAAATTCCTCAACGCAAGAGAATGTCATATTCATATTCTGTGCCTATATTATAATGAAAAAGCAGTATATTTTTAAAAAAATCTACTGAATTAATTAAGAACAGAAAGTATTTTGCTATGCTTGAAAAATATGAGAGAAGGTTTAAGTCTAAATGTCGCCTTTGTTAATTCTCTGGGCACATAATTTGTATTAGACAAATCACTGAACCTCCTTGAGACATAATCCTTTCATCTGTAATATGAAGACAACTTCTGCAAAAAATAAAGTTGTCGCAAGAATTACATAAAAAGTAAATATGAAATTCCATCACCTATAAATTATTATTAAAACATCATATAAAACAGTAACCTAAACCAGTCTCTTGCCTGGGCATTGTGGGAAAGCTGGTCCCAACCCTTGCCTGGGCAAAGCCGGTGAGCTGGTCCTGGTGGCAGTGGACACAGGAAAGCTGGCTGCTGGACACCTCAGCTACCACCCAGGCCTAGATCTAGGGCTTTGAGTTGTCCCACCTCATCATCGACTGCATCTATGAACTGCTGGAGCATGTGAAGGGGCTGGTCCTGCAGAATCAAAATTGCAGGACCTCCATGATATGGGACAACAATAAAATATCCAAAAGGAGTTCCTGTGAGCGTCCAGAACTGTTAGTGTGGCAGAAGCCAGAGGCATCGAATCAGAGCAATGACTGATTGCAATGAACATTTGCAAGTAAAGATGTGTGGACAAAAGGATGCTCTGTGGGACACACTGTCACACACAATAGCTCCCACAGAGAGATGTTTGTTGGTTTGGTTGGCTTGGTTTGGTTTGAGGGGGGCTGTTTCTTTTCTGGGGTGTGGGAAGTTGCAAGGTGAAGGATAAATATGGAGAGACAGGGAGATGAGTGGGACTGGGGTGCATGAAGTGAAACTCACAAAGAATCCATACAAAGTTTTTTAAAAACTAAGTAATTTTACCCTCGGAATATTCTTTTGATAAATATGTTTGTTCTAAATTCCATATATGTAACTTACCTGTCCTAAGGCCCAGCTGTCTCCGAATACCTGAGCGTTTCGTACTTCTATGTTATTCGATGTTGTCATGTCATTGGAAGTACATTTGTCAAAGTTACCACACAATCCTGCCAGCTTGTTCTAAAGTAATAAAATTATAATGAAATATTTTATATTTATTCTAAGACTTAAAAATATATTAAAACTTGACAGATTTAACCATATAAAGAAACATTCATAGAAATAATTTTAAATAAATGTTTTAAGAAAATGAGTCCATACCAATTCAATTATGTTTATAATATTTAATAGCCTCAATATTTTACCAACCTCCAAGTATTAGCTGTCCACACTTACTGTAACATCTTAGTATTGATATCTCTAACAATGTAAGTAGAAAAGTGTATACTGAAATACATTTATGCATATATATGAGATATATATATAGTGTATAAATACCAATAATTTGTATAAAGAAAAACCCACCAGATTATATATTTAAGCTCGGTAACAGTATAAATATTGAAACAATAAAGCTAACTGAGGTCACTACAGGTTGTGAAGGGAAGAAAGCAGTGGCCACAGGAACCACTTGTATTAGCACTGACCAGTGGAATCTCTCATAATACTGTAAAAAAAAAATTATTTTTTTTTACTTTTAGAGGAAGAGTCCTCTAAGACTTTAAAAATGAATGGTATTCCAATAATGATGGAAATCATTCATAAAACCTTGAATTGGTACTCCTTGAAATCTCTCTTCAGTATGCACAGCTAGGAAACAGCCCTTTTCCAAAAATAACAGACAGTGGATTGGACCCATGTCTTAGAAACTATATATATTCAAGGCCAATTACTACTTCACCCATGAGCAAATCAACTGTGGTACACCCATATCACAGTTTAAAATAATATTATAAAGAAAAAACACTAATTTATAAAATATGGATGAATTTATATTTATTTTGCCAGGTCAAAGATGGAAGATCTCAAAAATTACTAAACAATTCCACTTATGTAATATTTGGGGAAGGAAAACAATGGATAACAGCAGTGGAAATATAATGGTATTTTTCCTGATTGTGAAGATGGAGGTAAGATTTAGCAATAATGAGGCAGCTGAACAAAAAGTGGGTATTGATAGACTTGTTTTGGAAAAAAATAAAACCTACAGTATTAGATCAAGATTCTATACATTTTCCAAATCCATAGAGCCACAAGGTAATTTTATAATATCTTGCGACAAGCTACTTACTACCATTTACTTCTACAATTTTACTATATGTTAACTTATTTTTAAAAATCTACAATCCTACAATCTGAAACATAATAGAAAAAACAGATTATTATAATAACTGAACCTTTGTTACCAAAAATTAAATCAAATTAGCAAACTCAAGGGAGGAGAAAGAGAGGCGATGAACAAAGCAACAAGTATTATGATGTTAAAGTAAAAAAGGAACTAAGTAAGATTGATTTATATTATACAAATCAATAGTGTATTACTTTACATTGCTAAGTAGCATTCTGTTGTGCCACTTGTATGTTATACCAGTTGTGTGAGTATATTCCAATCTCTGAAGTCTTTCACGTAGGGTATTATTAGTAATTTTGAAAGCATAACCTAGTTCAAACATAACTCTCTATAGTTTACAAAAAGAATCCAAGAAATCCTTTAAAACCACATTTGCCTAACAATTTGTTTAATTTTTGTTTTCCTCAAGCACAGTTTCATTCATGGCATTCCATTTAGGAAATACATTGGCCTACCTTCCACTGTGGCCCGACTTTGATGTGGATGGTTGTCTTCTCATCCCACAGAATGGTGATATCTTCCTCTGGGAAGTATATCACTATGTAGAACCCAGCCTTCCACAGCTGGTATTCAGGTTTGCTTTCCAGGAAAAAACCCGATTGCTTCTTCCAAAAGAATAAAATGTCTTAGAGTAAGTATCACAGTATCTAACCAGAGGAGGGAATACTTTAATGCTTTCCAGTATAGATCTAACATAATTGCTTGCTGTGGTTTTTTAAATTCTCTAATACAAAACCAATGTTTTAAATAAGAAATACATTATATTGATATTTGTATAAAAAGTAGAAGCTGGGCTCAACAAGAGGCCATGGGAAAAGTAAAAGATAATCCAGGGACAATGAAGAGAAGAAAAGGAGAGAATGGACATGGAGAATATGGAGGAACAACAGATGTGAGAGGTTGAGGATGAAAAATGCATGTCCCTCCCTCCAAAAGAAAAACTTATCGTTGCTATGATTCTCAGTACTTAACTACAGCATAAAAGCAGCCTTCTAATCTCATTACACTTTTTAATGAGATACAGAAACTAAAGGAATGGGTTAAACAAAGAAATAAAGGCTTGGTGACAGACACATCCAAGAGAGTAAAGGGCTGAAGCATGGATCACATGACAATTCAAAATATAATTAATAAACGTTTGGAGAGGGAAGCGATAGCCTATGGTTTGGGAGCTCAAAGGAAATCATTTACAAAGAAAGGGTAAGAGGGGTTAGACAGGGAGTACACCGGGAAGCCAGAATGTGTAACCATGACTATGGCCCCAAATTGGGCTCAGATGATGATCTTGAAAATACATAGTTGTATTAATGAGAGGAAAACTTATTTATCCTAGCCAAAACAAAAAATGGAAATAGATATCAAATCCTTCATTTATTTTTGTTCTCTAAATATAATAAAGTATAGTGGGGGAATGCCATAAAAGAATGGTCTTTAAGTGAACATTTCAAAGGACAGGTGAAATATATATACACACACACACACACACACACACACACACACACACACATATGTATGTGTGTATACATATATACATATATATGTATATATGTATGTGTGTGTGTGTGTGTGTGTATATATATATATATATATATAGTGTTTTCCATCTCCTATACTGGTATTATACTTATAACTATATTGTATGCAGCAGATATAACCATCCATATTGTCAGTTGACTTTACCTAGCCTCAAATTCTTCAAGTGGCCAATCTTCTATTCTCACTGGCTGGAATAGTCACATTATCATCTGAACCATCTCAGATCTATGCACCTGATATTCCTCCTGCTAGGTACTGTAGTCCCAGAGTATGGCATAATTGCCTTATTCCCTTCTTAATTCAAATGCTTCCTTCATCAAGAGGCTACACAAGATCTCTCGGACCCAAATATACTGATTTATTGGATTCACACTTTGAGTTTTAATGCTCTGTAATTTCCATCGTGAAGTCAAGTTTACTTTTGAATCTGTGAGTTGTGACCCAAGCCCAATAGACTAAAGACGATGCCCCCATGCCATGACACCCTGATACCTGTGCACTCTCCATCTTGCATCTCCCATCTCTCAGCACTGGTTTTCAGCTTCTTGCTTCAGAGCCTCTGCTTGGGGACCACTGCTATACTATATCCACAGCACAGAGCCAGGACAAGGTTAGGTTGAGCATGGGAACCAAGTATGAAGAGTGACAAGATTCAGCTTTCCACACTAGGACGGTCTGCACTCACCATGAAGGAACTTGTGTCTAATAGAGCACATACCAAATGGACAGAAAAACACCCTGACCAAAGAAGCCAAGAGGGAGCTGGAGAGATGGCTCAGTGGTTAAGAGTATTGGCTGTTTTTCTAGAGGTCCCGAGTTCATGTCCCAGCAACCACATGGTGGCTCACAACTGTCTGTATCTGTAATGGGACCCAATGCCCTCTTCGAGTGTGTGTGAAGGCAGCTACAGTATACTCATACACATAAAATAAATAAATTTAAAGAAAGAAACCAAGAGGGAAAATGGATTTTTTCCCAAGGACTCTACATTTTCATTTGTGGAGGCCCCATAATTTGTATAGCCTGATAAGTCCCTAAATCACTGTGTCATGACATCACTTTTTAATCTTCATTTTACTTTCCATCAAGTGTTTTGTTCTGTTCTGTTTCCTGACTTGTCTATATCATCTCTCCCCATCCCAAGCAGTCTGGTTTAAATTAGTTGTTCCGAATCAAAAGCACACCTTCGCTGTTTTCCATTAGATACAAAATGCTTCTTTTATTATGTAAGGCAGCTTTCAACAAGAATGTCCTTCCTAATCAAAAGAAGTGACCACACTCCTTACTTTCCAAGCTATCAGTTAACAGTTCTCTTTAAATGAGTTGGGAATAAATTGTCCAAAACATAAACCTGTGCTTTAGAAGAATAACACTTCAAACAAAACTAAACATTGCTAGAAAAACAAGTCAGGAATAGAGATAATAAAAGCATTTCAGAGGACAGCTTAGGTGAATTTATAGAAGATTTTTAATTTGCATGCCTGATTTATTTATAATTTGAATACCTGATTGAATTATAATTGTGCATTTACATAAGAACATAGAGTTGTTTATTCATTTCCCTGGATGAGCAACCCATTAGTTACGAAGTAAGTGGCACTTAATATATTTTCACTTATGATCACCCAGAAAGACATTTTAGCTGGAAACTTGGGATCAAACTATTCCTGTGACTTTTCTTAATCTTACTTCATTTCCATACAATCTAAATAAAGGAGATTCATCAACGCCAGTGTACCAGTGAAAATTGGAGGCCGTGAATTACATAGAACTGCAATTATCACTTCAGAAATGTGCCAAACTGTCTTCAGATGAGCATTTACTAACTTCTCCCCTTTTGAAAAAGCACCTTTGATCACAGAAAGACCTTTAATTATAGATGAATATACATCTAATGGCTAAACAGAATATCTGTGATTACTTTTTAAAAGATGCAGAAGCTATTTTGTCTCATTTGATCAATGTGTGGTTACTCTCAATGTTTCTACCTGAGATTCAAGATGTGTGAGAGGTTCTCAAACTGCAATACTAGAATTTCTTTACTTTTGAAAACCAAAGTAGCAAAAAACAAACAAACAAACAAACAAACAAACAAAAGTAATCCAGGGGCAGAACAGATTATACAAATTAAAATGCCTGTCCAAAATTAAAAGGTGCAGTCTTTTGTTTAAAACAGGAAAATATCCCCTCTTTTAATAGAGAGGCTTCATATATCCTCTTGACCCACCATGTCATTCACCCTCAGATACCCCAGCACCTGAGGCAGAACACAGAACCCTTCTAGCAAATGTTCCAGGTGACTTTCATGAAAAAGTATTTTAGAAAAAACTTAGGAAAATGGTGTTTACGGGAATTCTGTTTGAAATGGTGACGTTTAAAAAGACCAGAGTCATATCATACTCTTCCAAAGTCCAAAGTCCAAATTCACTACCCTTAAAACAAAGCTCGCATGACTTTGGCCATCTGTGAACTTCCAGTCTGTGCCTAGAGCCCTTGACAGTCACCCCTGCCTCCCATACTTTCCACGTTCTCATCTGCTAGGGACATGCCTACTAGAGTCTGTGCCACACCTGTGCTCTACCATCCCAGGGACTTCATTTGATCATGAGCCAGTTGCTACTATCAACCATGACTTTTATCTTCCAACTCTGCTCCTTTGAGTGAGCTCATTTCCCTGCAGTGCTAACCTACTCCCTCTTCATCTAGCTAAGCCATCTCTTCTTCCAGGATTTACTTCAGGCTATGTCTCTATGTGAAAAGTAAAAGTAAAAAAGATGATAAAAGGAAGGAGAGATAAGATCTTAACATTCATTAATGTGTACTTCCATGACAATCTCCACAGAACTGAGGAAGGGGGGTTGTAGCCATGCTGAGGGGAAGCAGAAGCTTGAGAGGTCCGATGAGAGTTGCTAGAGTGATACAGCAAGTAGGTGACAGGTGGGGGTGCTAAATCAGTTCTAATGGGCTCCAAACCTATGCTGCAAATCTCCTTTAAATGCACGGTTGTTTGAGTGCCGTGATTCTCAACCTGTGAGTCGCAACCCCTTCAGGTTGCATATTAGATATTCCATATATCAGTTCATTACAATACAATTCATAGCAGTAGAAAATGCACTAATAAAGTAGTAATGAGATATTTTTATAATTGGGGTCATCACAACATGAGGAACTGTATTAAAGACCATGAGGCATAGGAGGTATTAAAACATATCACAGCATTAGGAAGGTTGAGAACCACTGCTTCCGTGTTTTTCCCTCCTAGGAGTTCTTCTAAAAGCTTATGGACACTCTGGCACAGCATACCGCAATTCCCCATTTTATTCTCCTTAAGGCATCCTTCACTTTAACATGTTACTTAAAGACAAGCTGTGTCTTTTCACTATTTCAGCCTAAAAATTGAGCACAAGTTTTAGTATGCTCTGGATATTGTGGATGGATTAGTCAATGAGTAGGTGAATAAATAAAATTGATTACATCTTCTAATTGGACAGACTCCCCAGATATAACAACAACTGAAAGAGACAAGGATCTTCATACGTTGTTCGTAGACACACTGGGAAGACAGATAAACACACAACGAATTTGGCTAAGGGCTGATGCTGATCAATCAGGGTTTTTGAGAGCATCCTGAGAAGTTTCCTGAAGGAGACAGGACATACTGTACGGAATATGTTAAGTGGGAAAAGGACCTCATAAATCACTTCTTCTAAAGGTACAGATGAGAGTGAAATGAACGTACAGTGTGAACATAACTGAAAAGAGTCAACTTCTGGGGCATGGGCTTGAAAGAAGGCCACAAGAGGTGAGGCAGAAAAGGAGGACAACAGCCAAATCGGTAAGAACCTAGGACAACAGAAAGAAATCTGAAAGCTTTGAAGCCCATGAGACTTGGAAAGTCAGGTTTCCACATGGAGAAAGCCACTGTTGCTGCAGCGGGTGGGGTGGAGTAGAGATGGGGCTGTAGTCGGGGTATCAGGAAGAAAGACGAGGGGCTACTGAAGGAAGACACCTCACAGATACTGGTTCCCAAGGCCAGAGTACTGCTCACAGGAAGATCATAGAGATGACTGAAATATGAAGGCAGAGGGTATAAGTCGAGGATGCAAGCAGTGGATGGCTCATGCAAAACCAGACAAAACAACAGAAAAAAATCTCGACCTATCCAAACCATGTCTAGTATGTTTCCTGGATCATTAGTAGAAGTCATAATTATCACAAAAGAAAGAATTCACTAACCTGTTTGTAAGGAGCATCGTTGAGGTAGATTTCAGTGTCTCCAATTGATATCAAAACACTTTTAGAACAAACAATATCATTGTCAAAGCATTTCTTGTTCTGGGAAATCACAGATATATCAGAATCATCTGTACTCTGAAATAGGTCAAGAACATTTTTATTGGCGCAATAAATTTATACACTATATATAAGTCCTAGCTATTTTATTAACAAATTTAAAGACATTCAATGTTTATAATGGATTACATTATAATTGAAAAAGGATGTACTTCTAAAGCAAAAATAAAAATTATGTTTGGCTAAAAGTGAGAAAATATTCTATTGAAATACCACAGTCTTTAAATAATTGTCCCTAATATTTTTTTCAAATTTTGTTCTAGCAAAGGTTTTTAGATTCATTTTGTTATCATAGCTCTATTTGTCAACCATTATAGTTCTCTTTATCAATATATGTGTGTGTGTGTAATATTATACTATATATTATATATAATAAGTAACTTAGATTTTACCTATATATTACTACTTAAAAATAATGCATATTTTCGTTTTTAGAAAATATATACTTTCCTTCATTTTAGGGATTTTTGGACGCTTACTACTTCCAAGGAAGAACTGAAGTAGACACAAACGCGTGCCATGAACTAGCAGACAAAATAGTGCGTTTATTTGAGGGTTTGCTTTGAACTTCATGATGTCTCATCTAATTCCGTCAACATTTGAAAATGATTTTTATTGAAAAATGGAAAGTTTTATTGTTTCAGAAAACCAGCTTTCTGGAAGAAAACTTTTGAAACATTGAAGTCATTGTAAGTCAAAACCTCACAGCATGCCGATACAGACATGGGCCTCTCCGTCTGAGGCAGCTGGACAGCTGGGATGCGATCTCTATACTCAGACACTCTGAGTTCACATCCTCTCAAACCCATTCCCTTAGCATTATTGCGCAAGTGCTCATAGCCGGTGCTCCATGCACTCACCAAGTTAGAGTGGGATTACAGCACTTCCTTCCCAAACACACTTCAGTTGCAGCAGTGTGGGAACCCTACATGTCACATGACCCTGATGAGGATAGGATGGAGCTCTGGCAGGTGGTTAAGATGCACAGGTACGCCACTGAGATCTAAAGTTTGGACTGTCTGAAGTTCTTAAAGCAAGCCGTCCAATCAGCTGCCTTGTTAGAGTGTCCAGAGGGCCTGTTGGTGTCAGCTTCATGTGTGAGCCTGTCCCAGTATGTGTGTTAAACATTCCCTCCCTACCACACACAAATGCCCTGTGTACAGCAATTACAATATTCAAATGAATCACTTTCTGATAAGTGCTTATGTATCAGAGTTCAGCCTACAGTCATCTCCTCAAGCAATAAGGGCCATTGACCTTCAACAATGATATATGCCACCATTTGGGCAGTGATACTATCCTGCTGTTAACTGTCTAGGCCAGGATTAGTCATCAGTGTTCTGCCTGGCTTTCCTGTGACTAGTTATGAGTGCTCTGAGAGACATGGGACTTAAGTTTATCTCCCTAAGACCATCCCCCAGCAGTTGAGAAGAGAATACTGAGATCACAGTGTGCTCCTTTATTTGTGATCTCATCGACTTCCCATGAAAGCCATGGCCATGGTGATGTCCTAGCTGTGAGTAGCATCTCTGGGATGACACTGACCTAAATACACAATCAAGGATGTCATGCGAAATTGAAGTGACACTTCCAAGGGCTTTCTGCTTTCGTAAGTTAAAAGTTTCTGCTTTGAGCTCTTTTGTATTTGCAACCTAAGAGGGTTTCACTGGCTTCCCAGCTTTACAATTTAAATTTTCATATATGTATACTGTATTTATATCATTTCCCCATCTTTATTCTTTCTCCAATGTTTCCTGTATCCTCCAACTCTCTCTCTCTCTCTCTCTCTCTCTCTCTCTCTCTCTCTCTCTCTCTCTCTCTGCCTCTCTCTCTCTCTAGTTTACTGCCCCTTTACATAATTATTATTGTTACGTGTGTGTGTGTGTGTGTGTGTGTGTGTGTGTGTTGGCATGTCAACTGGTAGTATTATTATGCTGGTCTTGTTCAGTCAATCAAATTGTTGAGATGCTATGGATGCAGTGTCCCTGTCATACATAAAAGACACAGTCTACCAGCAGACATTCTAGCCACTTTCAATTGTTTGTTCCTCTCTTCCATGATGTTTCTTGAACCTTGGGTAAAGCAATGGTGTTATAAATGTATCATTTAGGGCCAGGTATACCATGGTTCAGTGTTCCCTACATTTTGTCCAGTTTTACTTTTTTGTAATGGTTTCTCTGTCTGTTGCAAGGAGCTTCTTTGATGAGGGACAAGAGCTATAATTATTGGTGAGTATAAAACTAAGTGTTGATAATGCAGTTAAAATTATCCTGGTTTAAGGGTGTGACAGTTGATTCTTCTCTAGATTTTATGTACTCAGCAGCTATGGGCAGTTGACTAGGTTTACAGTCCCAGGCATGGAATTACCTCCTACTGAGTGGACCTTGAGTCCAGTTAGAGAGCTGTTGGTTACCACCAAGATACAAATGCTACTATTGCACCTTTGCGGATGGCTTGCTATGCTGGTTTATATGCTGGTTGTTGTGGTTGATAGACATCACAGGGGGAGGCAGTTGTTGATTGATTTCTTCCATGTCAGCCTTGTGCAGTGTCATAAAACTTACTGCTAAAGAAGCCATTTTTCAAAGACCCCATCACCACAGAGTTGACAGCTGAAGGACCTTAGAGCCAACTGTCCCTCCCACCATGGCTCACTATGGAAACACATCACAAGTGTCACTGAAGTATATGCTGAGCACTGGCTTCCACAATATCACTAGCTAGAGAGAAATATTTTAAGTCAGAATCATGCATTTTGGAAGAGATGAAAATCCTAGTTGAGACATAGAGTAAAATGTACCACATATACACAGGCCCGTACCAAGTGAGCAAGAAATGTGCAAAGATGTTGCACCCACAAACAATTCCTTTTCTTCACTTTTAGTTTTCTCTTATTTAATATCTAATTTCAACTTAGTGGACCAACTTTGCTTTATGCTGTCTGATTATTTTCCTTTTGCTTCTGAATAGGTTTTCCAAAGAACAGGAGTGGGCCTGGAGTTAGAGGCCTCCCTGCCTCAACTTCCAAGTGCTGAGATGGTCTTAGGTTGTCTGACTGCATTGCTAACTCTTTATTTTCATCCTATCTTTAATAAAGCAGCCCTAAATTCTTGCTTTCCCTTTGTTGTATCCTCTTTATTTTGTTTTCTCTATTTTTTCTCTTGATTAATAGATTTCATCTGCTTATTTTCTTTCCATCCATACCCTTCATGACTAATCTCTTATACCACACCATCCTTCCAAGTCAGATGACACAGCTGAGCAAAGTCACACTTCACAATTAAAGTACAAAACTTCCCAAAATGAACACAAACTAAACGTAGTCCATGACCACGAATCCATCTCTACAGAAAGTATGTGAAGGGATTCTATTCACCAAAGAGAACAATAGAGACATCAGGTCACAAGGAGAAGTAGGCAAAACTAAGACAAGCAATAAATAATGCAGATCAAGACTGTGTGAGGATTATAAAATCAACTAAATTCCTATACATCCCTCAGTAGTTACTCTGGTCTTATTTCTCTAATCAAAATGCATAGACTAAGGTGATAGATGTTAAAACTGGACGTATCTATTTCCTGCTTACAAGAAATGCATCTCACTTGAAAAGAGGAGCACATAGCCTTAGAATGAAAGGAATTAAAAACAGTCCAAGCAAATGTAGCTAGAAAACAGGCAGGCATAGAAATACCAGCATCCAAATACCAGAATAGATTCCAAATCAAAATTAGTCAAATGAAATGAAGAAAGTCAATTATATAATTATAAAGACATATGCATTGAACACTGCTATATTTAAAGATATAGATTGCTCCAACACAGGGAAAATGGAATGACTACGATACCTCCCTCTCACAGATAATCCAGATGAGTCATCAACACGGAAATGTCAGTTTTTAGTTATGTGATAGAGCAAGTAAATTTAACAAACTTCTGTAATATTCCAGCCAAACACTGCAGAATATACATTCTTCTCACTAGCCTATGGAAATGTATTATTTGAAATATTTCTAGAAATATGTTGACACAAAACGAGTCTCAACAAATGTAAGAAAAGTCAAAATAGTTTCTTGGATTCCACCTGACAGCAGTGGAACAAAGCTAAGCTGAAAGTGATGAATGAAACCACTTACAGGACATACACAAACTTGTACAAAGTGAAGGATGGTACTTGATGATGAGTGAATTAGCAAAGAAATGAGAAGATGTTTCTAAATTCCTAGCATCAAATGAAAAAAACAGTATCATGCATAACATCTTTCAAAAAATAATATGTCTGCTAACAAACCTACAATGAATATTTTTAAACAACTAAAGAAATTGAAGAGGATTCTAGAAGTTTTAAAATTCCTTTGCTCAAATGTCAATAGAATTAATGTATTAGGAATGGTTATGGCACCAAAAACAATGTGCAGATTCAATGTAATCTCCATCAAAATTCTGGTGGTATTCTCAATAGAAATAAAAAAATGAATACTAGCTTTAGTAGGAAAGCACAAAATACCATGGGCAGCCAATGGAATTCTAAACAAGAATTATGCTGGACTTACAACAGTACTTGATTTCAAGTTACACTAGAGTCATAGAAAGAAAAACAACATAGTATTGACACAAAACAAATATGTTGATCACTGTAGCAGAGAAACAGACAGCAAAACCAGACAGCAAAAGATATCTATTTTTTGATAAAATTTTCAAAAGCATACATTGGAGAAAAGAGACCTTTTTAATGAATAGTTCCAGGGAAAATTAATTTATACACACAAGAGTCAAAATAGGACCTGAAACTATGAAGCTATTAAGAAAAAACACTCTAAAACAGAGGTTCTCAACCTGGGGTCTAATGACCCTTTAACAAGGGTCATCTAAGACCATCTGTATATCAGACATTTACACTGTGATTAATAACAGTAGCAAAATACAGCTATGAAGTAGCAAAGAATTAATTTTATGGTTGGGGGCTACCACACCATGAGGAACTGTATTAAAGGGTTGCAGAGTTAGAAAGATTGAGAACCACTGCTCTAAGCTGCAAGCAGAAGCAAGGAACTTTTAAAAAGGATTCCAACAGTTCAAGGAATAATGCCAGGAACTGAAAAAAATTACACTACACATAACTTAAAAGGTTCTTCACAGAAAATAAATCAAGGTAAAGGAAGAGTCTGCAGGACAGGAGAAAGTCTTTGCCACATGTAGATATGACAGAATTAGGGTAGAGTATAGAAAAAACAAAAATAAATCAATAATAAAAGCACATTAAGTGGGCAATAAATGAAATTAAGAGAGAAGTTTTAAAAGATGAAAGACAAATGGAAAAAATATTCAACATTCTTAGCCATCTGAAAAATATACATTGAAATTGTGTTAAGACTCCCTCTCATCCCAGGCAGAACGGCACGTGACAAAAGTAATGAGACAGAGGATAAGTGGGAATCCTTACGGGCAGGGAAGAGGATATAAAGTGGACACGACACCAGGAAAATCAGTGTGTGGATGCTTTGGTTCTTCTTCGAAGGAGGAACAAGACACTCACGGGAGGAAATACAGAGACATAGCATGAAGCAGAGACTGAAAGAAAGGGCATCCAGAAACTGCCCCACTTGGGGATCCATCCCATATACAGCCACCAAACCCAGACACTATTGTGAATGCCAAGAAGTGTTTGCTGACAGGAGCCTGTTATAGTTGTCTCCTGAGAGGCTCTGCTAGAGCCTGACAAGTACAGAGATGGATGCTCCCAGCCAACCATTGGACTCCCAGTAGAGGAGTTAGAGAAAGGACTGAAGGAGCTAAAGGAGTTTGCAACCACATAGGAAGAACAGCAATATCACCCAACCAGACCCCCCAGAGGTCCCAGGCACTAAACCACCAACCAAGGAGTACACATGGAGGTACCCATGGCTCCAGAAGCATATGTAGCAGAGGATGGCCTTATCTGGCATCAGTGGAAGAGAGGTCCTTGGTCCTGTGAAGGCTTGATGCCCCAATGTAGGGGAATGCCAGGACAGGGAGGCAGGACTGGGTGGGTGGGTGGGGGAACACCCTCAAAGAAGCATAGGGGTAGGATGGGATAGGGGGTTTCTGGGGGTGGGACTGGGAAAGGGAATAACATTTGAAATGTAAATAAAGAAAATATCCAGTAAAAAAAAATCCTGCATAAAAGGAAAAAAAAGAGTTAAAATAAAAAAAGATTCCTCAAAAATATGAAAACCAGATCTTCCATGTGACTCAACTATACCCTGCTGAGTATACTCCAGGATCATTCCAAATCAACACAGAGATGTTTGCACACTCATACTAACTGAAGCTCTATCTACAATAGCCAAATTATGGACTCAGCCTAGATTTCAATCAACAGATGGATAAAGAAAGTGTGATTGAAGTATACAAACACACATACATATACGCTTATGTGTGTGTGCATGCATGCACATACAATTTTACTTAGCCATAGAAAAATGAAATCACTTCACATGTTGGAAAGTGGATATAAAGTAGATCTTTAAAATTAAGTAAAATAAGTCAGACATATGACTATATTTTTTTTCACTTGTGAGTCTGAGATTTTATATAGATGCCTTAAGCCATTTACACACACACATGCAATACACACATACATATACACACATGCACACACATAAGGCACACACACGCATGCACACACATGCATACATACATGTACACACATGCTTGCACACACATGTATATGCACATGCATACAGGCACACACATGCATATATACATATGTACATATGCACACACGTGTATTCTCACACAGGCACATGAGGTGACAGCGGAAGGGCTACTAGAAGACAGTAGACTAGCAGAGGTTAGAAGGGCTATTCATCAACTTGTTCTAAGTATGTGGTACACTTATCAAAACAATTTTTAAATGAGGAATAGATTGATATCAAGTTTATTTATTTTAGAAAATACAAAGGCAGAATTGAAAAATCTTAGTTTGTTCTTCTTTGTTTTGGCTTTGACAATGCCACTAGGAAAGAAATTAAGAATAGTTCTAGCAATGGTCGAAGAGAAAAGTCCATTTCGGAGAACATCATTTAACTGTGCACACCTAAATCTATGCTTTACTGGACCCCTTTCCTTTCTAACTTACACTGTGCACATCCTCTGCTGAATCAAAGTTCCTCAGTCTCTGCCCTTTCGTGGATGAACGTCTCGGACTCTGCAGCCTCAGAATTCATTAACATACAGTGGTATCTGTATTTTTAATCCACAAATTATAATTGCATATATTAACAAGTTTAATTCCAATGACACAAACACAAAGTGTGGAATAATTAGACGAAACTGATTAATATATTCATCAGCTCCTATGCTTACCATTTTCCCAGTGGGAAAAATGTTTATACATTTTTTACAAATTTCCAAAGTGGTCTTTCTCTCCCTAAATGTCAAAAGTATTTGTTCCTCACCCTTTCACTAACTTTAAAGGAGATTTCATCCAAAGGAGAAGAACAGAGACACCCCATGGTGTCAGCTCCAGACTGAGCAGTAGGGTACAATGGTGGACATTAGTAGAAATGGGCCTGGGTTCATTTCAATGTTAGGTTGGGCTGGGGTACTATCATGTAATCACAAAAAAATTCAAAGCCCCATATAGACTCCCTGTATGTTTCCTTTTAAGAGAGATGAGGGTGTGTTTTCCTCATGAAATAACATGAAAATGTTATTAAAAGCATATGGATTTTCATGTAAAGTCTCCATACATAGATTTTTTCACATCACTAGCAATATAAGCACTAAATCGATATATATCCTAGTTTGGCCAAATTATTCTTGGCTTGTGAATAATTACTTCAGCAGTGCCTGGAGGAGAGGGTTTAGTGAATGGTGTTGACAGAGTAATTAATGTGTCTGTGTGGTTCATTTTCCTTGATAAGTGCGGAGAGCTCTTGGCTTCTTTCTGAACAATTCTTCTGCAAAGCATTACCTAAATGTTGAAAAGCACCATAATAAGGACCATTAAGATGATTATAGCATTGTTCTACTAAAAAAATAATGCCATACTTTTATGTTCTTGTGAATGGCTTTTAAAGCAGAAAAAAAATAGTATATAATGCAGAGTTTTGTTTGTTCTTCCTCTTAGGAAGAGTAATTGAGATTAAAAGATAAGACAAGTAGGCAGCAAGGCTTTTATTACAATTACATTTCTGTTATTATTAATCAAAGTACCTCCATGGTAGCTCTGTTATTTGTACTGAATCAGAAATGTCAAGAAATATTCTACATTATATGTTCTGTCTCCTAACACCCTGCTATGCTGACAGAAACCTGAAACAATAACAATGCTAAGAGTTGTGTGTCTATAATTTCCATTCCTGATCTACTTCAAGTTAATATTAGGTTTTGAAATAATGTGACAGTTGCTAGGCAACACAACAACAATTACAAAGATAGATAGAAAAGGTCAATATCAAGGCTCTTTATCCTCTCCGTGCTAAAAGCTCTGATAGACAATAGACCTTCAAATAATTCTAAAACTTGACCTGTCATTGCCTTTCAAAGTGGAACAGCAGTTTGCTTGGTAGGATAGTGTCAGCAGCTGTCACATACAAGTCTCAACCCCCGTTAAGGTAACCACTCTATACAAAGTCCCTACTGATAGAGGCCTACGCATCAACAAATAAACAAAACAGGGTTGCGTCTGCAAAGTGTGTGAGATCTCAGCAATGTGGAATTTCATGGGAGCAACACAAAAATATAGAACCTGTAAGAGCCAGAATTTTAAGAAAACTGGAGAAGAGAGCACACCAGGAGGCCCAGTGATCAGAAACAAAGGACCAGACATTAGTAGTTTACTGGAAGACAAGAAAACAAAATAGGATGAAAACTACAAAGGTTGAGAGGAGATTTCTCAGTGGACAGAATACTTGCTATATAAATGAATGTCCAGAGTTTGATCACCAAATCCCTATTAAAAAAATTAATCCTGACCCAGTGACATGTATTTACATTTTCAGTTCTTAGGAGACAGAGAAATAAATTCCTGGAGCTCAATAGCTATTCAGGAGACCATTTTTTATCTCAGGTTCAATGAGAGACATTGTCTCAAAAGGTACAGTGGGGAAATATTTAGGTAGATACCTCTGGCCTCTGTAGCCTCTGACCAACACCCCCCCCCCCACACACACACACACACACACTTTACCATTCACTAGAACATAAAGTCTGTGTGTCTACATGTGCGTGAAAATTTAGGCAAGGTTTAGAAATTTCAGAAAGCCCTCAGGGGTTTAAGAAAAGCTGTAACATTTGAAGGACAAGTTAAGGAGAACACTGAAAACCTACTCGAAAACAAGCTATAGGAAAAAATCTGGCAGTGACTATAGCCTGCTGGAGGTTCGCAGAATGAGAGTTTGATTCTGAAACTTGAAAAATAGAATATATATGTCCTGGTTTTGTTAAAAAAACAACCAATGGTCTCTTGGAAAAGTAAAATTTATTTACCAGATGTAATTCCCATCTCAGAGGCTTACTGTTGAATAAACTCACCCTTGCTAGTTCTTTCTGAACTCTGACTGGCTGGTTCAACTCAGCCATTCTGGCTCAAACTCCTCTCTAAACTGATTGATTCAAAATGGCCGCTCTCGGTTTTGTCACTGACTTGCTCCGCTTGACCTCAAAGTAACTCTGACAATTTGTTCTAATCTTCTGGCTCCTTCTTATTCTCTGGCTTCATCTCCCTCTGCTGACCTGCTTCAACTCAACAATGAACTCAACTCCATGTACTGCACACACTACACTGACTCACAACTGACTCAACTCCCAACTCACTGACAAACTGATATCCCTCTCTCTCTCTCTCTCTCTCTCTCTCTCTCTCTCTCTCTCTCTCTCTCTCTCTCTGTTACTGCTGCTGCTGCTGCTGCCGCCCTTAAATAGCTTTTCCCCTGAGAGTTAGGCATATCCTATTTCTGACTCATTCTGTCAAATCTTTCTCTGATTAGTCACTTTGTCTGCCCCTCAATTAGACATCATTGCTTGGGAATAAAGGTGTCTACTAAGGACATGTCTGCATTCCAGTCAGATCACACAGACCTAGAATGTATTTGAATGTGATCAGAGCAGACATGTTGCTGGATTAAATTCCCCTACAGTCTTCTTTGTGGAGTTTTTAGCACAGGTCAGAATGCTGGAAGTTTTAAACACTGTGAATATGTTTTCCCCTTAAACCATATCTTGCTTCACAAAATATGGTTATGACCTGTTCTTTAAATCCATCTCAAGACACAAAAATAATATGCTATGTGATGTGATAGTAAAAAGTAAACATCTAAAATAAATAAAGGAACAGAGCATTTTAGTTGTTGAATTCTAACAAGTATTTACTCAGCAAAGTTATAGCAAATGCTATGCCTGGAACTTGGTTGTATTAAGAAAACATGCAATCTAGTGATAAGCAAAAACAACCAAAACTTCTTCAGTGGGGAGGTCGAAGAGCATTATACCTTAAAAATAATATCAAGTGTTAATTCTTTAAAGTCCATTTGTGAAATAAAAGTAAATACTTTATTACTGTGTGCTCCTTAGGATCTAAAAAAATCACAAGATAAGTTTGTCTACCTGAAAAGCCCGGGCTTGCAATCAAATTCAAAGATGAGGAAGAGGTGGCTGACAAAAGAAAGTTAAATCTGCTCTTCAAAGGTGCCTTTGACACTAAAGTGATGCCAGATGCCATCTTCTATTCTCCAAGGAAGCACTGATGGATTCTGAAGGTAGGTTCTGCCATGGGACGTTTTGGCAGATGGTGTGAGCTAAGCAAACACTACCACTAAAAAGGTGAAACTAAAAACAATTCAAGCAATGAGGATTTTGGCATAATCATATTTCAAGACTATGAAAATTAGCTTATACTGGCTAATCACTAATTTATCTTTGGCACACAATTTTATGTTTTATGACCAAATGAGATGACCTCTCCTTTTAGATTTTTGTTTTATTAGCTTATCATGTATGCTATAGTTAATTTGTCCTGAAACATTTGGGGCTTGATTATAGTTTTAATAATTTCAGTAAATTTTCCCATGGTAAAATAATAAAAAAAATCTCTGGCATAGTACTTTTGGAAAACAACATTGCTATATAAATAGGTACATGTAATTCTAGAACTAGCACTCTTCAAGTCTTCCTTTACTAAATGAGCTCTTACTAAATAAATCTTCAACCAGACATTGAATTAATGATTTAAATAGGATTGTTTTTAGCATACTGGAAAAAAATGATTCTTATGATACATTTTTTTATACAAAGGAAGGCAATGCTATCTAGATTTGATACAGAGCAGGATGTATTCATTTTAACATGAGGATATGGTGGCAAACTAAGATGAATGTTTGATACAAATGCTCAGCAGAGTGGCTCTGTCTCTTTGTAGTACCAGTAAGAAACTGCCCATAATCATTCAGCATCAAATACTAAAATATACTTTCCTGACCAAAACAAACACATTCCTTGAACGTGTTTTCTGCAGAGCATCTGTTTGAAAATACTGTGACTGGCCTCATCAGAGATGATTCTCCTGGTAGTAGATGGCAATTAACACAGACACCTTCAATTGGTCAATGTGCACAAAACAAAAGACTGGGTCCTAACAAAAGTCCTAAGTGTGTGATACATATCACACCCCTTCTCCGAGATTCAGAGATCTTAAGAAACCAGCCAAAACAATTGTAAAACCTAGAGGTTGTGGGAAACAACAAAGAAGCAGCATTTTCCAGACATTAAGAGTGCAGTTTCACAGGACTCAAGGGGATCGGGATGATGTGTACAAAACTTGTAAAACCTTAGACCAAACAAAATCAAGGCAGAGAAAGGAAGGTGGGCACAAAATCCTCATACTGGGTGAGGAATTACTGATATTTGATAGTTGTTGGTAGAGGAAAAGTCACCTTTTTTTATTCCTGTGATGCCTGGTAGGTTAATCACACTCCAGGGCAGACTCCACTCCCAGAACTAATTGAGTAACACAAACTGGACTTGACCGAGGTAGGGAGAAAACTCAGGGTTAGGTAGAGACTGAAAGATGCAACAGATGGGCATGGGAGAATTCAAGGAAAGAAGGAGACTATGGCCAAAGAATACTACATGAAATTCTCGATGAATTAATAAAAACATTACTTTAAAAAAAAAAGCTAGCTTGCCAATTTGTCCTGTTGACTATGTCCTTTGCCATTGACCCTTGTGGTTGAATTAAGGAAAAGCTGGAAGAAGCTGAGGAGAAGGGTGACCCCAGAGGAAGACCAGCAGTCTCAACTAACCTGGACCCCTGAGATCACTCAGACACAGAGCCATCAACCAGGCAGCATACTCCAGCTGATATGAGGCCCCCAACACATATACAGCAGAGGACTACCTGGTCTGGGTTCAGTCAGAGAAGATGCACCTAACCCTCGAGAGATTTGAAGCCCCAGGGAGTGGGGAGGTCTGGTGGGGTGGGGATGAGGGGATGGGGACATCCTTGTGAAGACGGAGAGAAGGCATGGGATGGAGAAAGGTAGGAGAGACAGACCAGGAGGTGGATAGTGGCTGGACTATAAAGGAAGATTAAAGAATAATAAACAAACAAAATATGTATGAAAATAAAAGCTAGACTCTGGAAAGATGGCTTAGCAGTTAATAGCACTGTTGCTTGTTTAGAGGACAGGGATTCAGTTCCCAGCACCTACACAGTGGCTCACAACAGCCCAAAGGGCATCTGCTACCCTCCCTTGACCTCTGTGAACACCAGGCATGCACACAGTACACATACATACATACAGGCAGAACACAGATGCGCAAAATAAAGTAAATCTTTAAGCATATACTAAAATTTGTCCTTAAAGACAAATGTAAAAATATAGTGGCTGATGCTGTTTTCTAGTGCAAAAAGTAATAAAGATTTTTTTTCTACCTAGGTAGAGGCTATTAATGGGTGGTTACTAAGTAAACCAAATGCCTATAATTCTCAAATGAATTGAGAGGGGAAAGAAAGGGGAAATAGAAACATAATCACTGCCTCGAGACTTTATAACTTCTCAAATCTGTTTTGGTAGAGAGATGTATGGTAAATATGTCTTTATTGGGATAGTTTATAATAAACTAATTTAAATGAATTAATGCATGAGAAAGGACTATGGTCACACATTAAAAACTATTGGCAAGAGAAACATGGATTATATGATAAATGCTTTTGTTAGGCAGTTTTAAATTATTTTCATATTTAAAAGGATAATACCATTTGGCAGAATTTTCTCTTACTACTTGAAAGGGCATCACAAAAATATCTTAAACAGAAATAACATCTTCCGTGGAACAGGACATGCTTTTATGCTAGTCTCTAAGAGAAGCCGAAAAGAAATATAATTCTTTGCACTGAAGAATAGTGCTACACAATCTAATTGCACAGATATAAAATAATCAGAATAAAATTAGCAACCTGTTTTTATATGCTGACTATTAAAGCAATAGGACCTAAGAACCAGACAGATCAACATACAAGTCAGAAAAGGCAAGTAATAGAATAGTAAAAGGTTGCTGTGCCTTTTCATGTGCTCCAAACATCAAACAACACACATACCAAAAAACAAAACATAGAATTTCCACAGTCAGACATGTTATTAATTGAGCCACTGAGACAGTTCAACATAATAAAGGCTACTTTGACAAACTCTTAGCTAATATCATCACAAATAGAAAAAATATAAAACAATATCCCACCCCCAAAAAAGGAAATCAGGAGCCAACAAGGCTGTCACTGGTCCCACTCATTTATAGATACTATCTGGAGCAATAAAACAAGTGTAGAAAAATAGAGGATGCAAGTAAGAAAATAACTCAAATATTCCCCCATGTTCAAATGATATGACAGGGTACATAGCAGAATCTCCAAAAGTCCAGCAGAAAACATGGAAAAACAAGCAATAACTTCCTCAAAGTCAGAGGAGACAAAACAGCTTACAAAAATCGATAGCCTTTCTATATATTCAGTAACAAAGATGTTGAGAAGAAGATCCTATTCACAATAGCCTGAAAAATGATCGAGAAATAAATGTAACCAGGGAAGTGAAAGGCTTCTGCAGTGACATTAAATCTCTAATTAAAAGAAAATTGAAGAAGACACTAGATGAAGGAAGCGCCTTCTATGTTCATAAATTGATAAAATTACTATTGTGAAATAAGCATTCTATCAAAAGCGCTTTTAGATCCAATGTAACCCCAATAAAGATCTCCACAACATTCTTCACAAAAATTGGAAAGACAAAAAACAAAAAAGCAAAAACAGTGCCAGACAATCTGGATGTTCACCCATAGAAGAATGAAATTAGACCCATACTTATCATCCTACACAAAAATAAATTCCAAATGGATCAAAGACATCCCAGTGAAACCTGAAGCCCTGGAACTGCTAGACGAAAATATAGATAGCACCTTACAAGATGAAGTGTAGAAAATAGCTTTCTGAATAGAATATAACTTGAATTAAAGCAAAAAAAAATGGCAAATGAGACTTCACAGAACTACAATATGTAAAGTAAAGAGGCAACTGGCAAAGTGAGAGAATCTTTGCAAGCTATACATCTGATGGAGGATTAATATCCAGAATACACAAAATAAAAGAATTACAAAAACAAATGATCCCATCCAAATGGGTACAGATCTCAAAAAAATCCTACAAGAAGAAATAAAAATAACTAAGAAATTTTCAAAAAAGAGTGTTCAATGTCCTTACTTTTTAGGGAAGTAAAACTAAAATTATTTTGAAATTTCATCTTACCCCAATGAGAATGGTTAAGATCAAGAAGACAACTCATGACAAATGCTCAAGAGAATCTATGGAAATGGGAAATACTGTTGGTGGGATTGCAACCTGGTGCAGCAACTGGAATTCATTCTGGAGGATGCTCAAAATGTCAACAATAGATCTACTGTATGATCCAGATATATCACTCTCTCATGTGTCCAAAGAACTCGATGCCCTACTCCAGGGATACTTGTCCAGCCATGTTCATTGTTATTCTATTCACAGTAACTATGGAATAAAAACAGTCTAATGCCCCTCAACTGATGAATGAATAATAAGATTTGGCGTATACATATATACATCTGTTCTACTCATCTGTAAGAAAAACTGAAATAAAATTTGAAGACGGATGTAACTAGAAAATATTATACTGGATGACTCAACTTTGTCCTAGAAAGACAAATGCTACAAACTCTCATTTATGGACGCTAGTTCTGAATATTAATATACAAGTATATAACCTGGAGGAACTATGGATACCAGGAAAGTATAAAGAAAGAAGGAAAGAAAGAAAAAAGAAAGACAGACAGGAAGGAAGGGAGGGAGGGAGGGAGGGAGGGAGGGAGGGAGGAAGGAAGGAAGGAAGGAAGGAAGGAAGGAAGGAAGGAAGGAAGGAAGGAAGGAAGGAAAGAAGGAAGGAAGGAAGGAAAGAAGAAGGAAAGAAAGAGAAATAAAGAAAAAAAACCATGGCAGTAGGGAGAGAAATGAGCTATTAGGACACTGGTGCTATGAAGGGTGGGTGAAAAAGAGGCCAGAACAGACGACCATGAGGGAAGGAGGATACACAATACAAAGGATGCTTGAAATGAGTTGGTCAGGGCAGTCCAAAGAGTCCCAAAATAATCAAGGTAATTGATGTTGCCCTTGGTTGCCTCCCAGAACTTGAAGTTGAGACCCTATTGCACCACATATTTCATGATATGTAAATTGCCAATGGAAAATAAGCAACCAATAGTCATACCCAAATGTAAACTCTATCCCAAGGATGCAATAGTGGCATGTATGTCTTGGAGGTAACCAACAGCTTGGGGTTATATATTGTGTAACCTGGACTTAAAGCAGATTGAATAGGTGGGAGTTCATGGCTAGTGCTGTAAAGCTTGCTAACTAACAGTGTCTAATGAAACCATGAAAATTAGAGGCGATCATATTACTGCCACTTTCCTAAAACAATTAAATGTCTAGGTCCATTCTAAATATGTATCCTCATACCTACAAATAAGTGTAGCTCTCATCCCTCATTAAGGAAGCTCTTTTTGCAGCAGACAGATGGCCATAAATGATCAAACTGCAAAGAAAAACTCACCATGGGTTGTCCAACCCCAACCAATAGGTCTACAACACAATGCTCATACCTAAAAGTCAGGAATCATTGCAGAAGAAGTGGAAAGATTGTAAGAGCCAGAGGACCAAGATGTCTGCTGTGCAATAGTGCCTTCTATACATTATAGAATGGCTGCACACATGAACAACCAAGCCTAACGACAAAACTAGTTGAGGTACACTGTGAATAGTGTAAATCTCATTAGGTCCTACTGATAGATAAAGATCTACAGATAATTAATGGCTCTTGTGAAAGGGAGAATCAGTCTTATATAGGGAGGAGATCCCTGATCCATTATCCAGGCACTAGGATTAGCTCTAAATACACAAACAAATAAGTAAAATTAAACAAACTCAGCGAGCTGTGTATGTATACATATGTGTGTGTGTGTGTGTGTGTGCATGAGTATATATGTGTGTACATAGGTATAAAACAATAATTAAATAAAAGGTCATAAATTTAAGAAAGAGTTAGGGGGACAGGAGAGGAGTTTGAGGGGAGAGGACAAGGTGGAAATTATGTAAATGCAGCACACAAGCATGAAATGGAAAATACAAAAATTAATTTAAGGCGGGGTCCTTAGCTTGGGCCACAGGGCTCCATAGCAAATTAGCGCCGGGACAAAGATACCCTCCCAGCAGCTTGGAAAAGCCG
>CM052707.1:76061593-76076260 GCA_028551405.1 Uromys caudimaculatus | reverse complement strand
AGCTATTAAAAACAATGACTTAATGAAATTTGCAGGCAAATGGATGGAACTTGAAAATATCATCCTGAGCGAGGTAACTCAGTCACAAAAAACCGAACATGGTATGTACTCACTGATAAGCGGATATTAGCCCAAAAGTTCAGAATGTCCAAGTTTCACTTAACAGTAACCACTGGAGCTGAGGGTATCTGTAGCCCCATGGAGGGAGCAAGAGCGTCAATGGGCCTGAACCCCACCCCACCCCCAGTCGTCCTGGAGTTCAGACCACCAACCAAAGAATACACATCTATTGACCCATGGTTCGGACTATATATGTGGCAGAGGATGACCTCCATGGCCATCAGGGAGAAAGGAGAGGCCCTTGGGCCTGAGGGTGCTAGAGGCCCCAGTAAAGGGGAATGTCAAGGTGGGAATATGGGGATGGGTGGGCAGGTAAGTGGGAGGAGGAATTCTCTCACAGAGGCGGGGAGGGGGAGGGTACAGGGGGTTTCCAAAGAGGAGACCCAGAAAAGGGGAAACATTGGAAATGTAAATAAAGTATCAAAAATAAATAAATTAATTAATTTTTAAAAAAATTAATTTAAAAATATAAAAATATACTTGACAAATGCCGTAATTATAGGGTGCCAAATCCTTTACCATTTTTCTATAAGAAACTTAAAAGCATTCATAAATGACAGCCCCCTTTACAGATGGTAATTCAATGATACTTATTATGATACCTGTGAAGCAAGTACTCATAGAGAACTTCATTTCTTTAATATATAGAGAGAAACTTCATTAAAGTTCATCAATTTTTAATTTTGGAGAACTGTTCACAATTGACCTTATACTCTACTTTATTGAGACAGGCTTATAGAACAGAATCACACATAAGCATAATATGACATAAAAACTATATCCAGAAAAATATACTAATCATGTGCTTAATTATTGGGGCAGTGCTCATTTTATTGTTCTTGTCTGACTCCATTGGAAGAATTACAATTTTTTTCATTTAGAAATTTAATTCTGGAATCAATGGTGTACAAGTTATGTATATAGATTATGCATACATTTTACGCATATGAGAAATTTTAAGAGTTTCTAACATATACAAATCCAGGAATTCTCCAAAGGACACCATCAAAATAGCAAAATGGTATCTAAAAGCAAAAAGAATCTCTTTTGATTTTAAATTCATAAAAATAAAATATAGGGCTTAATGTGTTATAGGTTTACTTCACACCAAAGTAACAATAATTAAATAATTTCTATTTAATGAGAAATTATTGTGTAATCAAGCCTCCTTTACCATTGGAGCTAGGTATAATCATTACTTTTAGTTTACAGACAAGGCAAAAGGTATGGAGCTAAAGAGTTAGTCTATCCCTTACTAATATGAGAACCTAAGATGAGTTTAAAGCCAAAGAAATAAGTTCAAAATAACTATGATATTCATAAGTTTTATTAATGATATATACTGATATGATATGCCATCAACAACATGTTGTTCTTCACATTGTCTTTATGAAAGGTCAAACAAAAAGCAAGTACTTATGACGAACCTTTATCAAAAACACCTGGCAATCGCTGATATAGTCATATTCCAAACCGTCAAAGGAATGATAATGCCGGTCCCCATACACTGTGCATACGGCGGGACATGGATAATACGTGCAATTGAACATCCCCCGTCGACAAACACTAATAAAAAAATAACAAGAGTTATCTTATGGAGCAATTATGTTCTAATTAGTATTTTTATTTTTATTTTATGTATATGGGTATTTTGGCTGTATGTTTTTCTGTATACTATGTGTGTGCATAGCACTTGTGACAGCCAGAATGGAGGGTTGGATCCCCTGAAACTGGAAATCAAACCAGGGTCCTCTGGAAGAGAATCCAGTGATCTTAACTGACAGTCATCACTATGACAGTAGCATTTTCCAGAAGCCTAAATGTGTACTCAGAAGCATTGGGAGTCAATAATCCTTATAGATATTGCCAGTTCATTCTCAGAATGGCTATTACATTGACACATTTGTCATGTATTCACATTTATAATACCAGACACCACAATTAAATCTGGGATGCACAGAAAATAGAGAACAGGGTGAAAAGTGAACATAGGCCTACCAGAGAGCATGACCGACCCCCTTTTAGACAGCTTAAGCTATATAGATACTATCATCAAAATTTTAGAATGCTAGTGCATGTTTTAAGGGAACTTTAGCAAGACATAACTATTTTTGTGGCACTATGCTCACTGACTTCCAGTCAAAATGTCTATTGAACAAGCCTCTTTCTTTACAACACTTAGCATTTTCTTATACATTTGTGGTATTTCTCCTATCAGGTTGCCAAGTTGTCATATTTCATACTTCTCTCCTAGGCTAACAAAGATGCATTTAAAATGCCATTGTCCCTTTGTAGGAAGTAGCCTTCAACCCCCAAGAGCCTGCAGCTCCAATATGCAAGCTTGATTCTGATTCACTTTTGCTACTCAGACACGTCAAGTCATGGCAGTACAACAGTTGAAATCCATACAATTGCCAATTAAAACGTCTGTGGAATAAATGTCAGTTGTTACCAGGTGTAACACGGTGTAGAGATGACTTCCCCTGAGCCATACTCCCAGTCTTTCCAGATGCAAGGACAGCTTTCAGGAACATAGCATTTTCCTTTGTGTTCTGCCATTCTTCCAGATGAAAAAGAAACATGATTAGACGGACTTGCGTTCTATAATTTTATCATACTCAACCCTGTCTTTTGCATTGAGGAATGAATCTGGTTTTCCCTTTTATCCCCACATGGTCCTCATGTATCCCAGGATTACTGAATGTCAAGCATATGATCAAGATATGACTTAACCTTGTGTTATGTGACACCATAGATATAAAACAGAAGAATACATTTCTAATACCGTGAGTTGTTCTAGAAAAAGTACATCTGAATAGAAAGTAGGTGTCCTGACCATCACTGTTTATTCCTAAGAGAGTCTACATTGCTTGACAACTTGACCATCCCTGGGGAAATAGTAAATAATGAAGCCAATAACGTTTTCTACTAAAGAATTTAGAAGGCAAAAAAGCTTGTTTCTCAGTGCTGAGATATAAAATGATGGTGGTTTGATTTAAGTATATTTAAATGAAAATATACCAAGTATTTCCCATTCCTTTTTATTAATGTGCTGTTTTGAATGTTAGTTGATTGCTGATGGGTTTTTCTTTCTTTTATGCCTAATCAAAAGCTAAGAGGAGAAGGAAGATACAGCCATTGTGTATCCACTTTGTTGGCTGAGAAGGAGCTGAGAAACAGTAGCTGGGCACCTGTGTTGTAACTGGTGTTGCTGTGATGTACTCAGCCATCCATGAAGCAAATACCACTACACTCATTCAAAAAGAAATTGAAACTTCCCCCAAGATTATTTAATAAGGAGGACCAATATTTGAAGGCATTTATATTGACTTTTCCTCTACTTTGCATTATTCCAGCGCAGTGGTTTCTAAACTAGATCCATGAAGACCTTTTCTAGACACTGGCCCTGTCAGGATCTCTGGGAAAACACATGATATACTGAGGTATTGTGTCAACATGAGCCAGAAAAGGTCACAAGAAAGAGATGATAACTTGAGATTACCATCATGGACATGTTACTTAGAAGTTTGTTTGCAAATTTTCCCCAAAACAATCAGAAGCGTCTCAGTGGATTTTGGATCTATCTATTTCAATGCAATTAAAGAAGGAGTCGTGGCACTTCTCTGCATTTCTTAATAAGATTCTGTCAGGAAATAAACGTCAGGCTTGAACTAAAAGTCAAGGGTTACAGCTAGTAAACAGCAGTAAGCCCTCTATCTGAAATAAAATTTAGATATAGATTTAAATGGCCATGTCTAGTCACAATCAAAAAAAAAGATTGAGCAGTGTTGCAGGTTTTGATTATTTGACCACAGCAAATATTTTCTTTCCCTTGTCCTTTTAGCAAATTGTTTTCCTTGCTCATTCATTCTATGGCCTGATTTCCACCAACTTTTTTTTTTCCTCATGTGTGCACTCTTGTCTATTGTAACCTTCTTTCTTTCCCTCTTACGACCTTCTTTTCTGAGCAGATTGATACCACTCCAAGATACTTGGCTCTTTGGAGCCATTTAGACAAAGGTGATTCTCCTGGGAGATAAACCACAAGACCTCCCTCCTATGCCCTTGCTTTTCATGAGCTGATCTGGGAATGTCTTTGTGGGACATGTTCATTGAGGAAGAATGAGTGACCTGTTTACCTAAGATGGCCCTTTCTCTCTCTCTCTCTCTCTCTCTCTCTCTCTCTCTCTCTCTCTCTCTCTCTCTCTCTCTCTCCCCCCCCCCCATCATTAGACAACCAAGAGCAGGAAGAACTGAATATATGTGTGCTTACACCGAAGCTAAGAGTCTCCAGATTCTTTGTCTGTCTAGGTAGGTACATGCTTATTTCTACAACTGATGGAAATATATAAAGAGTAGATAGCCTGCAATTAAGTTGTGATTCATATACACTCTATAACACACACACACACACACACACACACACACACACTTATTAGTCTTACAATATCTTACATATCTGACAATGCCTAGCTAGTCGAGGATTGAGAAGGATATGTGGGAAAAAAATCATTCAGCTAACAGTGGAAGAGATCTGGTGTGAATGAAGTCAGAATTTCCACTAAAAGTACCACCCCCTATTTAGCCTCAATATAGCAACCTGTAACGTTTATAATTAAAGCAGTTGGCTTCACTATTACAAATTAGTGTCAATGACAATTATTTCAGCAATGAAATATATATATATATATATATATATATATATTGTAATAAGAACACACATTATATATAAAGTTATATATTTATTAAAATAAATATAATAAATTTTATTTATTTTAATGTGTGTGTGTGTGTGTGTGTGTGTGAGAGAGAGAGAGAGAGAGAGAGAGAGAGAGAGAGAGAGAGAGAGAGAGAGAGATTTTAGAGAAATCCCAACCTTACCTTAAAATGTGTTCTTTCTTCAATTTGGTGCATGACTCTAGATATATTGCACAGTGTTAAATTAGCCTAGCCTAGCAAAATAGTTACAACAATCTGCTAACTACCAACTCAAACTTAATTACCCACTATTCACAACAAAGATTTTGACTATTCTTGGTAAAGAATATTTTTAAAATTATTTGTGTGTGTGTGTGTGTGTGTGTGTGTGTGTGTGTGTGTGTGTATGTGTGAGATTGCATACATGGGACTACATGTATCATGAAATGAATATGGAGGTCAGAAGACAACTCAATATTATCAGCTATCTCCTTCCACCTATATGTAGGTTGGAGCGATCCATTTCAGGTCGTTAGTCTAACAGGAAAGCTCTATTAACCAGTTAACGTTATCTAGGTGGCCCCAAGCAAATTTCTGAGAGACTTTAATTTTCCTTTAAATCATGAATGATTGTACTACCAAGAGAGGGGAACTCACCCTGCAGCACAAACACAGCCACTTATGCAAGGCGAGGATGGAGCACAGGAGAAGTTCATGGCCAGGTTTGCGCACGTGGTCTCACAATTTATACCACCAGCTGGTAATTCAGGGTCAGGAAACCTGCAGTCAAAATATTCCTTTCCTTCTGGGCAGGCGTGGACTTCAGATACAAGCATGGATAATATGACTTTAACTTCGTATTTAGCCCAAAATCTTATGCACAAAACATCTGAACAAAACACACTGACCAGATCATCGCTAATGAGAGAAAGCTCTCATTCTGTGATCCTTGAGTTTATGAGCTTATCGGCATTACCTAGCCAGAGTCTGCTTCATCTCAAATTTCCCAAAAGCTGTTTCAAACCTGAAAACCTTAGCCACTTTCCCCCACCCCTGCAATTCATTAAATAACTAGCAACAAGAAAAAAACACAGTATGGTGACTAATTCAAATACATCAATGTTTAAGGACTGAAAGCTCTAATACATAATTAAATATTTACACAGCCATAATAAATATATGTGACTTCTTGATCTTGGCACTGAGTCATTATTTTCATCAACCTTTACCACACTGTACAGAGTAGTACAGAGGCCCCTGCTACGAGGCATGACAGGAGTCCCGGGGGGAGGGGTACCTGTTTTCCAGAAGGCTTTGGGGCTGTCAGAGATCAAATAAGACCTTCCATGGGACCATAGGAATAGATTCGTGAGGACTCCCTTGAGAAAGCAGGCTCCTAGTAATCCCTGCTTAGCTGTGAGCTACCCTGACCTAAAAGAGGCATAGTGAGGATTTCCAGTAGCTATTGTGTTATCTTTGAGGCTCAGTAGCACGACCTATAGAGAAGCCCCAGACTGACCTAAATCCTGACAAAGTAAATCTAGAACATGTAATTCAAAGAGCATTTTTATTGTTTTGTATTGTGTTTTAAGGGACGGGTTCTCACTATCAAGTCCAGGTTGGCCTGTAATTCCTGCCTCTGGTTTAGCCTCTTTAACGAAGAGTATAGATACACACCATTATGCTCGGCTAGAAGCTAATTTATAACAATTTATATTCAAATAAGTAAAAGAACCATAATATCCCTATCTAACAGAATGGAACCCAAGAGTTGTCATTTTCCCAGAAGTGATTTATCTGACAAAAACACAGATTTATACGGCCCTCTAATTTGTAGATCTTCAGGATACATATTCCAGTGGAAAGTTACACTCTAAGAGAAATAGCAATGGATATATTTTATAAACCCTTTGTTTTTACTTTCCATTTTTATAACAGAGTGATACATAAGCCAGGTTTGCTTCTAACTCTGCGTAACTGAATCTGTCCTTGAAGGGTGGATTACCTTGCCTCTGCTTCCTCTGTGCTGGATTACAGGAGAGCGCCACTACATTCTTGTTCTATGCTATTCTCCACTTGTTACAAGTAATCATAGAAGCTTGCTTCCCAGGCACATCCCAGAACCTAGAAACACTGACTGACATTACATTGGCCAGTGGTAGACATTCAAAATCTCTAGCGTTTTTTTCTCATTCAAAATCAGGACCTATGTCTTAAGATCACCAGTTCATTGTGTGGCTATTAACAGCTGATAAGCGTTGATCTAGGATAGAATTTTCTGCTTTCTGATCCGGGATATAACCCTAAACCCTTTCAGGCACTTGAGGTGGTGCTGGGGTAGACAATATAAAGGCTTCATGCCTGGTTGGCCAACTATGTCTCTAGGCAGCCTTATACACTTACTTCCCACTGCCCTACAAATACTATAACTAGTGATGTGAAAAGACTCCGGAATCACTGGAACACGGTTCTGACTACTACTATGTGCCCATGCTTGGGTAAGGAGGCTTATGAGAGCCTTCTGTCAGAAGAGTATGAGGCAGGGTTTGAGATGCATGCTCCCAGGGAGAACCTTTATCTGAGACTCACCAGTAGAGGGTGTTGCTGGCTCATCACATTTCACAGTCCCATTTGAACACTGGCTAGAAGTAAAGAAATAGTTAATGTATAGACCTAAATCTTGGGTTTTACACAAATAAATCATTCCCGTCAGTTCAGCTCCAAGACAGCTATCTAATTTTGACATATTTTATCAAATACCTCCATGTAAGAGGCCGTGTGAGGGACAGGAGGATTAAAAACTCCACAGTGTTGTTAATAGCCTGACCCATATGTTTTTATATTCTAGTAATAGAGGAAAATATACAATTAATTTATACAACATGACACGCTCAACACAGAAATACATTAAAGATCTAGGACAAAAGATACGTTAAAAAAACTAGTAAAAATCTGTTCATAACTGACATTTGGGTGGTCAGAGGTAATAAATCCTGAGCTATTCTAAACAATGGATGGAGGTTATGACTTGGGTCAGAGAAGAAAATTCCAGTACTCAATGGAAATACATAAACTATAGGACATAAAATACTGCTCTGCTTAATCAGGTGCCAGGACATGAGGTGGGCAAACGGAGGTAAAGCCAGCCCCTGTTCTGCGTTAGAATTTTTCTTTTCTTGAGCTGAACTACCAAAGGCTTTAATCACAGGAGTGAGATGGTCAGTTTGAATGTCAAGACAATCACCCTGGCAACATCGCTGAAGACGAATTGAGCCACGGGTGCTATGCAATTGACGGGACCATGAAGAGGGAAACCATGTAGAGACACATGAACCTGGAAGCTCCTTAAGAGTATAACACAGTGAGAACACACAAACACTGGACCCTTGGAAACCCCAGCACAGATTTCCCTTCAGTTTTAGAGCAGACCATGTCTTCTAAATTTACAAAATGAAGAAACCAACATATCAAGAGGCACATCATATGAAAACCATGATGCATCCCTGAGCTACGGAATGTCACTCAGAGGTGTGTTAGCCCACACTGCCAGCGTCATACAGGAAGTGAGACCGTCAGCTCTATCATACTTCTTGGTCAGGGACATTTGACAGGGGTGAAAACAAGGTCACTATGCTAAATACTTTTATTTTGGGCACTAATGAAGGATGGATTTTATTTTACTACATTTAAATAAATAATGTTAAGGATATTAAATTCAAAAATAAGGTCTTCCAACACTAGGAAGGAAACTATAGACAAGGAGACTAATAAGCAATGGTTTTGCTATGGTTTATTCAGTCCAAAACTTGTGTTAAGGATTGGTCCTCACTGTGATACTGTCGGAAGGTGAGACTTTAAGAGATGCAGCTTAAGGCACAAAGTGATTTGATACTGGGGAAACCACTTCTAAAAAAGATGAATATGTTTATTACCTGAAGTGAATCATTATTAATCTCTCAGAACTGAACCGCTTACAAGGGTGGATTATTATGAGAAGATTTGGCTTCCTTGACTCTCTGTTCCCTGCAGACCCAACACTCTTGGGCCCCCATAACTATGAGCTAAGTAAACCTTTATAAAGTGGCCAGCCTCTGGTATTTTGTTATAGCAAAGACAATTTTTAGAAGGGGGTAGGAAAGAGAAGGTGAGTGTCACTATTAAGGCAGCAGGAGAGAAAGGGAAGAATGGATCTTACCTACATGAAGAAAATAAAACCAAGTTAAATCAAGGGTTTTTGGGAATTTTAGAGATGAGTATGTTCAGCATGAGAAAGAAGTCAGAATGATTCTCAGAATTCTGGCTTGGGAAACTGTAGATAGTAGTATATTCTACACAGGAAAAGATGCAACAGTTTCATTGTGTTTTAATCAAGGGGTGGTGGGAAAAAGATGGAATTAATTATAAAGGCAAGTTGAGTGTGAATGATAGTTTGCCATTGATTCAAAATGATCTGTGAAACAAGGTCTGTAATCGAGGAAGCACTGCCAAGCCAGGTGCCTGGGCATAAATCCCAGCACTATGATCAGCACTCATTCTGCTTGTGTATAAATTGGAATAAGACAGCAGGACCTAACTCTTGCTACTCATCACTGCATAATTAATAATCCATATAGCAAGCTCAGAACAGTGCCAGGACAGTAGAAACCATGCAGTCCTGTCTCTCTGGCATTATCTACACATGCAGATCTGCTGTGAGTACCTGCAGCGCAACTAGAAGGAGGATTCTGGGAGACAGGTGTGGATAAATGGGTACTATGTGGGTCGGACTGCATTTTTAGTGGACAGGCTATAACTAGAGTGAGTGGTATTCTGTGAGTGCTGTTGAACACGGCTTGATATACATCTTGAGAAGATAAGCGACTCCGGTGTGTCCTATCGTTCAGACCTATTCCAGAATTGATTATTTTTTGAGCCATGTAGATGAGCCATGAACCTATAAGACCTCAGGATGTAGTTTGGATGCCTTCCCTATTCTTAATATCTACTAACAAAAGCGTATTTTAAAGGGTTTTAGTTTCACCTCAAGGCGATTAAATTTAGAAATCTATCCTGAAACCACCAGTGCCTCAGACATTCCATATTCTAATGTTGTCCCCCTTCCCGGTTTCCCCTCCACAAATCCCCATCCCATCCCCCTCCCCTTTGTTTCTATGAGGGTGTTCCCCCATCCACCCACCCTCTCCTGCCTCACTGCTCTAGTATCCCCGTACTCTGGGTCATCAAGCGTCCACAGGACCAAGGGCCTCCCCTCCCATTGATGCCAGATAAGGCCATCCTCTGCTACATATGCAGCTGGAACCATATACCCACCCACATACATTCTTTGGCTGGTGGTTTAGTCCCTGGGAGCTCTGGGGTTCTGGTTGGTTGATATTGTTCTTCCTATGGGGTTGCAATTCCCTTCAGCTCCTTCAGTCCTTCCTCTAACTCTTCCATTGGGGTCCCCAGGCTCACCTACCATAAGCCAGAGGGTGTTGGGATGAGCTCCCCTGGTTGATAAATGCTCCCCCTATAATGACACCGGCAGTGATATCTGTACGGGAAAAGTGAAGTAAATAAAATAAGATATATATGACAATTGACTCTGTGCTCTGCTGTTGGCCACTGTAGACCTCCACCATTCTATGGGACTGCACAAAGCTATGTTGTACAAACAACAGACAATTAACTAACTAGACATAGTGGCTACAGATTTTGAGTGCCAAAATAGTTCTGGACTGTTTGTTTAGTACCAAGAACAGGAACTGAATGACCTTCAGAAAAACGCATCTGCTGTATATTTTAACCCTATGTGCAAAACACAAGTCTTCACTTCCTGTGAGGGCCAAGAACTTTCTGAGTGAGAACAGAGAATACAATTCAATTGTTCATATGACAGGGAAATATAAACCTTGTTTGTGATTAAGGTGTGGAGAAATCAAATAGGAATAAACTTCAGGATTAACTAGTGGAGTCTTTCCTGCTTTCTGTGAGTTGCTCACCACATTAAGTAAGAGCAAATAAAGCAAACAAATGTGTGTGTGTGTGTGTGTGTGTGTGTGTGTGTGTGTGTGTGTGTGTGTGTGTGTGTATATATATAAAAGAAACAAGAGCATAAGTTCATTTTACCTATCAGAAGAAAAGCAGATACAATCTGGCTGTTGTCAAGCCCCCTCTGTGACTTACATGGGCACACAAAAGTTAAGTGTCTCTTCATAGAATTTGCCTTCAGGACAATTACATCCCTCAGCACAGTCATCTCTGCACTGCTCGGGGGAGGAGAGAGAGGCGCAGGAACGGAGGCATAATGAGGAACAGTGATGGTACAGCATGCCCTTCTGACACACCACAGCTGTGGACAAACAAGTGTCACTTAAGAGACAGTCCCACGGACAAAGTAACATGCTATGTTCACTCATACACCCAAAGAAAATATAGATCATTAGACATACACTATCTTACATCAGCGAACACACCATAGATTTGATAATAAAATAAAATAAATGAAGGAACAAATATAAGGTATATAGGTAGAAGGAAGGAAGGAAGGAAGGAAGGAAGGAAGGAAGGAAGGAAGGAAGAAAGAAAGAAAGAAAGAAAGAAAGAAAGAAAGAAAGAAAGAAAGAAAGAAAGAAAGAAAGAAAGAAAGAAAGAAAGACATCCCTGGCATCAGTAACAGTATACATACATACATGTAGGTGAAATTCCTATTCCTCAAACATTCTATGGCATCTTTAATTCTTGTCCCATATTTATTTGTTCTTATGAAAGATACTTTTAACAATTTGAGGAAATATCTGTGCCACATTTAAATCTTCATAGTACATTGTTTTTATCATAGTTTGCTCACTATATCTTTCATAAAACACTGACCAAAACCAGTTTGAGGGAGGAAGGGTTTATTTGGCTTGCACATGCTGACCACAGTCCATCACAAAGAAAAGTCAACACAGGACCTCAAGCAGAACCAGAGTCAAGAGCCATGGGATAAAGGTACTTACTGGCTTCTCCCTGGGCACATATTTAGCTACCCTCCCCTGCCCCGTTAATTTATTTATTTATTCTCTTTACATCCTGATTATCGCCCCCTTCTCCTCCCAGTACCCCCACACAGTTCCTCCCATCATCCCTCCATTCACTTCTCCTCTGAGAGTGGAGACCATCCTTGGGCACCCCCCACCCTGGCACATCAAGTCTCTGGAGGGCTAGGCTCATTCTTTCCCACTGAGGCTATACAAGGCAGTACAGTTAGAGGAACGATATCCACAGACAAGCAGCAGCTTTAGGGACAGCCCCTGTTCCAGTTGTTGAGGGAATCACATGAAGACCAAGCTGCACATGTGCTACATATGTGCAGGGACACTAGTTCCAGCCCATATGGTTGGTTGGTGGTTCAGTTTCTGAGAACCACCAAGGGTCCAGGTTAGTTCACCCTGTTGATCTCCTGTGGGATTCCTATCCCCTCCGGGGCCCTAGATCCTTCCCAAACTCTTTCATAAGAGTCCCCAAGTTCCATCCAATGTTTGATTGTGGACCTCTGCATCTGTTTCAGTCTCCGCTACCCTTTCCTAAATATCCCAAGAACACCTATTCAAAGGTGGCACAGCCTATGGTGGGCTAAGACCTCCTTCATCAATTAGCAATCAAGAAAATGTCCCAGTTACACTCAAAGGTCAGTCTGAAGAATGCAATTTCTCAGCTGGGATTCTTTCCCAAATAACGCTAGTTGTACCAGGTTGACTAAAGCTAACTAGTATGGTCGTCATCCTCCTTATCATATTCTTGAAGCCTAAGTAAGCATTTATTCCTCTACAAATGTGACACAGTTTGACTTAGATAGATAGATAGATAGATAGATAGATAGATAGATGACAGATCATGTTTTATATTCATGTTTATACATTATTTTAAAAACAATTTATCTTTAGATCAAACAGAACTAAAAATGGCAAGCTCATTAAACTAATCTAAAATATATCTGCACGATGACAATATCAGCTGACATGCCAGTGTCCCTGGGGCAAATCTTATGGGTTCCTACCCCTAGATGAAGAACTATAGGCAATAAATGGCTGCTGAGAGTCAGTCTTCTCCAGAGACAATCCCCTGTAGGTTATCTAATTCCAAGTGCTCGTCCCTAGACAAATATACATATGAGAAACATTAAAGGGACTCAGCTGTTTGTATTCATACACATACATGCAGTGATAACAATTACAGAAGAGGTCTTAACTTTGAGAGTGAGTAGGAAGACATGGGGGGAACTAGAGGGGAAAGGGAGCAAAATGACATAGAGAACTCATGTTTAAAAATTTCCAAAACAATATATTAAGTTTAAAAATTAAATGAAAATTTCAAATAATTATTAAAGCTATTACTTTTAATGGGTTCCCATTTATGTAAAATAAACAAAAGTCTAAAACTCACTGAGAAAAATACTTCAACAATTCTGATTCAAACATGATTAAAATGATGTTAGGTGTGTAATGTAACTTGGTGGGAACCAGAGTGGAGAGCATTTCCAGATGCCATAAATAAGGATGGAAATAAAAACATAATTCGAAGCAAAGGAGAGGAGTGTTAACCCTCGTTGTCTCAGATCTTAAATTTCACTCATGTGGGAATGGAAAATCCTTCCTAAAACAAGGCAGAAAAGCCAGGTTGGAGAGATGGCTTAGCTACTAAAGGCTCACAAAAGAAACATCAAGAAACTGGAAGACTCAGTTGAAGAGATGGCTCAATCATTAGAGATTAGCTCTCAACATAAGCATGAAGGAACTGGCAGGAACTGGAAAATCTTTAAGCTGATTTCTCACAGATGAGAAGCCTTGGCCAGAGGAAGGACTAGAGCAGGGGTCAGAAGATATTCTGCATACGGGACCAAAAGGCTCATGTTTCCAGCTTTGCAAGCTCTGAGCTCTGCTCTTATAGCAGCTAAAGGCTGCCTGTAAATAACAAATGTAACAGGTTTTCAGTAAACTCACAAAAATCCAGGAAGCCCAAGGGTTAGAGCTGGAAAACTAAACATAGGACAGTACAGAATCTCTCTACCTTAAATGGAACAGCAGACATCATAATCAGGAGTATTAGAGTCCAAGAACATGAAACAGCAGTGCCTACGGCACATTGGACCTATTTAACTACAGATCAACTGTGTCACGTAGCATCCTCCTTTTTCATATTCTTCAATATTTAGGTATGACATTTCCAGGATAAGAATATTCTCGACTCACTTCCTCTCTGCTAGCTGGGGCTTCGATTTAGGTCTTTTCAAAGACTAAGCAATTTTGTTGGGAGCTAATTTTTGAAGCTTCCGCCATGGAGGAGCCATCAGAGAGAGTCGACACAATTGAGGACCCAGAAATTCCTCAGACAAAAGATGAAGAGGATACATCCGATGATTCAGAAATCCTACAACCAGAAACACTAGTAAAGGTCATGAAGAAACTAAGCCTGAACTCCAGTGCCAAGCACTCGACAACACGTCGTCAGAGCCTCCGTCAACGGACTGAGAGACCTGTGGAGAACAGAAGTCAAAAAATCATGAGGGACGTTCAAAGCGCCTTTCCCAAGAGAAGGGTCCGCACCTTGTTGTCGGTGCTGAAAGATCCTATAGTGAGGATGAGGAGGTTTGTTCGGATTGAGCAGAGACTGAAAAGACTTGAAGGCAAAGAGTTTGAAGGGAACAGCGAGCCATTCAGATGTCTCTGCACTTTCTGCCATTATCAAAGATGGGATCCTTCTGAGAATGCTAAAATCGGGAAGAATTAGGACAGCTTAAAATTGTACACTGTCCTTCCTGTTAACGATAACACACAGCAGATGTGAAGGCTGTTTTTTGTTTTTTAAGATTAAACTTTTCCTGGTGTT